>JAAXCT010000385.1:0-559950 GCA_012490785.1 Eragrostis nindensis
TTTGCCTTGCTTGTGTGCTTACTTGTTAAAGCCTACCTAGTTGCTCTAAGGACTCTACTTAGTGTGCCTAGTATCTTGGTGCTTTGTCTCTAGTTATCTTGTTACCTTGCCTTGCCTAGCTTAAGTCTTCCGCTATCTATCTATCTTGTGCTAGGTTGCTAGTGTGGTGTGATTGTGTTATCTATATGCACTAGCCATATAGGTTAAGGATACTCCTTAGTGCACTTTACCTTGTTACTAGAACTACTCGCTAGGAGTTGCTTGGTGTAAGTGTTTGGAAATAGATTCTAGAGTGCACCGATTCACCCCCCCCCCCTCTCGGTCACACGATCCTTACAAGTGGTATCAGAGCCAAGTGCTCTTTATTAGGGCTTTACCGCCTTGAGTCGTGACCGGGATTGCGTGGTGGGAAAATGGAGTCCACTCATGATGACGTTTCTAACACTTCCATCGCCTCTACCTTGATTGAGCCTTATGATTGTGTGCTTAATGGCACTTCCTACTGTGATGTGCGTGATGAGTATGATGAGCTTGTTTTGAATGATAATGAGGATATCACTAACTTTGCATCTCGCTTGTATGTTCTTGCTAGGAAACTCATGTCAAGAGGCTATCCATCTATTATGCACAAGCATGTTGTGATGAAGCTTATCCGATCTCTACCACTCTCGCGGTTTGGTATTCTTGCTTTTGCTCGAGTGGATGAGTTTGTGAACATGCCCTATGATGAGGTGGTTGCTATTCTCTCCTCTCTTGAGGAGGATGTCAAGAAGGGCAAGGATATCTCTCATGCAAGTGAAGATCAACACATTGAAGCTCAACCTCTATGTCAAGCTCAATCATCATCTCGTGTTGGTGAAGGTTCTTCTTCTCCGGATCAAGAGGATGGATATATCAAGCTATGTGATGAGTTGGACCACATCTCTATAAAGCCGAATGAAGATCTTGTTGAGTTTGCTCTTCGGATGGATTCACTCATCAAGAGGATAAATGAGAACAAGCTTTGGATAGTCACCAAGGGTCAAGGTCTTAGGAGGTTTCTTGATGCTCTTCCGAAGGACAAGTATGGTGATCACTTTGAGTTTGAGAGCTTTGAGCTTGAGTCATATTCAATTGAGCAAGTCATTGAGATCATTACAAGAAGAAGAGCTCGCTCTTTTGCTCTCTAACACATTCAAGACCCAAGTGATGATGAGGAAGAAGAAGAAGATGATAGAGTTCCCGTCTTCTATTGTGATGATGACTATTCAAGTGATAGTGATGATGAGCCGAAACCTATCAAGGAATATCCCCCGGATGGAGATCTCTTACCTTCTTTCTATGAAGACTACTACAACATGTATGAACCGGGTCTTGCCGGTGGTACTCACTATCTCCTTCTTGACATGTATGATGAGTTCTACAAGAAGAGTGAAGAAACTTGGCTTGAGTGTTGGAAGAGGCTTCTCATATTGTTTGCAAGAGTCAATTCTTTTGAAGGAAATGATAAGGTTAGTGATGAGCATGCAATAAGGATGATGGTGTCGCTCCTCCCCTATCATCGGAAGATCTATGTCCTAAATGATGTTGGTGATTGTCGTAACCCATATTTTCAGATATTCCCGAAGACTTAGTTTGGTATTTTCCGAAGACTTGTATCGCACGAAAGGAAACTTGTAGATAGACTCCGAATCTGTTACTACAGATCGGAAGCCTTGTAGAACAAGGCAAGGACTCCTAGAGGGGGTAACAGGGACTATAAATATACATGTAACCCTCCGATGAGAGGACATCGAAACATACAGCATACACACCACCATATTCAACACGATAAACACTGGACGTAGGGTTATTATCCTCCGTGAGGCCCGAACCAGTATAAAAACTCTCTATTGATACCTCGATTGATTGTTGTTCCCCGAACCAAATATTTGCCGTTCTCTCGATTATTCGAGCGACGACAGAGGCGCGCCAGGTAGGGGAACAGCGCTGAGGATCCATCTAGAGCATCAGATGGCATTGGCGAGCAAGATGAAGTTCCCGGCGGGCGCCTAATTCAAGTTCGGGTCTTTCACGTTCGTCGCGGACAAGGAAGGGAATCTCCAGGAAAAGACGTCGTCGGTGGCGCAGAAGGCCCCCCGGCGGCCATGAAGGCCCCGTCTTCGGACGGATCTGCTGGGAAGAGTTCGCCGGCGACGCCATGCGTGTTGCCGGCGGCCGCGTGTACAATGTTCAGACTGCGGAATTCTGCGGCCGAGTTCCAGATCGCCTCGCGGGTATCGGGCTCTCCGTTTGGAACCCGCCTAGAAGACGGATCCACCTCGGATCCGCCACCTAGCTCTGCCCTAGAAGCGAGGATGCAAAAGATCGCTCTCGACGTCACCGAGGGGCGGTACTTCCCTGGATTCGGGCTCGGTTATCCTGATTACGAGTCCGACTTCAGTGATGATGACTGCCCAGAGATCGGAGGAGATCTAGACCAAGGTCACAACCCGGCCAGAGAAGTCTTCATGGCGGGGCGTGACGATGAGGCATCCAGCGATTTGCGCACCATCGACTCGATCAGATCTCGATCGGTCGCGCCATCCAGTGTGACGCCAAGAAATCTCAACACCGACTTCGACGCCGTCCGGCTCCAGACCGCGCTAGACTCCCTTGCGCGTATGGCCCCTGACGGAACACCGTTAGCTCCAATGGTACAGCAGGTCGTGGAACTCGCCGGCCGTGTGATCCCTCAACAAGAGCAAGACGTGGCGGTTCCGGCTAGGACTCCGGTACACAGACGCCTGGGGGCTACCAACGATCAGAGGGCCGATTCGTCCTCGCATGGATCGTCTTCTGATCACCCCAATCGACGACGGCGTAACCTGGAGCCTTCGGATGCAAGACATCAGATAAACCAGCGGAGGAACCAAATTGGCAATCCCCCAAGGGGGGAACCAGAGCGACAAACTCCAGGCGCTCCAGCTCATAGAGGAACGCGCCCAGAGACGGCTCCGAAGCCGCCCCCGTATAGGGCTCTGGGCAGTTATCTCCGAACTGTTGAGTGGCCATCCAAGTTCAAAGTGGGGTCTATCGACAAGTACGACGGCACCATCAATCCAGAGGAGTTCTTGTCGATCTACTCCACGACGATAGATGCCGCGGGAGGAGATGAAAGGATCAAGTGCGCCGATCTACCCACCGCCCTGACCGGAGCAGCGCGGTCGTGGTTGCTAAACCTCCCGGCATACCACTTCGACTCCTGGGCAGAACTGTGCGAAGTCTTCAAGGGAAATTTCCTTGGATCGTACAATCGCAACGCGACACCAGAGCAGCTTCGAGGTGTTAAACAGAAGGCTGATGAAAATCTTCGAGACTACATCAAGCGCTTCTGTCTAATGAAGAACACAATTCCAGATATCTCCGATCTGGAAGTGATCCTCGCCTTCCAAGAAGGGTGTCTGGATGTGAAGATGGTGGAGACCATAGCGGAGAACGAGCCCAAAACTACCGCAGAGCTGTTCCGATTGGCAGAGATCTGCGCTAAGGCGGCCGATGCCCGTGCTCGTCTCTCCGACGGCCGGGGCAAGGCTCCGAAGAAGAAGTCAGAAGACAGGGAGGTGAACGCGGTTGATCGGTCGGGATCGGATCGCAATCACTTCCACAAGAAGCGAGGTTGACCCGAAGGCGTGGCCAAGTGGTGTCCGATACACCGCTCCCCCAACCACGAACTTGAAGAGTGCTTCGATTACCTCAAGCTCGAAAAGAAGCGTCTGGAAGAAGGCAAAATCTTGCGGACAGCTAGAGAAGAGGATCGGAGCGGAGACAACCAAGATCGGGAACACCGAGATCGGGAGCATCAAGACCGCGGGCGCCGAGATCGAGAGTCCAGAGAGCGCGATGACCGGGTGTTGACGGTCATTACGGCATGAAATGACCATCAACATATCGGTAAATAAATAGCTTTTCACCAAGATTCCATGCATATTAGTTTAGATTAACATAGTTCCACAAGGTTTGGTGATTTTTGGATGCAGGAGTAGATAATGGAGGAAAGTGGGCCCAAGCCGGGGAAAACCTTGGCCGGCCGGCCCCACCATAGGCCGGCCGGCCTACCCCGGTGGTCACCGGCTACGATCTTCCTTCAGTGGGCTGTAAACAAGCCCAAACTTCATACTTTGAAGCCCACTCACGTGGATTTGCGCCGACTTACCGGTAGTGGGCCATTTGGGCCTTAACTTGGCCCTCACTGCAATCCTGCCGCCCCCCCGGAGTAACCGACCTTCGGACCGACTTCAGGAGGCGATCAGGAGCGTCCACAGGCGAGGCGGTGGCCAACCGCCACTATGGACGGCCGGCCGGCCTAGTAGGGTGGCCGGCCGGCCTACCTTCGCGCCACCGACGTCCCAGCTTCGAGCATAAGTACCCCCCCCCCCCTGCTGGGGAGGCTATAAATAGAGGTGGCCGGCTCCATTTCAACTTGCACCAAACACTTGAGAAGAGAAGACCCCAAGTAGGGTCACGCTCTTTCTCATGGAAGATCATTCCACTTGTGTAGTTTAGAATAGGATTAGTATTTTAGTCATGGGAGTTAGAGTAGAAGTGAGAGCTTCGCTCGGAGCTCCGGAGTTCTCTTCGGAGTTTGGGTAAAGTTCTCGTGTATCTTTTCTTTTATACTCTTTCTAATATAATTATTTTCTTATTTATTTCTTATTTATTTAATTTAGTTTTCTTTTTAGTTTATATTTATTTATTTAAGTAATTGTTATAGAGAAATTCTTGTGTTGGATCCACGTCTGTGTACGATAGGTTTGAATGAATTGTCGAGCTAGGCAGTAGGGACAATATAATCGCCTTATTGTTACGACCTCGCGCGGTTTGTTTGGATTTATTGTTCATGGGTGGCTTGCTCTTTGGCCAAGAGTAAGTTACTAGGATAGTTGTAAGCAAGGTGCTTGGAATCGTTCTAGCGTGTTTTGCCCTCAACCCCACGGGATGATGTGGTAGCCGCGAGTGTAGGTGACAGCTACACCGGTCTCTGTAGTCCACCACGTTCGGGTTGAGTGTGTAGGGGCCTAGACGCGGTCCGTTGACCGGATACGTTGAACCTAGTTCTCGGGTTGCGTGTCTTGCGGCGGCCGTGCCCCTGATGCACTTGAATGTATCTGTAATGAAAGCTTAAGTAAATAATGGTAGACTATCGTGAAACTAAATGCTAACCCCTAGGCTGACTGATACCTTCTTCTCGTTGTCCTCCCAAACTAAATGCTAATTCCTTGTTATCTCATCGATGGATGTTCTCCTGAGTGCCACACATATCACATATGTATCCCTGCTTTGGTCTAGTTTGCAAGTTATAAATAATAGATGTTTCCTTGTTAATTCATGATATTCTTACCCTGCTTCCCTGAGGAAAATATAAATACGATACCCTTGGAATACTCCTGGGTGAAATGCTACAACGGTGTTCCGTGCGCTTGTGGAGTTGATATTTATCTCTGTGTGTAAGAAACGCCAACACCGGGATGAACGCCCACGTTACAGAAGTCGCAGAGATCATGACGATGACGAGGAGGAGAGGTACCCGGAGATCAACATGATCTTCGGAGGGAGCTCCGCTCTGTCGTCGAAGAGTCAGTACAAGAAGCTGCAGAGGGAGGTGGCTATGGCGAAACCTTGTTCTAGAAGACTAGAGTGGTCGGATACCCCGATCGCGTTCAATGCCGATGACCACCCGAAGACTCTGCTGAGCAACCCAGAGTTGCCCTTCGTCGCCAAGGTCATCATCCACAGGAACAAGGTCGCGAAGACGTTGATCGACAACGGAAGCGGTCTCAACTTGTTGATGAAGAAGACATACGACCAGATGGGCCTACCGCTCACCGCTCTCCGACCAGTTAAGGAATCATTCCATGGCATCTTGCCTGGGGTGTCTTCGCGTCCTCTTGGTAAGATAGAGTTAGCAGTGACAGTGGGCCCGAGAGAGAATAGAAGAACTGAAGTCCTGACGTTCGAGGTGGCTGACTTCGAATCTGCCTACAACTGCATCCTGGGAAGACCGTTCTTGTTCAGGTTCATGGCGGCTGCGCACTTCGCCTACGCCATGCTCAAGATCCCAGGACCTGCGGGTGTTATCACACTTTGCGCTGATCAAGACCAGGCTGTGAGATGTGACGTCAATGCGCTAATCATAGCTGGCCACTTCGATTCGAAGAACCAGGACTCGCAGCGCCAGGCAAAAACCTCGCGGGAGGATAAAAGACAGATAGCCGCAGTCGCTGACACGAAGGCTTCAGATGCGGCATCTCCGTCGACAGCGGTCGCCCAAGCGTCAGCAAAGACTGTCAACGAGCCAAGCACGAAGGAAGATGAGCCTGCTAAAAAGGGCAGCAAGCAGATCAGCCTCAGCTTCGTCGACCCCGGCAAGAAGACCAACGTCGGGGACGATCTCAACCCTAAATAGGAAGACGCGCTCGTAGCCTTCCTCCGGGAGAATATCGATGTGTTTGCATGGCAACCATCTGATATGCCCGGGATCCCCAGGGAGGTGATCGAGCACAAATTGGGGATCGACCCGGCCTTCAAGCCGATCAAGCAAAAGCAGCGAAGGTACACGCCGGACAAACGCGACGCCATACATGAGGAGGTCACTAGGCTTCTCAAAGCCGGGTTCATTAGAACGGTAGACTATCCTGAATGGCTAGCAAATCCTGTACTAATTCCGAAGCCAGATAAATCCTGGCGCATGTGCGTCGATTACACTAGTTTAAATAAAGCTTGTCCTAAAGACGAGTACCCTCTTCCGAGGATAGATCAGATTGTAGACTCTACATCCACTAGTGAGTTATTAAGTTTTCTTGATGCTTATTCTGGATATCACCAAATTAGTCTCAACGTTGATGATCAAGAAAGGACGGCCTTCATCACGCCGTTCGGAATATTCTGCTACATCACAATGTCCTTCGGGTTGAAGAATGCTGGGTGTACTTATCAGAAGTGTGTCAACATAGTCTTCGAGGATCAGATCGGGAAGAACGTCGAAGCCTACATTGACGACATTGTTGTCAAGACCAAGAAGTCCGATGATCTCCTGGCAGACCTGAAGCAAACCTTCGACAATCTGAGAAAGTACAAGATGAAGCTCAACCCTGCCAAGTGTGTCTTCGAGGTGAAGTCTGGAAAACTACTGGGGTACATGATTTCCGAGAGAGGTATTGATGCAAACCCAGTCAAGGTCGCGGCTCTTGAAAGCTGAAGCCTCCGAAGACCAGGCGAGAAGTCCAGAAGCTTGCAGGCATGATGGCGGCCCTGAACCGGTTCATCTCGAGATCGGGAGAACGAGGTATGCCATTCTACAAGTTATTACGCAATCAAGATGGTTCTCAGTGGGATGATCAGGCAGAAGAGGCATTCAAAGAGCTCAAAGCTTATCTCAGAAACATGCCCACCCTGAAGCCCCCACAGCCAAATGAAGAACTGCTATTGTATGTTGCTGCTACGGATTCAGTTGTCAGCGCTGCGCTGACAGTTGAACGACAAACAGAAGCTGGGCCCAAACAGTTCGCCGTTTGTTTCGTCAGCGAGATATTGAAAGATGCCCAGACGCGTTACCCGATGGTACAGAAGCTCTTGTATGCAGTTTTGATGACATCCAGAAAGCTAAAGCATTACTTTTTAGCTCATCCAATCAAGGTGGTCTCGGTTAGACCGCTCCAGACTGTTTTGCATTGCAAGGACGCCATCGGCAGAATTGCTCAATGGTCCGTAGAGCTTGGTCAATACCAGATCGAATATGTCCCTCGAACAGCCATCAAAGGACAAGCTCTGGCGGATTTCATAGCAGAGTGGACCGATGATGGTGATGACGACAAGAAGGATCCAGATCACTGGGTCATGTATTTCGACGGCTCTTTTACATTGAAAGGTGCCGGCTCTGGAGTTGTTTTCATATCTCCAGCAGGAAAAGTATTGAAGTACGCCATCCAGTTGCTCTTCCAAGCTACGAACAATGTTGCAGAATATGAGGGCCTCGTGACAGGTCTCCGCATTGCCAAATCTCTCAGTATCAGCCGACTGCTCGTGAAAGGGGATTCACAGTTAGTCGCCCAGCAGGTACAGAAAGAGTATCAATGCTCTGATCCGAAGATGGCCGATTACCTTGAAGAAGTTCGGAAGCTGGAGAAAGGGTTTGATGGTCTCGAAGTGCGGTATGTACCACGGCTGGATAATTGTGACGCTGATCATTTAGCGTGCATTGCTTCATCACGATCTCCAGTCCCAGATGATGTGTTCTTTGAAAAGCTCCACAAGCCATCGGTGGCAAGCACACATGTTGAAGTGGAGATGATGGTTATTGATGCTGGGGAAGGTTTCTGTCGAAGACTGGCGTGTACCAATACGCCTGTTTCTCGAAAACAGTCCTATCCCAGATGACGATGTGGCCACGGAACGGCTGGCACGCAAGTCCAAGCAGTACGTGCTGATCGACGATGTGCTCTACAGAAGAGGTCTCAATAGGATTCTGCTGAGGTGTGTCTCGACGGAAGATAGTATTAGACTGCTACATGATATACACGGTGGGATCTGCGGTGCACATGCAGCTTATCGCACTCTCATCGGCAAGGCATTCAGGCACGGATTCTACTGGCCCACAGCGAAGCAGGACGCCATTCACCTCGTGCAGACATGTAAGTCCTGTCAATTCTTCAGTAGGCAAAGTACAAGGCATGCTCAAGAGTTGCACACAATTCCTATTACATGGCCTTTTGCTATCTGGGGGGTTGATATATTGGGACCGTTTCCAAAAGCCAAGGAGGGTACAAGTTTCTATACGTCGCCATCGACACTTTCACCAAGTGGATCGAGGCAGAGGCGGTGGTGAACATCACTCAGGTCGCTTCTGTCAAGTTCATGCGGAGTATAGTCACAAGGTTTGGAGTCCCTAAGAAGCTGATATCAGACAATGGTCGACAGTTCGTCGGTCGCCAGTTCGAGAAATTCTGTGCCGATCACGGTATCATTCATCCAACATCTTCGGTGGCCCATGCTCAGACCAATGGTGCTGTTGAGCGAGCCAACGGAATCCTTATGAAGGGGATGCGTGCAAGAGTGTATGAGAAGCTAGCAGCTAAAGGCAAGAATTGGATCGAAGAGTTACCAACCGTTCTGTGGTCAGCACGAACGTCTACCAGTCGAGCTACAAAGGAAACTCCATTCTTCCTAGTCTACGGCGCTGACGCAGTACTACCACCCGAGATTCACTTGGGGGCTCATCGGATCACCAATTTCTATGAAGACGACCAACCGATCTCTAGAGAAGTTGATCTACTGCTCCTCGAAGAAGAACGCAACACGGCACTCCATAATGTGGAACATTATCAGGAGGTTCTGAAGAAGCAGTACAGTCGCAAAGTGGTCGGTCGACATCTAGATGTGGCAGATCTGGTGATCAAGAAGGATATCACTATCAAGGATAAGCACAAGTTGTCTTCTCCATGGGAATGACCATACATAGTAGTTGAAGATGCTGGCATGGGGGCTTATATCTTAGCCCACATCGATGGTGATATATTGCCCGGAACATGGAACACTGATCAGCTTAGAAAGTTTTATGTGTAATCCATTGATTGGTGAATAAAGCGTGTTCAGTTTCTTCATCTACTGTGCAAGATTCCAAAGGCTGACCAGGTACTAGTTTGGCTGATGTCTTAGCCACATGAGGGTTATAAGGCATCGGTACGAACAGCCTCTTCAGGCAAGATTGGTCATAAGGCATAGCCACACTGTGGTTCATAAGTTAATTGACCCCCATGATGTTCTAGCGAGGGACCCTTAGCCCATGAGGTTAATAAGTGGCTCTCCCTAGGCCGGTTGCACGATCAACCACCCAACAGACTGCAAGTCTTATGTCATATGGTGCTACATGATAGCTGCCAATGGTTCATAAGTTTCGTAAGTCTCCCCGAGTGTCTGAAGTAAGAGCCTTAGCCATCGAGTTATAAGTGCCAACTTCAGACCACGTTGCAAGATCAACACCCCCATTATTTAGCTTGAAACATAACTTGCCATGTACAAAGTCAAATGTTATACAGCTATTATAAGTTCCAGATATGGAACAACTTCAGAAACTTAGTTCAAACGTAGCTTGTCACAGGCAAAGCTAAGCGTCAATGAATTCATGCGCATTCTTTTATGTTATTTCGATATTGCATATTAGTGATAATGCTTTCCTGCATACAGTTACAACTGTATCCAAAAAAGCAGGAGGCTGGGCTACTATGCATATCTAAATCAAATTAACAGGAGCTTGAGCTCCAATATCGCATCAAAATATTGTCTGATTGCAGGGCTTTACAAGTAATTCAAGGCCTCTCCTCATCAGAAGGAGGTACTTCTAAGTTCAAATCCATGATGAACTTGTCGGCTGACTCCATCAGATCGTCAACAAGCGCATCACGATTAGCTACATTACAAGTAAAGCCTTGTTCTACAGTTCTCACATCCAAGTCAGGATGATGGTTCTTCAAAGCAGCCAAAGCAAAGGCACAGCCATTGACTAAACTATCAGCAACCTTGTCCGCAAGTTTGGCCTTCTCTGCAGCCAGGATTTTGTTGGCATTCTTCAGCTTCTTCACCTCCGCCTGCAGAGTTTGGATCACCTGGGTCTTGGCTGTGTTCTCAGTGCTTAGGGCTTCATTTTTGGAGCTCAAGTCTACAACAGAAGATATCAGATTACTTCAGGGATATGCAAAAGGCAAAAAGAAAGCAGTATATGACAGGAAGAATTACCCTGCGCTGTTTTCGATAGGGCCTCTCTCTCCACACGCAGATCCTTGAGGTATTCCTTATGTTCAGCTTTCAGATATGCGATCTCCCTGGCATGAGATGCCTTTGCTTCATCATGGGTCTTGTTCAAAGCAATGAGGGCCGCCTCGAGCTCTCGAATTTTATCATCTTTCCCAGATGAAGCATAGGCAGCCTCAGTATCAGAAAGTTTCTTCTGAAGAGCAACAAGTTCTCCATCCTTCTGCTTGATTTTGTCAGTAAGGCGCTTGCAAATTTGCAGATGCCACTTCCTGGCAGCAACAACCTCCTGGCTCAGCTTGTCAAACACGCTCTCCCCAACTGTCCCGGATACGGAAGCAGAAACAGCTAGGGCCTGTTCGGTCACTGGTTGTGCGATCGAGGCCGGAGGATTGACAGCAGGAGCAGATTCAGCAGAAGAGGATAGAACACTACAGCATGATCACACATCAGAAGATTGGATGAAAATATTTCAAGCAGCAAGGGAATTTGGTAAGAACACCCACGAAGTATACCTCTTGCTGCGGAAGCGTCTTCTCTTGGCAGCAGGGCTAGAAGCAGATGTTGCCTGGGAAGACAAGGCTTGAGAGATTTTGGAAAACCCTTTAAAGAGATTGCCGAAAACTATTTCGATGGGTACCTGATCGCCGGTACGAGGATTGACGACGTGAGTCGGAGGCAGTTCAGGGACATCGGGAGCAACAATTGCTGGAGCTGCTGGAGCTGCTGGAGCTGCTGGAGTTGCAGGAGTAGCCGTTCGAAAGCGCTTGCGTGTCGTTGTCTTTGTCTTCGCCCCAGCTGGGGGCTTCG
Organism: Eragrostis nindensis; assembly: GCA_012490785.1. Classification (NCBI taxonomy): domain Eukaryota; kingdom Viridiplantae; phylum Streptophyta; class Magnoliopsida; order Poales; family Poaceae; genus Eragrostis; species Eragrostis nindensis. The sequence continues at coordinate 11,575 of JAAXCT010000385.1, forward strand.
AAGACTCGACAGCAGGTGGAGGAAGACTGGTAGCTTCGATACCCATCGGGATATCACCGGACGTGGGATCAGCCGCCGGATCAACCCTCTCAATATCTCCGGGAGCCTCAGATTGCTCGACAGCAGCAACAGCAGCCACCTTTCGCTCAAGAGAGCTGGTAGCATCATCGGCAACGGCTGTATCCTTCTCCCGATCACCGTTGTCTTCTTCGTCACTGTCCCCGATGACTATATCAACATCAGGTTGGACATCGTCGGGGCCAGGTTCGTAAAGGTTCTGCAGAACACAAGATTAGTGTGGCGGAAAATATATCTTCAAGTAAATCGAGGAGATCTACGGTCAATACCTCGGGAGGTGGATTTTCTGCACTATAAGGAAGAGGTACTGTCGAAGGCTTGTTTTTTGGTCCAGTACCCATGATATCGTATACTCTCTTGAAGACATCGTCTTCGGAGAGTTCGACAGCTGCAAAGGAGAGAAAAAGATGACATGTTTATCAAACAGAAATCAGATATCAAGAATATACTGATATGTTGATAAGTGATGGACATCTACCTCCAACTGGTAACCAGTTAGGTTCACCAGGACCTGTATAATACATAGCCAGTGGATCACGCTTCTGAAGAGGGAAGATGCATCTTCGGATGAATTCTTCCACAACATGTTCTCCTCTCAAGCCCAACTTGATCAACTCATTGACCCTGGCTATCATCTTGGTTAATCGAGGAACATAGGTCGGAAGACCCTTGTCCCACTTCTCATGGTTCGGCATCAAGCCGTCAAGCTTGATTACAGTATTCTTCTTCCCCATGTCCAAGATCAGATATTTGGTGTCATATCCACTCCAGGAAGACTTGTACCGATACGGGATGAACTCAGATTTGTTCCTAAGTACGAAGCCTACTGAAAACACCATCATCTGACCCTTGTAGTACCGGGGCTGGTGATAATGGCGCCACAGATTCAAGCAGGGGGCTACGCCCAACCAACATTCACACAAGATGGCAAACATGCTAAGCATCATCACAGCATTGGGTTTGAGTTGAACAAGCTCGATACGGTAAAATCTACAGATCTGCTGAAGAAACTTAGAAGGTGGAAGGTTGAAACCACACATGAGATGAGCCTCAAATACCGGGAGTTCTGTGGTGTTGCAATGATGGTACTCCTCTTCGCTGTTGTTTCGTCGAGTCAGGAAAGCCGAGATCATCCCCTTTCTCTCTAGTTCATCCAAGTATTCCAAGGTGAGGCTGGATTTCTTCCAGTACTCTTGCAGATTTGGGATTTCTCCCTTCTTCATTTTCTGCTGCGCCTGAGTAAGAGAAATGTTGGAGTCGTGGGAGTCGGAGGATTGATTCTCGTTGGGATTGCCGGAGATTGTGGCGGATGAGGATGCGGCGGCCATGTGAAATGTTTAGGGTTTGAGGAAATGGAAAAGAGTGCGGACTAAAGGATGGAGGAAAAAGAATACGGCGTGAAGGGTTTAAGTAAAACTCGGCGTGACAGTTCGCCTCCCCGTAAATGCAGGATTTCCCCTCCTTGGGTTACGCGCGGAATATACTGAGGTGATGCTCTTTTCTGTTATTAAAATAATGCGTTTGGATTTGCGCTCGGTTTATTGGAAGGATAATCACCTGGATGTGAGGGAAGAAGTTGGAATATTTTCTGGGATCAGTTGCCCTGAATAATTAAAAATGTCTGACTAATGATCCGGATCGGAAAGAGCCTTCGGTTCGTTAAAAACGTGTTGAGTAATACTCCCGAAGAGTTCTCGACCAAATGATCTGCTAGTTGCTACGAAGACTCGTTTCATCGAGACACATCGGAGAAGCTAAGCTCAGTTATCTCGAAGACTCATGCAAGGTACATTGTCAAGAGAAAAAGAAGAACCAACATCACAGATGCAATATCATTCAGAAATTCTAATCTTGGATTGAAGGCAGCCCTTGATGTGCCCAAGGATGCGTCCCAGGACGACCTCAAGAAGGCCTACCGTGAGGTAGCCAAAACATCTTACAAGCAAGACATGCAGAAAACTATCTAGGTTCTACTCTCCGTCCTGCTTGACAGAAGAATAAAACAGGAGAAGAAGAAAAAATAAGAAAACCTAGGCTACTGCAAAGAGAATGGCATGATAGCCATCCTCTTATCTCTAGTTCCGCTGGTCATCAGCGTCCTCAGGGGCTGCAACAGCAGCATCAGCATCAACCTCGTCCTCTTCATATGTGATGAGGGGAGAGGAGGCTTCGGCAGCAGCAGCGGCAGGTCCTGCACCTACGCCGCCCTCACCATGAGTGATGAGCGGGAAGGGCACTCCGGTGGTGGAGAGGGTAGAACCCTCGTTCAATGCCATGACCGGGTTGATGACCCCGGTAGGAAGAAGAGGATCTTCTGCGGCGACGGGAATGGAGCCACCCGCCTGACTGGATCCGGCTTGAGCGCTCGTCCAGGGAGCCCAGCCAGGATTGTACAGGACCATGACTTTCTTCTTGGCCGGCTCGTCGTCGTCACTGTTGTCGTCGTCGTCGTCGTCATCGTCGGAGTCGTCGAGGAGGATGGGTTTGGCGTCCGCCGGAATCCCGCGTGGCCCCTTGTTCAGGGCAATGTGGAGGCGGCGCGCGAACTCTTCATCCCCCGCCGTGTCCGCCTCTAGGTCTACGACCTGAGATGGATCTGGAGGAGGACTTGGAGGAGGAGTCCGTAATCTTCCGCGGAGAGCGGAGGAGCAGCAGCTACCGGCGGTGGAGCTCCAGCGGGATGCGCGGAGGAGGATCCCGACCCGCCGGCGAGCTCGTCGTCGAACCACTTCATGAACCGTGGAGTGGTGGGTCTTTTCTTGCCCATGGTGGCTGCGAAAGTGATACTTGGGGGCTCCGCCGTCCTCATCATTTATAGCGAAAAGGTGGCCTTTTGGGAACCGAAAGGTCAAGTGCAAAGTGGATTTTGTATGTTTCTTTCTGGGGAACCGTGCGGCGACGCGGTGGATCCAGAGGATACCCTGGTGGGCCTGGTTTGGAGAATAAGGACAAGAATCGAAGGATCGCGTCAAAGTCTTTTCAACTCTGAAGCGGGATCAATGCCATGGCTAGACCGAGAGAAAGAGATAAGGGTGGGAGTTGATTAATATTTCCTCCAAACTCTCTGGATTGACGGTTCTCTTAAAAGACCTGGTGTTGATAAGGCTACTTGAAGGAAGGTATTGCGATCACTCAGCATAGTTATTCCCAAGACCCGATCTGTTCAGTTGTTCCGAAGACTCAGTTCATCCAGTTGTTCCGAAGACCTGTGTGTCAGGTTGTTCCGAAGACTCGGTTCAGTAAACTATTCCGATGACTCAAGGGTTGAAGATGAGAATATCTGAAGTATGTGTGCTCAGTGAAGAACACATCCCTTGTCAGAAGTTCGCATGAAGGTGAAGACCTCTTCGTATTAAAGACGAATCAGCCAAGGGACATGTTCGGGGGCTTATGTCGTTACCCATATTTTCAGATATTCCCGAAGACTTAGTTTGGTATTTTCCGAAGACTTGTATCGCACGAAAGGAAACTTATAGATAGACTCCGAATCTGTTACTACAGATCGGAAGTCTTGTAGAACAAGGCAAGGACTCCTAGAGGCGGTAACAGGGACTATAAATATACATGTAACCCTCCGATGAGAGGACATCGAAACATACAGCATACACACCACCATATTCAACACGATAAACACTGGACGTAGGGTTATTATCCTCCGGGAGGCCCGAACCAGTATAAAAACTCTCTGCGTGCCCTAGATCGATACCTCGATGATCGTTGTTCCCCGAACCAAATATTTGCCGTTCTCTCGATTATTCGAGCGACGACAGTGATGATATTGATCGGATGCCTCTCAAGGAGGCTATCTTGATTGCCTTATCCTATGATCATCAAATGTACAACATTCTTGAGTACTTCAATGGAAGTGATGAAGTGGGAAGATTTCAAGCCTATCCTCTTGGGAACCATGTCCTACACTTGGGATATGATCGGAGTGAGTGGAAACACAATGGAGTCACCAAGGCAATGATTGATGCCTTGGATGCATTGGATTTGGACTTTCTCAATGGAGTTCCTATGGCCTATATCAAGAGCAAGCAAGAGGTAGATAACATATCAATTGATTCTCATGATACTAACCCTCCTCTTTGCTTGATGGCTACTTCCAAGGTGAATTACAAGATTGGTGGCAAACATTGGGTGCACTCAACACATGACCGGTACTTCATCCATCTTCACCAACTTGAAAGAAAATGAAGATCATGACAAGGTCACATTTGGGGACAACTCCAAGCACAAGGTGAGAGGTCTTGGTAAGGTGGCTATCTCAAATGACCTCTCTATCTCTAATGTATTGCTTGTTGAGTCCCTAAACTTCAATCTTCTATCCGTTGCTCAAATATGTGATCTTGGCTTTTCTTGTAACTTTGATGCTAATGGGGTGGTTCTTCATAATGATGCTATGGGTCTCACTATCAAGGGCTTTCGTCATAATAATCTATATGTTGTTGATTTTGAGACTAACATTGTTGCCCCTAACACTTGTCTCTTCACTAAGTCCGCTCTAGGTTGGCTATGGCATCGGAGGCTAGCTCACATTGGTATGGGTCAACTCAAGCATGTCATGAAGAACAAGCTAGTGAGAGGAGTCAAGGATGTCTCCTTTGAGAAGGACAAGCTATGTAGTGCATGCTAAGCCGGAAAGCAAATGGCTTCACCTCATCCATCCAAGAATTTCTTGTCAACTTCAAGACCTCTTGAGCTCTTACACATTGATCTCTTCGGGCCTACAACTTGTGTGAGCATTGGTGGGAATCTCTATTGCTTGGTGGTAGTGGACGACTACTCAAGATATACTTGGGTATTCTTTCTTGAGAACAAGGCACAAGCAATTGGGATATTCAAGAAGTTTGCTAGAAGAGTGCAAAATGAGTATGGGCATCACATCAAGAAGATTCGGAGTGATAATGGGACGGAGTTCAAAAACTCTATCATTGAAGACTATTGTGATGAGATTGGCATAAAGCATGAGTTCTCGCTACATACACTCCTCAACAAAATGGTGTTGTTGAGAGGAAGAACAAGACACTTATCACTCTTGCTCGTGCTATGCTTGATGAGTACAACACTCCGGAGAAGTTTTGGGCGGAAGCTATCAATACCGCATGCTACACCTCCAACCGGATCTATCCTCACAAGTTGCTAAACAAGACTCCATATGAAGTGATTGTTGGGAGAAGACCGAAAGTTGCCTACTTCCGGGTGTTTGGTTGCAAGTGCTACATCTACAAGAAGAGGGAAAGACTTGGCAAGTTCGAGAAGAGGACTGACGTGGGCATTCTTGTCGGCTACTCGGGCTCGGCCAAGGCTTATCGGGTTTACAACACCTCTACCGGCTTTGTTGAAGAAACCTACGATGTGCAATTTGATGAGTCTCACGGGTCTCAAGAAGACCCTCCTTCTCATATTGTAGGTGATGAACCCGTGGAGGAAGCCTTGGAGAACATGCCCATTGGTGAAGTTATTCCTCGTGAAGATGAACCTCCGACACCTCCTCCAACAACTTCATCAAGCGGACCTTCTACGAGTACATCTCAAGAGAATCCAAGCTCTCCCTCAAGTGAACAACATCAAGCACCTTCAAGTGATCCGCAACAAGCATCCTCGAGTCAAGCTCCATCAAGCGAACCGCAACAAGCATCTTCGAGTCAAGCTACTCCAAATGAACCGCAACAAGCGCCATCAAGTCTACCTCATGCATCTACGAGCCAAGCTTCACCAAGCAATCAAGAACAAGCACAATCTACTTCAACTCAAGATGATGGCTCGGGTTCACCTCTTCGACAACAAGACACTCACATCTCTAGGGAGCAAGCCGCAAGAGACGCGCAAGACACATCGCCGGCTCCTCCTCCTCCTCGACAAGAACCTTCAAGGAAGCACAAACCCATTGCTCGGGATGATTCACGTGATCTCATCATTGGGAGTCCTTCTCAAGGGATAAAGACTAGGAGAAGTCAATATAAGCCTAATTATGTTGATGAAGCTAACATTGTTGAGAACTTCTCTTTTGTCTCTACCCTAGAGCCGAAGACGATCGAGGAAGCCTTGAAAGACCACAAGTGGGTGCTATCCATGCAAGAGGAGCTCCACAACTTCAAGAGGAATGATGTTTGGAAGTTGGTGAAGCGGCCCAAGCGATCCAATGTCATTGGCGCTAAGTGGGTTTTCAAGAACAAGCAAGATGAGAAGGGAGCAATCGTGAGGAACAAGGCAAGACTTGTGGCGAAGGGCTACTCTCAAGTTGAAGGCGTCGATTTTGACGAGACTTTCGCCCCCGTCGCTCGTCTTGAGGCTATAAGAAGACTTCTTGCTTATGCTTCTCATTTTGATTTTAAACTTCACCAAATGGATGTGAAAAGTGCATTTCTCAATGGACTAATCAATGAAGAAGTTTATGTAGAGCAACCTCCCGGCTTCGAGGACCCCGAGTATCCGGACTATGTGTACAAGCTCAAGAAGGCTCTCTACGGACTCAAACAAGCACCAAGAGCATGGTATGAACGACTTCGAGATCATCTCATCACCAAGGGCTACAAGATCGGTAGTATCGACAACACTCTCTTTACTAAGCATATTGGTGATGATCTCTTTGTTTGTCAAATCTATGTTGATGATATCATCTATGGCTCCACTAACGAAATCTATAATGATGAGTTCCGTGCTCTTATGAAGAAAGAGTTTGAGATGTCTATGATAGGTGAACTTCATGTCTTCCTCGGTTTTCAAGTCAAGCAAATGAAGGAGGGCACGTTCATCTACCAAGAGAAGTACACTCGGGATCTTCTTAAGAGGTTCGGCATGGAAGACTCCAAGTCCTACGACACACCTATGGCTACAAGTGTCCCTCTTGATGTGGATGTAAAAGGTATACCGGTGGATCCTAAACTCTATCGTTCTTGATTGGTTCACTTCTTTACCTTACCGCATCTAGACCGGATATCATGTTTAGTGTGTGCCTTTGTGCTCGTTATCAAGCTAACCCCAAGGAGTCCCATATGAGTGCCGTGAAAAGAATTCTTAGGTACATCAAGAGCACTCCTACAATGGGCCTATGGTATCCAAAAGGCTCGGACTTTGGACTTGTTGGCTATGCGGACTCGGATTTCGCCGGATGCAAAGTGAGCAGAAAGAGTACCTCCGGTCGATGCCAATTTCTTGGACAATCACTCATCTCATGGAGTTCCAAGAAACAAAATTGTGTGGCTATCTCTACGGTGGAGGCGGAATATTTGGCGGCCGGTGCTTGTTGTGCTCAACTCTTCTACATGAAGCAAACCCTATTGGACTATGGATTATCTTATGGGCAAGTACCTCTCTATTGTGATAGCGAAAGTGCTATCAATATGGCTCTCAACAAGGGTGATCACGGCTATGCCAAGCACATTGAAGTCAAGCATCACTTCATTCGATATCATGTGGCCAAGAAGGATATTGAATTGATTGGTGTTTGGACTCATGAACAATTGGCGGACATCTTCACCAAGCCACTTGACAAGAAGACCTTTTGTAAGCTCCGGGGAGAACTTAATGTTCTCGACCTCTCCGACTTCACTTGATATCTTGAGCTTACATTTGTATATATGTATATATACCTTGCTTGTTTTTGTTTGTGTTGTTGTTTTTGTGTGTTCTTCTTGCTTTTGTAGGACCGACGACTAACCTTTTTGAGACAGCAATGAGCATGGGTTAAGCTTGGGATTGGTGGCACTTGGCTCCCGAGGCTTTGAAGAATGGTTCGTTGTGATCAAGCTCATGGAGGGTTCAAACTTGTTGTTGGTAACTTGGCTCTTAGCTTTCTCTTGTTTTACCCTTATAGCATCATGCATTGTACACTTATCATTCCTTGCATTCGCATCATGTATCTTGCATAAGTGTCTCGGCGCCGAGCACCCATCTAGGGGGAGTTGCTTATTCACAATATGAGTATATGACCTCCTATGATGAATTTATAGCAATGCTATATGAGCTTCATGCCCATTGAACCATGAGTTTTGAGCTCCAAGGTTAAATCCACTTGCGCGGCTCAAAGTCTAAGGGTTCATACATTTCCATCATCATCAACTAACCCCTATGTACTTCAAGACAATATTCTTTTGAGAATGTGTAGGGACAATTGTTGGGAGATGGAGAATCACGGATTAAAGGGGAGCTTCACGCCAAATCAAGTAACTCATTTTCCCACTCGTCTCATACATTTTCCACTAACTTTTTCCTTCCTTGGTAGACTCTTTTTGAGTGATAGATGCCAAAGGGGGAGAAGGCTTTGGGCTTAATGATCGAGCAAGAATTTGGGGAGAAGAGTTATGATGGAGAAGAGTACGGGGGAGAAGGTTTTGGGCTTACAATGAGTTAGAAGATGTCACCTCAAGGGGGAGTTTGTACAAGAGAAGATCAAGTGATCAAGACGATCGATCTTCACACAATCTTGAGGTGATGAAGAAGAAGCAATGTCGTCTCAAGGGGGAGTGTGCGCGAATGAAGATCAAGTGATCAAGATGATCGATCTTCACACAATCTTGAGATTGGTGCACTTGTCAAGGGGGAGCGGAATTCTACAAAGTAAGTATGAAGGTAAACCCCTTGCAACTTTTTACTTGTCATAGCTCCTTGTGCTTTCTTTCACTTGTGATATGAGTTTTTGCTCTAACTTGTGACTTCTTTTGAGCTATGACTTGCCTCGACCTAATCAACAAGGTAACTATTTCTGTATCATATACTTGTTGTTTAGTGTCTTGATCGAGTTGCGCTTTTATCTTGGCTTTTGTCATTACATTCTTTATCTTCTCGATCATTTTTATCATGGTTGTCATCCATCACCAAAAAGGGGGAGATTGTAAGCTTCATGACCATTGGAGCTAGGGAAACCCCAAGGTATGAATGTTTTGGTGATAGGATGAGAACCATGAATGTGACTAACGCTCTTTGTGAGATCTTATGGGTCACATATGAAGAAAGCTCCGTCTGTTGGTGGTGAACGCCAACACACCATGAACTTAATGACAAGGATGATTGGTTGCCTTCATCTACACAAGAACGGACTTGATGGAGTCGCGGAGAAGATATGGATCAAGGCTAAGGACATGCTAGATCCAAGCGGGTGTTGCTTGGTTAGATGTTAGCTTGAGTCCATAGGAAAAACCGGACTATCAAGAGGGTTCGAGGTGGTTCTCTTAGTACGCACTAGTTATAGAGATCATTGGATGCATGGTGAGTCTCTCAGGGGCTAGGGTGGCAGAAGAGGCTTGAAGGAACCAAGTTTGAAGATGTGTGCTGCAAAGTGACCGGTGGAGGACGGTGTGCACAAGCCTCTCCTGCAAAGAACGGAACATACAAGAGTCAATTTCACCACTTAGCAAAATTCACAGCACCTCCCCTACACGGTGAGGTTTCCAAAACCAAATACACCACTATATAGACAAATATATGTTTACATTTTTCACGTTTCACAGAGTCTTGGATAAAAGCATCAAGTATTAGAATCCAGAGGGAGCAATGCATGTGCAAGGTTTATCTCAATTTCAAAAATGAAAAAAAAAAATGTGACCCATGTCTGCTCTGATGCTTATTCATCTTAAAAACGAAAAAGAAATTCCATTACAATGATTCTCCAACCATCACAAACTGCCAAAGATTCAAACACCTAACAGGTTTACTAATTTGACTAGATATATAAGGCTACAAATTTGTTCAACGGGACTTATTAATCTGGAAGTTCCAGATCAAATATTGCCGTGAAATATCAAGCATTCTGCATACAAGCATGGGTTGTAGCAGTTCCAGATCAAGGGGACTGGCTCGAGTACCTGTTGGCTGTTGCTCCTGTGTGAAATTTAAAGCTTGCTTCCCCTAGACTTTTGCATACAAGCCACTACAGTGTGCAATCACAGAACGAAATAATAACCTAATAACCTTTGCCTTCATTTGGATGCTACATGGGTTGTAGCTAGAAAAGATCGACTTCGCAAAATTAATTTCCTAGGTGTTGCCCTCTGCTCATCATCCTTGCATGGCTGGATCTGATTATTTCACCCAGCCCTACTATAGCTAGCTACTACTTTTGTTACTAATTTGTATGCCAATATATCCACCATCGATCATCACGCATGCAGCCATTCAGAGTTATCAGTAATACAGTAGCTAGCTACTGCATGTAAGCAACAATTAATATGCATGGCAACAACCATGGGAGATTAATTCCCTCTTTCTTTTTCCCCCTACGTACTCAAAACTACTGTCTTCTGTTGTCTCCATGCATCGTTACATATAGTACTCCATGCATGGAGTAGTATGAATTTTGCAACAAATTAATGTGAGATACTTAATTACTAGTTTTTGCCTAGCTTTTCAGTGCAGCTTCATCCTGTGTTTAACAGACGTAGTACATTTTTGGTCCTAGTCTTAGTGCCACATATATACAAATATAAAGGAGGATCTTTGCTCTGAATAATTAAGTAAGATTATGCAGCAATCTTGCTGTGGTTGGCCAAATGTCAAATGGTCTAAGGTTCAAGTAAGCCAAAAGGGATGGCAATGGGGTGCCCAATAACCTACCAACAGGGGAGGAGAGGGGAGGTGGTTATCCAATTAAGATGCCAGTGTGGTTTTGAATTTCCCACTGACTAGTGATCCATATCCACACATAGTACATGCATTGGACTGAGCAAGTGCTATTTAACTTCATTCTGTGCAACCATATGCTTAGTTCAAAATTAATTACCGATCGATGGACTGCGGCTGCTATAACTTCTCCAAGCATTTCACAATTTCACTATTTCATTTCCAAGCATTTCACAATTTGCAAGCAATTCATATTTGCATAAATCAAACCAATTTCATTTCCAACATTCTCATTTCACAACAACAGAAAAGAAAAGGAAAAAAAAATAGCAACACGGGCCTCACCTCACCTGGACGACGAGCTACGGACGTCGGAGACGAGGTGGCGCCGGGGCAGGTCGACGGGGCGGGTGCGCGGACGTCGAGGCACCAGCAGGACACCTCGTCGGGGTAGCTCGTCGACGGGGAGGGGCTGGGGCAGCAGCTCGTCGGAGGAGAGGCCGGGGCACCTGCAGGACACCTCGTCGGGGTAGCTCGTCGACGGGGAGGGGCTGGGGCAGCAGCTCGTCGGAGGAGAGGCCGGGGCACCTGCAGGACACCTCGTCGGGGCAGCTCGTCGACGGGAGGGGCTGGGGCAGCAGCTCGTCGGAGGAGAGGCCGGGGCAGCAGCACGACGGGGAGGGGCAGCGCGACAGGGAGGCTGGCCTCGTCGGGGTCGCCGGCCGGGTGGCCCTCCACGGCGTCCCTCGCCACGGCCAGTGGAGGAGGACGCGCCTCGGTGGAGGAGGGCCGAGGGGCTGGCGGGGTGGACGAGGGCGTCGGCGAGGCGGCGCGAGGTGGACTCGGTGGAGGACGGCCGAGGGGCAGGCGGGATGAAGGAGTTCGTCGGCGCGGCGGCGCGGGATGGGAAAGGCGGGGCGAGGTGGAGGAGTGGCGAGGCGGCGCGGGATGGGCGAGGCGGGGCGAGGTGGAGGAGGGGCGAAGCGGCGCGGGATCAATGGGCGAGGTGGAGGAGGGCGGCGGCGCTGGGTGGGCGAGGTGGAGGAGGGCGGCGGCGCGGGGTGGGCGAGGTGGAGGAGGGGCGACGCGGCGCGGGATCGATGGGCGAGGTGGAGGAGGGCAGCGGCGCGGGGTGGGCGAGGTGGAGGAGGCGGCGGCGCGGGGTGGGCGCGGTGGAGGAGTTCGCGGGCGGGCAGGGAGTCGTCGACGGTGGCGGCGGGGTGGCGGCGGCAGCGGATCTGGCGCGTGGTTGGTGAGAGATTGGGGAGGAAGAAGGAAGTCACGGCCGCCGCGGCTAAGTGTCAAACTCCCAAAGTTTGACAAGTGCACGCGATTTGGCTCTCGGCAAACGATTTTTTTTTACCTTTGCTTTCAAACATTGTTTTGGTTGATATTTTGATTTCAATTTGAAAAGTACTCTACTACAAAGTTTCAAAACTTTTTGGTACCTAACACTTTTGTTTTTACAATTTCTCCATCTGAGATTTTTAAAAAATTCAAATTTAAAAAATTGAGAAATTCAAACGTACTTTACGTCAAATTTCAAAAATCGACAAGTTGATTTCAAATAAAAAAGTTGTCAACATGACAGTTTCATAACTTCTTGAGATCTACGACTTCTATTTTTAGTATTTCTCCATCCGAAATTGTTTCCAAAATTCAAATTTTCAAATTTGAGAAATTCAAACAATTTTTCCGTGGACAATTTGAATTTAAATAAAAAAGTGTTCAACAGCAAAGATGTGTAACTTATGCAGATCTACGACTTTTATTTTGATCTGTTTTTTCAAAAATAATTATAGGCGCGTTGTCTACGTATTCCAAATATCCTTCTTCGTGTTTCGGAAAACTACCCGGGAGCTCTAGGATTTTTGAACAAATTCACTAGCGCTTTGTCGAATGAAAAAAATACCAAAATAAGAAGTGTAGATGTTGTCAAAATATACAACTTTGCAGTTCAAAACTTTTTTATTTGAATTAATTTAGAGGTCCAAAAAATTCATTGAATTATTTTTGCCGAGTGTAATGGGGAAAACACTCGGCAAAGTAGCAATGTTGCCGTGTGCTGCCGTGTGGCACACGGCAAAGAGGGCCCTTTGCCGAGTGCCGCCAAAGCACACTCGGCAAACAATAAAAATTTTGCCGTGTGTTCCGTTTTGCCGAGTACCCGGGCCCACCTCGTTCAACGGCCGTCGAACAAATTCTAACGGGCGTCAATGTTTACCGAGTGCTTTTTTTTGCCGAGTGCTAGGCGGTAAGTTTGCCGTGTGCAGGTCACGTGGCACACGGCAAAGTGTGATATTTGCCGTGTGCCGGCCACGTGGCACTCGGCAACCAGCTGTATGCCGGGTGCCTATTGTTTGCCGAGTGCTGCACTCGGCGAATAGCCTGTTTGCCGTGTGCCCGAGATAAAGCGCTCGGCAAACGCTGTGGCACACGGCAAACGGGGGGTTTCCCGTAGTGTATATATAACACGGAGCAAACTAGTAATTAACGTAGTGGAAAGTTTGTAGAAAACTCAGCTCAGACTGATCGAAATGCATGCGATAGTTCATTCAGTTAATTAGTTAATTGATTGATGATAGTTCTGTAACATTCAACTACAAAATTTCAATTTCGACAACGAACGATTCTATCCTCATGCATTGGCACTTGTTCTGGACGTGGACATCACAAACTGAAATGCATGTCTTGGCCTGGATATTGATTGAATAATGCAATAATGATCAGGAGAAAGTTCTAGAGGCAACATGAGGGAACGCAATTCTTGGAATTTGGATCCAGGGAGGCTGGCGGCTGCCAAAAATATCGGAACATGTTTCAACATGGTTGCAGCAGTAAGCAGCCAACTTCCGCTGTGCAGCCGCAGCCACACAGAGTCACAGGAAGCACAAACGAATCGGGGTCATTTTTTAAATAATACGAAAAGACGTTCCGATCTTAATCTCGTAAGAGTTGGAGGTACTGAACAACTTTGTTCAAACATTAAAACGAGATTTTCAAAAGGTTGACATCAATGTCTCCTGCAAAAATTGAGCTTCAGATTATTTATTGCTGTAGTCATGAATAAGTCATCTTTAAATATTGATACTGTTCTCAAAGTGTCTCACCGAAAACAAATTTGATTTGTATAGGAAGTATGGTCAAACTGTAATGTTACAAGAACTACTGTTACAGAAAAACCTACTCTTATGCTTTCAAATGTCTAATGAGAAAATTGCACAAAACTATAGATTTTAGGAGTTGTGTCATAAACTAAAGATTTAATAAGTACATGTATCATCAAACTATGTACTTAGTGGACTGAATTGGCATGCAAACCGAAATGCCACTTCCCATAATTTTGAAGAGTAGTCTTTCAATAAATATTTGAGGTTTTTTGGCATCTGTGTGGTTTTTCAAGCATATATATGAACTACTCCCAATAGGTTTTAGGCATTTGAGTAGTGCTGTTTTCTTCTAAAGTTGATAGTGAAAGTGTATTTCAAAATAAATCTATATATAGTCTTCATGTTCCTGAGCTATATTTTTTCGAAGACATCAATAATCAAAGTAACAATCCTCTAAAAAAATCAAATTAAGTAACAAAAATTAATTTGCTTGAAGGGTTCACCAAAATACCATGAATGAGAGGTACACCGCATTTTCAGTTTCTACGAACCAAAGAAAACAAAGAACGTATGGTTGACGTCTAAAAACCCGTGTGGGAAAAATTGAAATATTTTTTTTTTAAAAAAGGGGGCTGATTTTAAGGTTAATCGAAATATCATCGCCGGACAGAAAAGTTACCAGAAAAACTGACCGAGATCTGCTTTTTTTTCTTCCCCAAAAATATTAGTTGAAAATCGGTCGGAAGGAACAAAAAATCAGATCAATAGTAATGACAGCTGCACAAGATATGTTGCGGCGCATATTGCTGGCATGCATGCATAGAGTACACAGATGGGAGCTTCTCGTCCTCGGAAAAGATACGGAGTACAAACCTTGGTAGCCATGCCTTCTGCTGTCGGAAGTATGTTGTTGTCCGCTGACGTTGCCTGTGTAGTCTTTGACGAGTCGCTTGACTCCTTCGATTCATGCCCGCCATTGGCATGCTCCTTGCCTTTGACGATCGCGTACAGCCACGCCGCCATCTGCTCTTCGGAAGGCGCGACGGACGGCACCTCAGGCGCATGCGCCTCGGCCGGTTGCGGATTGAAGCGCGGTGAGCTGGAGACCACCGGCTTTTCCAACTCCAAGGTGCCTCCTCCTCCCCCTCCTGGCCACACCAGCTCGAAGAGATCACAACTACACAACAAAGGAGAGACGACGTACAAACATACTATGTTGTTAGCAACACAAGTCAATATGCATGGTCGCATGTAGACCAGCATCATGGCAGCTGTCCATAGCAGTGCGAATATGATTGGAAACAATATGCAGTGTGCGCCCATTTCGATCCCGGAACTTGAAACGCAGCAAGCTCGATCCCCTCTGATGCCACAAACCCGCGTTCGATAGCATAGCTCACGGTTAGCACCAACTGCACATTTCCCTCATCCCACACTCGATCGTGCATACACACACATTGCATGCGCTGCACGAGCGCCACGGCCGCCTATACGCGTACGTGCAGATAAGAGATGTACCCAGTTGACGGGACGACATGTTTGCACAGATATACAGTAATGAAGATGCATGCATATATATGGTACGTCTATATCTGGCCATATGCAGGGGCATGTATAGCACACATACGTGGTGTAGTCCCCGAACATGTCGCCGATGCTGCTGCTGCTGCTGCTGTTGTCTGTGGCGGCGGCCTCGCCGGCGTTGTCGAGGTAGCGCCGAGGACCTGCAGGCTCTCGGCAGTTCATTTCGATAACACTTACTGAAACAAGCGCGGGAGCCCTTCTGGTTTTTTTCTTTCCCGAAAGAACTTGCTTCTCTGTTTATGCTCGGACGTCGTGCGACATCTGCGTGTGGCTCGATCGCTATATATAGGGTACAGAGAGAGAAAGGTATCGTACGGGACGCTCATCAACTAATGGAGGCGGTCACGAGACTACATGGCTGCTAAATCCGCAGTGATGCATGAACTGATCAAAAGGACACGTATGCGTATGGTGATGGTTTGTTTGTTTCTTCTCCTCCGGCGATCAACATACGTATGTGGGGGCTAACTTTCGATGTAAAATATGGTAAATACGGTCACGTAACGTACTGAGGTTCTGCACAAACACGTACTACGACGATTTATTCCTGAAAAAAAAAACACGTACGCTTTACGTGCCGTGCACGTGGCCGCCAAGTTCTACCCAACGCCCATGTGTGCGCCAGATTTTCTTCGTTCAAGTAGGTTTCACACAGTTGTCTTCTTTGATATCTTGTCCATGTATGACTGCTTTTTTTTTTTTTTTGCGAGGACCATGTATGACTTCTTGCACTCGGCCGCCTCCTCTTCCTTCCGTCTGCATTTTCTAAAATACACAGAAGGATCGTGTATTTTTATATTACGAGAAAAAAATAATGATGGCCGTTACAAAGCACAATTGTCTTCGGATGTGTGTCCGCAACACACCCACAACGTACACCCCCTATCATATTTGTCCCCCGACCCCAATTGCCTTGTCCACTACTTGCTGTTGCTAGTTTTACAGTTCGATTTCGTACTTTAGTACATATGGATATGGTTGGTGAGGGGCGGATTTAGGGGGTGCACGGGGGACAGCTCCCGCAAAATTTTTACTCCCTCCGTCCCAAATTAATTGTCATTTTAGCTTTGGGCACAGGAATTAAGAATAAGTGAAAAAGGTATGTGCGTAGGAAACGAGGAGGAGAGAGATAGAGATAGAGGTGTATTAGGAATAGGGAAAGTGCATTGGAATGCGAGGATAACAAGTAAATTGAGAAAACTAGATGAGTGTAGGATGACAAGTAATATAGGATGGAGGAAATAGGTAACTTTAAACTGACTCCAATAGCGCGAAGGCAAAAAAAAAGACCCATTCTATGGTTTGCCTCACGCACAGTAAAAGGGTCATGCACCCAAAACTCGTCTTCTCCAACAGCCAACGCAGATGCGAATCCTCCTTTGTTCCTCAATGCCAATGGACGAGCTCGGGAGCCCAAATCAGCAAGGGGAAAGGGCAGGAGGGCGGCCGAGAGTTGGGGGAATCGAATCCCCTAGGCTATGCGGTTCCATCTGAGCCGTCAATTTGGATAGCCTTCGGGAACGGCGGCTGCCGCGAGCACAGAGAGCAGCGCCCTTGGCTGCTCGAGGGGGGCTTGATTGGGCGAGGGGGATGGCGATTGAGCAAGCGTCGCGCCGCGCCGCGCCCCGCGTGCCCTGCTCGTCAGCCACCGCGCCCGCTCGCCCGCCGCGCGCTGCGCGCCGCGCCGAGGTTGAGCTCTGCACTCCGCATCGCTAGTAGTCACGAACCCATCGGGGAAGGGGAGGGAACGGCGCCGTTGCCGCTGCCTCTCGAGGAGAGAGGGAGTGCATTTTTAGCTCGTCTCTCTCCTTGAAGGCAGTTTGGCTACTCAGTTTGCATACCCTGTTGGAGTTGCTTGCCTCGTGTACAGTATAGGTTGGAGAGCCATATTTGGGATTGCCTATCCTCTTTTAGAGTCAACCTTATGTTTTACCTTTGCTTTCAAACGTTGTTTTGGTTGATATTTTGATTTCAATTTGAAAAGTACTCTACTACAAAGTTTCAAAACTTTTTGGTACCTAACACTTTTGTTTTTACAATTTCTCCATCCGAGATTTTTAAAAAATTCAAATTTAAAAAATTGAGAAATTCAAACGTACTTTACGTCAAATTTCAAAAATCGACAATTTGATTTCAAATAAAAAAGTTGTCAACATGACAGTTTCATAACTTCTTGAGATCTACGACTTTTATTTTTAGTATTTCACCATCCGAAATTGTTTCCAAAATTCAAATTTTCAAATTTGAGAAATTCAAACAATTTTTCCGTGGACAATTTGAATTTAAATAAAAAAGTGTTCAACAGCAAAGATGTGTAACTTATGCAGATCTACGACTTTTATTTTGATCTTTTTTTCCAAAAATAATTATAGGCGCGTTGTCCACGTATTCCAAATATCCTTCTTCGTGTTTCGGAAAACTATCCGGGAGCTCTAGGATTTTTGAACAAATTTACTAGCGCTTTGTCGAATGAAAAAATACCAAAATAAGAAGTGTAGATGTTGTCAAAATATACAACTTTGCAGTTCAAAACTTTTTTATTTGAATTAATTTAGAGGCCCAAAAAATTCATTGAAATTATCTTTGCCGAGTGTAATGGGGAAACACTCGGCAAAGTAGCAATGTTGCCGTGTGCTGCCGTGTGGCACACGGCAAAGAGGGCCCTTTGCCGAGTGCCGCCGAAGCACACTCGGCAAACAATAAAAATTTTGCCGTGTGTTCCGTTTTGCCGAGTACCCGGGCCCACCTCGTTCAACGGCAGTCGAACAAATTCTAACGGGCGTCAATGTTTGCCGAGTGCTTTTTTTTGCCGAGTGCTAGGCGGTAAGTTTGCCGTGTGCAGGCCACGTGGCACACGGCAAAGTGTGATATTTGCCGTGTGCCGGCCACGTGGCACTCGGCAACCAGCTGTATGCCGGGTGCCTACTGTTTGCCGAGTGCTGCACTCGGCAAATAGCCTGTTTGCCGTGTGCCCGAGATAAAGCGCTTGGCAAACGCTGTGGCACACGGCAAACGGGGGGTTTCCCGTAGTGGTTATTGTCCAAATCTTAAATATGAACAAATCAAGCCAATGTAGAATCCACTACGCAAATAAGACGCCTATATCATGTTCATAGAACCACTTTTAACCGTAACTGTTGATTCATGTTTCAGTTTTATTGTCAATGAAAACAGTGCCATCTGCTGTCAGTAGGTCGTTTCCCCATTATTTACACAGACAAAGCACACCTTGATTGAATTGTTGGTTATTCATGCAATCAACAAAATCATGCAGGAAACTAAATTAAAAATTACACAGTTGACGGAAGCCATATAGGAACTATATTTACATTGGTGGAAATACAGAGTCGATGGCATACTCAATTATTCATCCAAGCAAAACAATTAATAACAAAACAAAAAAGGCACCAAATGAATAAACGACTAAAGGAGCAACCTGAATTGAATGCACCGCAAAATTGGCCAAGTAAGATACATTTCCATCAAGGCACCAAGGAACATGTGTCTTTCCAATGCATGGTCGCCCATTTTATTGCATTCTATACAACTATATTATTTCTTCGTTTCATTTAGGGGAGACCTACTTCAATTTCAGACCCCACACCGCCATACCGCCATACAACCATATTATTTCTTCATTGTATACACCCCATTCACCAGATGGATCTACCGGTCACGCAACAGCTCTCACCTTCTATCCCCAGCGCCAGGATGGAGGTACATACCATTAGAGTGAGTAGACAATCTCCAGTGCACGTAACTGGTAAACTGAATTTGAAATCTGCGGCACAACCATCACCATAGATGGGCAACACTCCATCTAGCACAACATCATCTGCAGGGGCACGCTCTGCAAGTTATGGGAATAGAAAAATTAATGTTTATGATGGCAGGCCCTATCAAACCAAAAGAAGCAATGTAACGGCAAATCGGGCACTGTGACCAAGGGATTTAACAATACTTGAGAAAACTGGCAGAGGCTGCCTCTGGTTACCACGGCAATTAGGCGATGAGGCCTAATGACCAAGAAAATGTAGCATCAAAGATGCAAATTTCTATTAAGAAAAAAGATCAAGCACCATGACAGCATCATGCACCATCAAAGTAAGCAGATAGACGGCGGCACACAGAAAGGGTAGACTCCAAGCTGAATTGGTCTACTAAACTACCATCTGCAGGAGCACGGTCTGCAATTTATGGGTAAACAGAAAGATAAATATCCAAGGTACAGTTCGTATCAAAAATTAATAATTCGAGGCAACAAAAACAGCAGCTTGCAGGACTGCTGGTCCATAACACAGCGCTTGAATGATATATATAGGATAAAAATTATTTGCAAGCCATAAAATGTGAGGGCAAACTAAGTGATGAAGGGAAAACACAAAATGTACTGGCTATGACTGTACCTAAAGAATGAGAGTAGCAATTGGGAATCAAAGCAAGTAAAACATGGGTAATGAACAATAGTATTTCAGTATTTTGTTTATTAATTTTGCATCTCATCCTAAAACTAAGAATACATACACAGCGAAAAAACAAATAGAGCATCAATCGATCACATCACAAACATATATAAGAAGGATGGCAAGATCGGTGAAGATGGGACAGGGTGGATTTTCATACCACTGGTGCAACGCAATGCAAGAAAACCGAGGCATCAATTAAATCCCGAGACTACAAATTCCTTCCCTCAAATCTGATAACATGAGCAGGTCTTCCATGTTGAGGAGCCTGCAAGTTACAGGAAATAGTAAAATTAGTGTTCAATGTACGCAGTGCTCTGTTGGATAAAATTTAAAATCCAAGGCAACAAAACAGCAGTTTGGCGACTTACCTGAGCAGAGAGGCTGCCTACATTTAAGACGACCATCAGTCGATGATCTTACAGAAGACCCAAGCATGATATGAATTTTGCGCAAAACAGTACCACAGGTAGAGCTGAGAACAATAGAGAGACCAGACGCATTTAGTATTAGCTATTTTGCAGTAATTAAAACTAAATTTGAAAATGCTGATGCACGAATATAAAATGATGCTCTGAAAATTAAAACGGTAATTTTGTAAGGGCTTGACTGATCGACCGAGTATTTTTGTTATGGATTGGCGCCGGGGGCCTCAGCCCAAGGCAGCAAGACGAGGACCTAGCCTTCTACTTCTTGCTTACCCCCTGCACTAGGCCTCACGGCTGCCTTTATAGCAACAGGCGCCCAACAAACCCAAAGCTATCTAGTTAACAACCTGCTAACAGCCTAACAAACCAATCCTATCTAGTAGATAACAAATCACCCATCTTATTCCTGATCTAGCTGCAGGCACTGCTAGACCATGTTGTGGCCTTCACGCCACAACATTACACCCCTCCCCAAAGACAGCTCGTCCTCGAGCTGTCCTACCATGTTGTTGCTGCTTCTTATTCTCTGCTCTGATGTGTTGCTGCTGCTGCTGCTGCTGCTTGTTCGCCCTCCTATCATGCTGCTGCCACATCATTACACCTCCTCCCAAAGACAGCTTGTCCTCGAGCTGTGGTGGACGTCAAGGCATGTATTTTTAAGCTCTGCAAGCTTCGGAAGGCAATCCAGGTTCCCATGGACCTTGTAAACTGCACTGCTGATGTGTTGATCATTGCCTTGCTTGTTGGCGTACCTCTGGTGCGCTATCACGGTGGCCAGCAGTGGCCACACCTTCTCCTTGAAACTGGCGCCGCGCGTCTCGTGAAGCTGGTCGAAGGTAATGACTCGCCCGTTCAACTCCTGACGACTCCGCTCAGAGATGAAGAGTCCTGACGCGATAGCTGCCGAGGCAAACGAGTCAGACCCAGCGGTGCTGGAAAGGTCTCGAACGGCAATGCAGTTGATCAGGCAACCCCCCAAAGGCATGGAGGTCACCATACAGTGCCACTTCAGCTCCGCAGCAACCAGTTCCTGCGGCAGCACCGCATCTGCGTGGCCTGTACGCACCTCATTGAAGAAGTCACCGACGCGGTGCTTGTCGTGCATCCAGAGCGCGGTGTTGAAGCTCTCCGTGTCGGTCTTGCCAAACTCCTGTACTGCCATCGATCCTGACCCAAGGCCCATAACATCACTCCCCACGATGAAAGACAGATCGTCCTCGAGCTGTGCCTCCTGATTTTCTTCCTCCTCCTTGCGGCCAACGCACGACCTGCAGATTGGTCGACGACAATGCAGTCGCACGACCTGCAGATTGCAGAGACGCGCGCGAAGCTCGCTTGGTCATCGGGCTGAGTGCGCAGATGGCACGGAACCCTGGCGGCGTCGATGTCGGTGAGAACCCGCGATGGCCTGCGGCCGGAGGTCGGAGATTGTCACAGGAACGACGTGCTTGAGGTTGACGGAGTCGCGCCCTGCCTGGTCGTCGCTGTTTGACTTGATGTCCTGCCGCACTTGCTCTGTGAAGGCCGTCATCTCCGAAGCTGGTCGTGATGTGCAACAACTCAGTTTTCTTTTGGCAGAACTTGATCGTCAGGGGAAAGAGGAAGGCCACCCAACTCTGCAATATATTTCCTTCACTGTTTCCTTGATTTTCTTCTCTGCTGGCATGCGAATTGATCTGGATTCCTGAAAATGTGGGCGCCATGCACTTGCCAAAGGAAAACAGAATATCCGGAAATGTTTGCTTTTTCTCCTCACCAGAAAGCCTGCATGCACGAGTTAGGTATGATTGCGACGTGAGCAAATCCCATGAATTTCCCTCGTTGCCTCCTTGATTTCCTCCTGCAATCACGGGGATAATTTCCATGCATGCAGCAGTTTCCAAGCGGCCTTCAGCCTTGACGTGATGTGCAGATTTTCCTCCTGGTTCCCACGGAACTGCTTGCAGCGCATCTGGTGGATGGCGAAGTCGGCCGCCTAGTTGCAGATCAACTGCAAGGAGCGACGGTCCTGTGTGTGGTGCGTGCGCCTTCGCATTGACTTCGGGCTTGGGATCTTCAGCGAAGTCTTCAAGTGCGATCACCAGCGGTTGCACCAGCATGGCGACCTCTTGGCGTGGTGCAGACACGTCGCCGAGCAATGGTGAGGCCGGCTGCGACTTCATCAATGATGCAACGACGGCAGGCAACGACAGCGCTGGTGCCGCATCAGCCATTGGCGGCGTTGGTGGAGGCAGCAAAGGCAGAGACTTCGCCCAAGGCTGCGAGTCATGCTTCCTGATCGTCGAGGCAGCGGAACATGACCTCCATCTCTGCAAGGGCGAAGTCGAGCTTGGCAGAGAAGGTGAGGGGGGTCGCAGGACCGACGGCGCCAGCCATGGAGGCGATGCGCGGGACTGTCTCTAATACCAAATTGTTATGGATTGGCGCCGGGGGCCTCAGCCCACAGCAGCAAGACGAGGACCTAGCCTTCTACTTCTTGCTTACCCCCTGCACTAGGCCTCATGGCTGCCTTTATAGCAACAGGCGCCCAACAAACCCAAAGCTATCTAGCTAACAACCTGCTAACAGCCTGATAAACCAATCATATCTAGTAGATAACAAATCACCCAGCTTATTCCTGATCTAGCTGCAGGCACCGCTAGACCATGTTGTGGCCTTCACGCCACAACATTACAATTTTGGTGCTTGATTGAAAGCTTTGATAATGCTCTCGCTGCTGAACATATCCTAACGACATCATATCTAATGTTGGGGGCAGTCATCCCTTGCAAACAACCACATGGATCGAAAATTTAGCTACCTTTAGCAATAAATAAACTGAGAGCAACTTCCTGAATTCCCTGATCATCTCAAACATCATACCTCTATCATCATTTATCCTTCCTGATTGAAAGAAATAGTGGATAATAAACATCTAATCTAATGCTAATAAAAGATCAAACTGCATACCTCTGTAGTTCCCACACGATGCACACAGCATCTGCAGGCAATGCAAACAAAAGTACCATGGAAAGCAGTACCATAAATCACTATATTCAGCATCATTTTACTCCTACATAAACAGAAATGGATGAGATTAATTTTATAATGAGCAAAATAGCCACACAAATGTCCCAGTATTCTTTTAGAGAAACGATCTTATACATCGGAGAATACAAACGAATCTACAACATTTTGGTGTGCTCAGTGTGGTTGTCGACATTTGACCGCTTGCACTATCAGCTCAAATGTACTCTTCGCGTGCAATTTTATTTTACAGTATACATGGAGATGTAAGCATGGAGCACAGCAAAATGACCAGACTTCGGGCACTCGGTACATGGTGTTCTTTTTTTTTAGAAACGGGAATATATTTCAAAAATATTCCAGCCTCTGCATCGACCAATGCATATAGATGTTCCAAAACTTCATTATTACAAGCTGAACCAAAGAGGGCATTCCCTCCATAAAAGAAAAAATAAACGACTCCATGAGTTCACAGATAACCAAGTCTATTACTAAACGACCATCCATTATTGGCAAAGACATCCATGACGGTGGTTTCAAGCATACGACATCCCCATATAAATTGGAGGCGCTCCTCTTCCTTCTGCAGCAAAGTCCAAAAACGGATCCAGTACGTTCCTCGGAATATTACCTGCATAGAAGTGAAAGCTAGTGTATTGTTAAAAACCACATCATTTCTACTAAGCCAAATTGCCCATAAAAGGGTACATGTTCCAACCAAAATCTTGTGTCTAAGTTTCCTATCCACCCCGTTCATCCAATCATCAAACATATGATGCATATTTGCAGGCGGTGTAATATTAAAGGAAACATGCACAATTCGCCATATGAGTCTAGCAGCATGACAATCGGAAAAAAGGTGTTGTATAGTTTCATCCATATTACAGGAGCAACATTTTAAACTTCCCTTTCATCGTCTCTTAGCTAGATTATCCTTGGTTAAAACAATCCCTTTAATCAAATACCAAATAAAAATTTTTATCTTTAAGGGCAACTTTAACTTCCAAATTAAATGGTTGTGAGGTACAACATTAGGGGCAGCTAACTTTAGCATGTGTCTCTTCGATCTTCGACGGTTGTTGTAGAGGTGACCAGAAGAATGTGTCTCTTCGATCTGTGAGGTGTACATTCATAACTTTAGCAACTAGTTGATGCCAAGCTAGAAGGTTGTTATCCACCAAAGATCTTCTAAATGCCACATTCAATGGATCAGGTTGCAGAACCGTCGCAACTGTTGCACTTTTCTTTCTAACTATATTATACAAGTTAGGAAATTGCTCTTTAAAAGAGGTATTATCCAGCCACGCGTCCTCCCAGAACCTTACTTGAGTACCATTCCCTATGTTGAATTTGCCTAGTCTCAGAAAGTCATTCTTAACCTTCATAAGGCTTGACCAAAAATGAGAATCACCTGGCATGTATTCAACTTGTGTAATTGTTTTGTATCTCAAATATTTATTCCTAAGGATTCGTTGCCAGATACCATCTTCATTAATCAACTTAAAGAGCCATTTACTAAGCAAGCATCTATTTTGTAAATCTAAGTTTAGGATTCCAAGCCCTCCTTAGTCTTTTGGCGTGCACAAGATACTCCATTTTGTCAACCTATATTTCTTTTTATGCCCATCACTTTGCCAGAAGAATCTAGATCTATAGTAATCTAGCTTCTTCGAAATCCCTCTTGGGACTTCAAAAAAAGTAGCATAAACATAGAAAGATTGCTTAGGACTGAATTTATGAGCACTAGACGACCACCGACTGAGAGTATGTTTCCTTTCCGTCCACTAAACTTTTTCTGGAATCTCCCTCTATATTTCTTTCCAATTAGAATTCCTAAGTTTTCTATGGTGCATTGGAATGCCTAGGTACCTAAAAAGAAACGAACCCATGTCACATCCGAAGATTTGAGAGTATTCCAATTCAAGTTCCGTGACTACCCCGTAACAAAACATTTCACTTTTATGGAAATTAATCTTAAGTCCTGAAAGTTGTTCAAAAGCACAAAGCAAAAGCTTCATGTTTTTTGCCTCCTCAAGATCATTTTCTATAAAAATGATTGTATCATCTGCATATTACAAGATCGATAGGCCCTCATCAACTAGGTGAGGTACTACCCCTCTAAACTGTCCATTCTCCTTAGCTCGAGCTAACAAGATAGCAAGCATATCAACAACTATGTTGAAAAGGATCGGGGAGAGGGGATCACCTTGTCGTACACCTTTTCTAGTTTGAAAAAACTGACCTATATCATCATTTACTCTTATCCCCACACTACCTTTGGATGTTACCTTCTCTATCCATGAGCACCATTTAGGTGAAAAGCCTTTCATTCGTAAAACTTGTTGTAGAAAGGGCCATTTGACTTTGTCATAGGCTTTCTCGAAATCAAGTTTGAGAATAACTCTTTTCTTTTTCCTATGCATCTCATGGATAGTTTCATGAAGTATTACAACACCCTCTAAAATGTATCTACCTGGTCGGAAAGCAGTTTGTGAAGGTCTAATTACTTTATGAGCAACTAACATAGTACGGTTTGTGAGTACTTTTGTGAAAATCTTAAAGCTTACATTAAGCAGACAAATAGGCCTATACTGTTGGATCTTAATAGCTTCAGCTTTTTAGGAAGTAAAGTAATTACTCCAAAGTTAAGGCTATGAAGTGGCAAGTTTCCATTATGGAATTCATCAAACACGCTAATAGGTCAGATTTAATAATATCCAAAAAGTTCTGATAGAACTCAGCCAGGAATCCATCTGGACCAGGAGCTTTGTTGTGTTCCATTTGAAAAATCGCCTCTTTTACCTCCTCCTCACTAAAAGCATTGGTAAGTATTTCATTTTCGATTCCGAAACCTGAGGAATTCGCTCTCTGTTAGTTTCATCTAAAACAAAATGATTACCATCAGGAGACCCAAAAAGACCTTTATAGAAATTCGTAATATAATCTTTAAGATTCTCATGACCCACTATTACTCCTTCCTCCTGTTCTGATTGATAAATTCTAGTTTTTCGATGCCTACCATTCGCAAGAAGTTGGAAATATTTCGCCTTTTAATAACATAGTTGCCTTAGACCTTTGAAGCCAGTATAGCTCCTCTTCTCTAAGTTTGCATGTCATCTACAACAAAAGATTCTAGATTAACTCCTAGTAAAATACCACCCGATCTACCCCTTGGAGGAATCCAGTTCCAATAGAACTCTCGACCACCACAAAAGTTATTTAGATTTTCATATGGAAAATCCCTTCTATGTGTTTCGAGTAAGACAATGAAATCTAGATTCTTCTCAGTAGATATGTCTCGTAAGAAATTAAGCTTAGCCAAATCTCGAAGACCTCTGCTGTTCCAAAAAACTCCTTTCATTTAAAATGGATTTGTTTTTTGGTAGCTCGTCCTCTACGAGATGGCTTAACTTTGTTCTTACTAGGAGTTTTCTTTTTATGTAAAGCAGAAAAAAAAACTAGGATCCTCCTTGTTGTCATCCATTAGCTCCTCAGTTAAATCACCACACAAGTGACCTAGAGCCAAGTGGTCGATCTCACAATCGGAATCCTCTACGTCTACATGGCTATCCTGACAAGGTTGTTTAGAAGGTAACTTAAATCTATCTTTTTCGACTTTCTTAATAAGCAAAACAGAAGATTGAACATGATCCATGTCCGTACCCATAGAAATACATATATTCTCTATTTTATCTGTAACTTGCTTATCAGAAAAAGAAAGAATAGAATTATCATAAGTATTACCTTCAACTTCCTCTAAGTTTCTAATCGCCACCAGCCTCGAAGCACGTTCAGTTGAGTCCTCATCAACAGTCCCCGCCCTCCTGTTGCTCCTTCTAAGAGATTGTCCGGGTGAGGGCTTTATAGCTTTAGAAACTGGCGGTGATGAGGCCACCAGCCTAGTTTCAGTTGCTACACCCTTATACCCGCACCATTCTCCCTTCGCTGCCTCTCCTTCAGCCCCATGAGTGCCTTCTCGAGGAGAGGGCCGAGAGCTGGTACAGGCGTCGTGAGCTGTTGTACATTCCGGGCGGCAGCTGCCACAGAGAAGGTTCCCTGCACCCCACCATCCGAAGCTTCATGAGCTGCACCTGTCTCTTCTTGAAGACCCGCATCCCTGACTGCTAACTGTGTCGCAACC
Organism: Eragrostis nindensis; assembly: GCA_012490785.1. Lineage (NCBI taxonomy): Eukaryota > Viridiplantae > Streptophyta > Magnoliopsida > Poales > Poaceae > Eragrostis > Eragrostis nindensis. The sequence continues at coordinate 38,945 of JAAXCT010000385.1, forward strand.
AGCAGAGCTGCATCTGCACCAATAACCGCGGCAACAGGCAGCGGCTCATGTTGCTTGTCCGGCACGATGGCATCGTGTGCAGCCATAGCGCCACCCACGCCTGACAGTTCTGCGTGCTCGCGCATCGCTCCATCCAAGAATGCCTGCTCCACCTGTCCACCTTCCCCTTCTGCTACAAAAAATGTTTCACAGTCAATCGCATCTGTTGGTGGTTTCTAAGTACTCATTTTATATGTCCAAGACCACCAACATCGTACCATATTCTCATCATAATCATGTGTTTTACCTCTAACCTTGATGAATTCCACATGTATTGTCGTTTTAGTGCTATATTGCAGAAACAGGTGAAAAGACGACAAAATGGCTCTTATATGAGAAGTATCGACATGAAGCCCGACTCGCCATGTAAGGAGGGCTTCCCACAAGCCCATGGCACCTACAAGACACCTCTGGACGTCCATGGAACCCAACATGCAAGCCCAAGGTCGTGGCCCAATGCCTAAGGATTTCTAGAGGGTTTATCCGGAAGGAAAGATCAATTCGCGCAGTCCAGAAACAGCACTGTATTGTCACACGGATTTCGAGTTCAAGACGTGCTCTAATGGGAATCCAATGTAAAGGAAAGTTGTAGATCTCGTCGAGAGCTTTCCGGAACATATATGGATTGTCCCGTTTGGATTCTGGAGCTAGGAGATACGGGCCCCGTAAGGAAACCTGCGCAGAGGAGACAGATATTTTGGCATCGCATATTTGGGAACCAAGACGGCCGAATCTGGAGATCCAATGAATACCAAAGTTGTAGATATTTTCGAGGGCTACAAGATAGAGTCCAAGTTTGCCTCATTTGGACTCCGGACAAGGAAGTTATGGTTCGTGGAAGGCGGAGCTGCGAAAAGGAAAATCAAGTCCGAATTGGAAACGACTCGTGCCGATCGGCACGACTTTGGTGCCGACCGGCACCGACCCAGAATTGCTTCCTTTCGCCTCCAAACGCCTCCCCACTGTATATATAACCCATGGGACGCCCTAGGGTTAGAGATCGGCCGCCAGAGGGACAACACAGCTAGTAAGTTTAGAGCCACCGGGGCCTTGCCCCGTTCTTCATGTTCTCTAGTTGTTGATCAAGAACCATTGGTGCTAAAGAGGTGATCCATCAAGGTAGGCCTACTAGATGGTGATGTATCTTGCACTATGTATCCTTGAAGTATGGTTGAATATGTGGATGAATAGTTTTGATTATTGATTGCCTGGATTTTATGGTCTTTACATGCACTTGTTCCTACGCTTAGTGACGACTAAGTATTAGATGTTATCTTAATTGTGGTGGCAAAAAGAAGTGACAAGATTCGTTCTCTCACTATCTCCATCGTGGTTAAGGTAGCATTGGGATCTTGTAATGCGCCATAATTGCACGTTGTCTCTGTACCTCCACAGCCGCTAATGCATACGCGATGATCCTTGAGATGATGTGTAGAGTAGGAAGAGGTCAGCGACTAAGGCGATTGGTCGTGACAGGGCTCGTCGGAAAGGGGCCTTGACCTACCGATCTTCGGTTATCAATAATTGAGTAATCCCGTTTATGATGCTATTTGATTAAGCTTTTTGGTTACGATCTCAACTAGCAGACTTGGCTAACTTACCCCGTGATCTAATCAGGTTCCTTAGGCCATTCAAGCAATCTTCAGACAACTTCGCTCCTGTGCCGATCGGCACACAAGTTGTGCCGACCGGCACAACCCTCGCTCCTGTGCCGATCGGCACACCAGTTGTGCCGACCGGCACAAACCTCGCTTTCACCCTTTTTCATGCTCTTGTATATGCAATGTGTACTTAATGCTAGGATTGATTTGTTAGACGAAATAGTAAACCCTAAACACGGTTCTCTTGCTGATCCCTGTGGATTCGATATAAACCTTGGAATACTCTGAGGGAAAAAGCTACAATGTACACCGTCCACTTGCGGTATATAAATGGGTGCGTATAAACGACCAACAAGGCTTTTTCTGGCGCCGTTGCCGGGGATCGGCAACTCGAACCTAGGGCGATCTATCTAGTTTATCGAACTAATCCTATATCTTTTTATTGCATATGCCCTGTTTTTCTTTGTTTGTGTGTCCATTGAAAACAGGTACAAGGCTAGGCACACAACCTCCATAGCAGTAGGTGCTAACTTTGTTAGTGGCCCATCATCTGCTATGAAGCCCCTCTCCATGAAAGACTCGCTAAGTGCCAATCGGCGCAACGCCCATGCCAATCGGCACCACACTGCTCGAGAGGAGGTACGCTCTTGTGTGTCAATAATTTTTCTTTAACTAATGCTCTACGAAGATTTGGCTTGTTTACAGCAATAGGTAATGGGAGACAAGATTGAGAGCTATTTACCATGAAGATCGAGGATTTCAATTGATAATATTGAAGACATGGTGGATACGTTCTTGATCATGAGTTGTTATTCTGTTTGCTGACTTCCCGGAGGTGTGCACGTCAGTACAGAGGATTGCAAGGCTTACAAATTTGATATTCTGAAAGAGCATCAAGTCTAGTTTCCAACGGTTCAAGTCTCGCATTATTTGGAGCTTTCTACAAGGATTTATGGCCAAAATACGAGATGCTGCGCAGGCTGATTGGATATTTCGCGAGAGATGCAAACAATTGGAAGTTTGAGCCAAATATGGAATTAAAGTCCAATATCCACGTGATCTATGGGTTTCCAACATTTGGAAGACTTCCTTTTGATGATTGACACGGATTCAAGTCGTTCCAAACACGGAGTTTGAATATTTGGAAGGTTTGGATTCAATTCGGATTCATCGCGAGACAGCCTGACATACCTTCAGAAAAACGGCCATATCTCCCTCATACGGAGTCCGATGAGGACGCACGAGTACTCGTTGGAAAGATAATTTGATGTCCGACGCAATGGTACAGGTCTCAGCCTCTAATTCCTCCTGGTCGCAGCAGAAAAGCACAAACAAGTCATCGGCTAGAACAGGACATGGTAGATTTCTTCGGAATTCTTCTCCCGTCAACTTGGTGGATCAATGGCAAGTTTTGAGAAGTTGCATCGACTCTATATCATCATACCTTGCTGGTGCAATATTGATCAAGATTCACAAGTCATAGGACAAGCCGACACATGCTCCGATGCTTGAAAAGATGAAGTCATCAAGATTCTCCAAAAGACGAAGCAAGAAGCTGAAATCATTGGTAATTCTGTAAGTTCTCCGAGCTGATCAATATATGAAACTTTTATATCTGGATAGAGCTTCAAGTCTTCTTTCCAACGCATCAAACGGTGCTGGACTTGGATGTTTCTATAAGGATTTATGAGCTAATCATTGGACGCTGCGCGAGCTGTCAGATTTCCAAACAGCACGCAGCCTTGGAGTAAAAAAACTCATAAGTCCTTCAGACGGAATCCGTTTGAGGTGTATGAGCACTCGTTGGAAAGATATTTTTGCTACCTACGTTATGGTACAGGTTTCAGAACTAGTTTCATTCTGTTGGTAATGCAAAATTCAGAGAGAACAGGAGCTGCAGATTATCAATGGCAAGATTAAGGAAGGAGACGAAGATGACAACAATGTAAATAGCTTGAGCGATTCTCCCATGAGCAAATGATCAGAAGTTGAACAAGATCGAAGACTCAAGAGCATTATATCATTTACACACATTGAGCAATATGCAACACAATAAAGACGGGCTATGAGTCAACCACGACGAAGTTTGCATAATACAAGCTGCATGGATATCATTGGGATCTTACACCAAGAACCATGGCTTCGCGACAATCAGGTATGTAAGAAGTCTAGCTATTCGACTATAACTAAAGCGCTTTTCGGGAGGCAACCCGTTGTTTTTGAGTCTTTTGTGTGGATTGTTTAGTGCTGCTAGGAGGGCAACCTAGAGTTTTTGCTTTGATGTGAGCTTTACCCAACTCAATTGGTTCACTTGTGTCTAATTGGTTCTAGTTTAACTTTTTCTTTTTAGACCACCATCATTATGTGTTTGTTTGCAAAAATCATTCACTGCATGCATAATTTGTGAGCACTTGCTTTGTTTTTGTATTTGCATAATTTTTCCGCCTGCATGCATTTAACCATCTGATTTCAGCCTACCTAAGCCTTCCTCCACTCATTTTTCATAACATACCAGAGCCAAGACCCCATGTGCCGATCGGCACGACCCCGTGTGCCGATCGGCACAAATGCCCAAATGCTTTTCTAAGCATTCCATCGATGCCGCCTAACATGTTTTCATTTATTTCACACCAGCCTCTGACTTTGCATGTTCATATTCGCTTCATCACTCATAATAGCTTGCTTCGAACTCTCCAATGATCACTTAATTGGCTTTGTGTGCACACACTCTCTAGCAAATTTAGGTGTAAACGTGGTGTTTATACTTGTTTGTTGAACAACATTGGATAGTTAATTTGCATTGCTATGTTTTGCATCATTTGCGTTGGTTGGTTGCTACCCTTTTTCAATGCGCTATCTTTCTAATCCAGCGGAGTTTTGCAATGGCTAAGTCATGAACATGGTGTTTAGACTTTGGTTGTTAAAGAATTTCGTTTTAGATTGCTAGCAATTTAGTTGTAAGCATGGTGCTTAGAGCTAGGTGTAAACATTGCTCTTGTGTTGCTTCCACGCCTCTAAATTTCGTTGCTAATATCATAAAACATTTTCTTCACTTTGATAGCATTGTTTCAAGACTGAATAATGAGTAACTCACATTTCTAGAATTGTGTTGATCGAACATTCATTTAGCATTTTTGTGTGAACGTGGTGTTTAGACTGAATTGTGGAATAACATTATGGTCTTGCTTGCTTGCTAACATTGTGTTTTTAACTTCATGCATCCACACTTGTGCACACACGTACACCTATTAGGATTTTGTTTTATTTTCAGCTAGAATCAAGTGGACACAAGTGGAACTTTGAAGTTGTTGTTAGCTGGTAGATATCCTTCTACTCCCGACCATCACCTCGGGGGTAGTATGTACGCTTCAATTGTTTTGCAGGAATGAAAGAATCGATCTCACGAGAAGGAAGTTGAAGGAATTGAGGAGAAACAGCCGCATGAACAAGAGGGAGCAATGGGACAGCAGCTACAAGGCGATGACCGAGTTAAAAATCCAAAAACAATGCCGAGGATGGAGTGTGCCGACCGGCACCACCCCCTGTGCCGATCGGCACCTACCCTGTGCCGACCGGCACCACTTGTGCCGATCGGCACTCCGCTGTTGCTCGTGCTGTCAAGCTTTTCTCATGCAATTCAGCAACATCTTAAGCATGGGGGAGGCACGCTCTGAACTTCAATTCACTAAAAGGCGGTAACATCTCTTTGCTCTTTCTCTTCTCTAATCTTATTCTCTTCTCATTCGCTGCTCTTGCCTTTTGCTATCAACTTGGGTTTTGCTTTCTTTTGTGGTGTGGTACCCTTCTCGTTTTGTTCATGCGAAAGGTTGTTTGCCACTTAGAATTTAGAATGGACAATGACATATCCCTAATAGCTACCTTAGGGTGACCAAATGTCATTACTCTATCTAGGGGAGCTGGCTTGTATCATCACCGTCTATGTGCTCGTGCTTTCACTCAAAATAATGCATGATTATGATGAGGAACTTTGCTAGAGATATGATGAAAGTTGCTATTGTTATTGGAACTTGCATGTATGACTCGTTGCATATAATTGTCCCCCGCTGAATTTTAATGAACATGAACTAAGCACCAATTCTATGAACTCTATTTCTTTAGTGGTGATGTTTGTTGACAGATGAATTGATAGAGACCCCATATGATTGAATTGTTCTTCATGACAACATACTTTGCTCTCTAAAAAGAAAACTCCAACATAGCTTGAGTCCTTAATAATTTTTGGAAAACTATAATGTCTTATGTCTCTAATCCTTGCAAATATTGCTCTCTTGTATTGATCATACCTACCAAAGCCAAATATGCTACACCTATATGATAAACCTGTAGATTGCAACATGTAATTTGGTGAGTTGGGTCAAGTTTGTGTTCTTTTGGTATGAGACTTAGAAGCTGGCCATTCCGTTTGCGTAACTATCACTTGTTTTCTAGCCTTATTCATATTCAGCATTGCCTATTCTACTCTGGAATGTGTGCATACTTCGCTGAATATTCCCACCTGTAAACCCATATTTCTTTTGGTGTTGTCCAATCCTTGTCCACAACCTATGATATGAGTTTCTCGTCGAGCCGTTGCACTATTTCTATGGTTTTATGCACAAATTATCAAGATATCTTGCTCAAGACGAAGATTTTCATCACCAAACACCTCTGAGGACTTTCTGAAGCGCAAAGGACCAATTTGGGGCGAAAACGGAGAAAAGTTGGGTTCGTGCCGACCGGCACAAACTCGTGCCGACCGGCACAAAGTACAAAATCAGAAAAAAGCCCCCTGTTATCTCCAGAAATCAAGTATATGTGTTTCGGATGGTCAAGGAGAAGAAATAAAAGGTTTAACTAGTGCTTTTTCTTTTTCGACTTCCTATATGCTCGGGACGAGCATCGTTTAAGCATGGGGGAGTTGGATCGTCATCTACATTCCGAAGCACTAGTTAATGGACTTCAAAGACTGTTGATGGAAGATCAAGATTGTTTATAGTGTTATATCAAGTTGCAAGAGTGGACTTCATAGAAGATTGTGCATAAAACCATCATATTCAAGTAAGTGCATTCAATTGGCTGAAACTCTATCCTTCCAACCATGTGTAATCCGATTTTGAGAACTTCATTTGTGTCTTGAGATCATTCTTTGCCATTTGCACATGTCCACCTTTCTAAAGCGTGTGTTTTCCTCTCTTTCATCATGTTATTCCAATGGCCTTTTTGACAAGTCTCTGTAAAACCAAGTAGAACTATCTCTTGATTTGACAATATTCTAAGTTGCATTGTTTTGCTAGTTGTTTTCCTACCAAGCTACACATAAAGCCTTCCACTAAATATTTGTAGATAGGATCACTTCTAGTTGTTTGGCTTGTGAGATTTGTGAGATGAGTGTTGTCTTGATTCTTTGCAAGAGAGTGTTTTGTTTGGATGCTTGAGACTGAATTTTTGGAAAAACTTTATCATCTTAAGACCTAGTTTGAGGAGTAATCTGCTTTGAGAGTTGAAGCCACTTTATTTGATCATTGTGGTCGGTTCTAAGTCATAATCTGTTCCCCACTAGTATCTTTGAGTAGTAGAATTGGTGCAATATAAAACTTTTGTGCTATACTCTTAAAGCGGGTTGGATATATATGTGCTTTGATGAATGCAAGCGAAGATGACATGACTGCAACGCTGATCTCTCCTTGAGAGGTGAAGTGATTTATTTGCTCGAGGACGAGCAATGGTTTAAGCATGGGGGAGCTGTTGGTGGTTTCTAAGTACTCATTTTATATGTCCAAGACCACCAACATCGTACCATATTCTCATCATAATCATGTGTTTTACCTCTAACCTTGATGAATTCCACATGTATTGTCGTTTTAGTGCTATATTGCAGAAACAGGTGAAAAGACGACAAAATGGCTCTTATATGAGAAGTATCGACATGAAGCCCGACTCGCCATGTAAGGAGGGCTTCCCACAAGCCCATGGCACCTACAAGACACCTCTGGACGTCCATGGAACCCAACATGCAAGCCCAAGGTCGTGGCCCAATGCCTAAGGATTTCTAGAAGGTTTATCCGGAAGGAAAGATCAATTCGCGCAGTCCAGAAACAGCACTGTATTGTCACACGGATTTCGAGTTCAAGACGTGCTCTAATGGGAATCCAATGTAAAGGAAAGTTGTAGATCTCGTCGAGAGCTTTCCGGAACATATATGGATTGTCCCGTTTGGATTCTGGAGCTAGGAGATACGGGCCCCGTAAGGAAACCTGCGCAGAGGAGACATATATTTTGGCATCGCATATTTGGGAACCAAGACGGCCGAATCTGGAGATCTAATGAATACCAAAGTTGTAGATCTTTTCGAGGGCTACGAGATAGAGTCCAATGTTGCCTCATTTGGACTCCGGACGAGGAAGTTATGGTTCGTGGAAGGCGGAGCTGCGAAAAGGAAAATCAAGTCCGAATTGGAAACGACTCGTGCCGATCGGCACGACTTTGGTGCCGCGGCACCGACCCAGAATTGCTTCCTTTCGCCTCCAAACGCCTCCCCACTGTATATATAACCCATGGGACGCCCTAGGGTTAGAGATCGGCCGCCAGAGGGACAACACAGCTAGTAAGTTTAGAGCCACCGGGGCCTTGCCCCGTTCTTCATGTTCTCTAGTTGTTGATCAAGAACCATTGGTGCTAAAGAGGTGATCCATCAAGGTAGGCCTACTAGATGGTGATGTATCTTGCACTATGTATCATTGAAGTATGGTTGAATATGTGGATGAATGGTTTTGATTATTGATTGCCTGGATTTTATGGTCTTTACATGCACTTGTTCCTACGCTTAGTGACGACTAAGTATTAGATGTTATCTTAATTGTGGTGGCAAAAAGAAGTGACAAGATTCGTTCTCTCACTATCTCCATCGTGGTTAAGGTAGCATTGGGATCTTGTAATGCGCCATAATTGCACGTTGTCTCTGTACCTCCACAGCCGCTAATGCATACGCGATGATCCTTGAGATGATGTGTAGAGTAGGAAGAGGTCAGCGACTAAGGCGATTGGTCGTGACAGGGCTCGTCGGAAAGGGGCCTTGACCTACCGATCTTCGGTTATCAATAATTGAGTAATCCCGTTTATGATGACGATTAAGCTTTTTGGTTACGATCTCAACTAGCAGACTTGGCTAACTTACCCCGTGATCTAATCAGGTTCCTTAGGCCATTCAAGCAATCTTTAGACAACTTCGCTCCTGTGCCGATCGGCGCACAAGTTGTGCCGACCGGCACAACCCTCGCTCCTGTACCGATCGGCACACCAGTTGTGCCGACCGGCACAAACCTCGCTTTCACCCTTTTTCGTGCTCTTGTATATGCAATGTGTACTTAATGTTAGGATTGATTTGTTAGACGAAATAGTAAACCCTAAACACGGTTCTCTTGCTGATCCCTGTGGATTCGATATAAACCTTGGAATACTCTGAGGGAAAAAGCTACAATGTACACCGTCCACTTGCGGTATATAAATGGGTGCGTATAAACGACCAACAGCATCATCCAGCAGGTCATCTTCATCCAGGTCTTCAATCGTGACGTCTTCCAATGTACCCCCACTGTTATTGCCACTCTTTTGTATTTCAGCTGTCTTGGAGCCCGACTGTTGTGCATCAGTTTTACCTTCCTTGCTAGCATCAGGCATATCTTCATCCCTGTCCTGCTTGCCATCCCCACCACTATTGTTTCCATTCTTTTTTCCGGACTGAACACCACCAATATTGGGATCAAAAGGTTCAATTTCGAACTGCAATTCAAAATACCTTGCCCCGATGACACAGTCCATCTTTTTTGGAACCAAATTTGGATTGAGCACGGCTATCTTGTAACGGCCAAAAGTATACTTCCTAGTAGTAATCATGTCCACCCTTTGTGTTGCCCCGAACATTGACCCAACTGCCCATAACACCTCTTATGTAGGCAACACTTTCGGCAAATTAACCACCTGCATCCAGATCATGGGTAGCTCGATGCCAAAATACTCTTCTTCCTCAAATCCTCAAATTTCAGCGTCATACCGTCTTTTAGATCTGCTGATCCGAAATTTATGGTTCGCTTCAATTCAGCTTTCGATGGAAAAGGTGCCACCCACATATTTGGTGCATACAACTGAACGTCCCATTCAAATTTGGCAGGCACTAACCTCTTAAGGTGTCTAACCAGTTCCTCCTCATCCAAAGTACCCCCAACAACCTTAATTAGGGCTGTTTTTCCATCCTTTGTTGTCGTGGGATACGGATTGTGAGGAATGTGATAGAAACCCAGATCATCCACAGCATAACCGACTGCACGAGCTGTCGATACAGCGGGGCGACGTGCGGAGGCGAAAACTCACCGGCGGTAGGGAAAAGCTCGATGCGACGGCGCAGAGGCGGGGAGAGCTCGCGGCGGGTGGACGGGATGATAGCACGGGGTGCGGCGGGGTTTATATAGGCCGGGTAGGGACTAAGGTCTCGCGGCGCGGCGTCAAATCCCAAGAAATTCGGCGAGGGCGGCGGCTCCATTACTTGTGCGAGGGAGAAGGAAAGTTCTACGATTCGGTCGATTTGCAGAGGGAAATGGGAGAGGGGATCGCGGCGAATCCGGGGGTGAGGTCGGTTTGACGCGGGAGGGTGCGTGGCGCCTCCGATTTTGGACGGCGGTGGCACGATTTGGAAAGCCGGCTGGCTGCTTAGGGAAGAAGAAGGAAGGGGCGGGACCCGCTTGTCTGTGAGGGAAGAGAGAGAGAGAGATGGGAAAGAGGCCGGCTGGGCCAGTGGAAATGGGTTTCGGCCCAGAAAGCGTTAGGAAAGTCCCTTCCCTTTTTCTATTTCGATTTCCTGCCCTCTTTCTATCTCCTTTCTATAAAACATTTTAGAGATATTTCCCACGCAATAAAATAAAATAAAGAAAAGAAAAAATGCAGAAATTGAATGAAATGATTAATGATGCCATGGAATGCTATGCGCATATTTGTTTTTTTTAAAAACAAAATCCTTGTTATTTTACTTCCAAAATTAATTAGGTACAAACAAAAATCAAATTCAAATAAAATATCTTTCAAATACTTTCCAAGTGTTTTATATTCAGCGGTTTCAAACTCCAAATCTATTCATTTTCAAAGCAAGAAACATAATAATAATATTTCTTTTTGGTGAAAGGCCTTTCATGTAAAAAAAATCAAATCCTTTTTGAAATTCTCTTCAATTTTGTAACTTATTTTAGAAATAAGTTTTCTCAAAGCAAGCTAAATTCAATTTTAAATGTTATTAAAAAATCTATTTCAATATAAAATATTCAAAAATTAATAAAACCATTTGAAAATTTGAGAAAATTGATGCTGAAAATTGAAAATCGGTTCAGATCCCAAAAATTGAAAATTTGGGGTGTGACAAACTACCCCCTTAAAAGGAATCTCGCCCCGAGATTCACAGAAGTTGAGGTTCGAAAGGATAAGGTATGTTCAAGGAAAGATTGGCTCAAAGGAAACTAGGATAGCACACAAGCAAGCATACAAACAAGAACTCAGGCTGAGGTGGAGATCTTCATCTTCGCCTTGTGTTACGTGGTCCCATGAGTAGTTGTTGTCGTTGTTGCCTTCTAGATCTTCAGGTCATCTTCACACGGAATAAGGAAAGAAGCGTAGATACAAACAAGATAGAAAAAAAAGGCTTGTAAAGGATAAGGCTAAAGGCAAGAGGTTAAACATAACCTACACACAAGCGCGCATAGCAATCATACATGCACATTGCAATCAAATAACCCAACGTTACTAACGGGAAACACCAACACTATTTTTGGACACCTACCTAAGATAGGGGTTATTTTTGTAGGCTTTGGAGTTAAGGGTTAAGCTCAACCACGAAAAGACCTTATTTTAAAACAAACGAGAAAACAACTAATCAATGAGGTAGAAAAAGAAAAACAAGAAAAATAATTAGCAAGGAGTTTTGTATAACATAGTTTTGAAAATATCTTTCTAAAAATCGACAATTTCCAACTAGGCTTGCGTCCTGCGGTCGATATTGCTCTGATACCACTTGTCACATCCGATTTCAAGGACCGAAACCAAATCCATCTATATGCGTGTCCAGGATCAAGTTTTCACGCACAAAGGACAATATATGTGATAAATGAACAATATCTTTATTAAATCGATAAGTACATTACATAAATGACCCATAGGTCTAAAAGAAAATTAAATTGCAGCGGAATAATCTAAGCGTCGATGCCCTTCCACTCTACAGGAAGTCGACCGGAAGACTCGCAGGCCTAGAACTCCACTCCTTCACCTTGAGGGTTCTCCAATGCTTCTCCTGTAGCTGAACAATGTAGGGGAGTGTATCGCTGTGAGTACATAGAGTACTCAGCAAGTGGGGGAAAAGATGACATGCAGGCTGAGACAATGAAGGCTAAAGGGTTTGTTGCAAGCAAGTTTTAGTTCACAAGATTAAAATGTAACCTATTTATTTTCTAAGTGAGAGGCCAACCAACCAAACCCAAGGGTTCTAAGACTAACCACCCAAACCAAACCAACCATAACCATCAGAGCCATTCCATCATTCTCTTCCATCCATTTCAACCATCCATCTAATCATGCGAGGGTTCCAGGCCGCTCTTGACCGTGAGCACGGCTGTCATGACAGCTTTACTTCTCTACAGAGGTCACGCCACTTTACCCACAAGTCGTGATTTCGTCCCCTGTTGCCAGGTGGAATAGAAACCTCCCTGATGCCCGTGGTTGCAAGCCACTTACACACTACCGAAGTGTGCGGCCAGGAGATCACTACGAGGCCTTTCCAAAGGGTCTTCCAGTGTGCACTCGCCCTCTAAGGTTCCACTCCCGTCCATAAGTGATAGCCCTCAAACTAGCAGCTCATCACCCCGGTAGCCCCCTCTTGAGCCGTTCAGATCCTAGGGCATTCCTCCTGACTCCCATTCCCCGCTCCACCACTGGCTCGCATAGCACTGGAAGAACTCCTAATTAATTAGCCAAGCTGCTCCCATAACAGTCTTGTGATGGCACTGTAGTCCTGGGTTGCCGCTCCACGAACCGGTCCTTAGGGTCTAGACAAGCATACCACCATCCAAACATGTGCCAACTGCACAACCAAACACATCCCGCTTGTGTAGAGCCTACCTCATACTACAACATCATCATAACCAAGCATTCCCACATGTGCAATAAGTAGAGATTAACAAGTTATTAAGCAACCCAACCCGGACACAAGCATGCTAAGCAACATCCACCCATAACCAAACCATAAATCTAGGCTATGGCGACAAGGAATGGTCATACAAAATACTAGTAAACCCTAACAATAGGCATCCCATCGTGTTGACACAAGCATGCATGTTTATAAACAAAACATTTGTAAAATAGGAGCAAAGTGCATCAAGGACACTTGCGTCAAAAGAATGCTGCTGCTCAGAGTCTTCAAGGTCTCGCTCTTGCTCTTGGTTCTTCTCGAACTGCGTGTTCTCTATGTAACGATAACATGCAAAGCACACAATCACAAGCAATAAGAAACAGTACATCCAACAAAACCGAGAGTCTATGAAAACAGTACTAAAAGATAGTACTCGTCGCTACGATCGCGTGAGCGCAAGAATCACTAAAAACGGAGTTATGAGTAAAACGTTATGAGCTTTTGAAGTTTTAGGGTTTAAAATAGAAAACATAAACGTTTCATGGTTAATCTGTAATTACCGAAAGGTTTGAGGCTTATTTATAAATAATAAAAAGTTTAGGGACTAAAGTGTAAAGTTTTGGATGTAAACATAAATTACAAAAACCTCAGGGTTGTTTCTGCAAAAAGACAGGAGTTAAACATAATTTTGTAAAAGGCTGAGGACTTAACAGTAAAATTACCTTTTTTGGAAATTAAATCAATTTAAATAAACCAGAAAAGATATTTCGAATAAAAGAAAATGGTGGACCGGGTCTATGGCGCCCGTGGACCGAACTGAAGGTCTGGTCCATGGTCCACGGTGGACGGAGGGCATACCCCTTCAGTTTATCTAATCTAGGGCGTTGGTTGTTAGATGGACGGATGTGGTTGATTGGTGAAAGAAGTGACCGGAGGAGCTCATCGCCGGCGAACTGGCAAGGCGGAGGATCGCCGGAGTTGGCCGGAATCGGCGCTCTGTTGGTCTAAACCTCGCCGCGACTAGACAAAAGGGAAGACGGAAGCACGGAGATTTCACCAGGGTGGTCGCACTGTGTCGAGAAGGGGCGGAAGAGGGCCGGCGGCGGTGATCGGTGGCGGAAGGTGGTCGCGCTCGTCGGGGAGGGTCTTCCGGTGGCTGCGGCTCGTCGAGAAGTGGTCGGGAAGGTTCCTCGGGGTCCTGCGAACGGCATGGAGGCGTGAGAGGGGCGCGGGAGGGATCGATACAGCCGAGCGACGTGCGGAGGAGAAAACTCACCGGCGGTAGGGAAAAGATCGATGCGACGGCGCAGAGGCGGGGAGAGCTCGCGGCGGGTGCATGGGATGATAGCACGGGGTGCGGCGGGGTTTATATAGGCCGGGTAGGGACTTGGGTCTCGCGGCGCGGCGTCAAATCCCAAGAAATCCGGCGAGGGCGGCGGCTCCATTACTTGCGCGAGGGAGAAGGAAAGTTCTACGATTCGGTCGATTTGCAGAGGGAAATGGGAGAGGGGATCGCGGCGAATCCGGGGGTGAGGTCGGTTTGACGCGTGAGGGTGCGTGGCGGCTTTGATTTTGGACGGCGGTGGCGCGATTTGGAAAGCCGGCTGGCTGCTTAGGGAAGAAGAAGGGAGGGGCGGGACCCGCTTGTCTGTGAGGGAAGAGAGAGAGAGAGAGACATGGGAAAGAGGCCGGCTGGGCCAGAGGAAATGGGTTTCGGCCCATAAAGCTTTAGGAAAGTCCCTTCCCTTTTTCTATTTCGATTTCCTGCCCTCTTTTCTATTCCCTTTCTATAAAACATTTTAGAGATATTTCCCACGCAATAAAATAAAATAAACAAAAGCAAAAATGCAGAAAATGAATGAAATGATTAATGATGCCATGGAATGCTATGCGCATATTTTTGTTTCAAAAAAACAAAATCCTTGTTATTTTACTTCCAAAATTAATTAGGTACAAACAAAAATCAATTTCAAATAAAATATAGAGATTATCTTTTAAATACTTTCCAAGTGTTTTATATTCAGCTGTTTCAAACTCCAAATCTATTCAAGCAAGAAACATAATAATAATATTTCTTTTTGGTGAAAGGCCTTTCATGTAAAAAAAATCAAATCCTTTTTGAAATTCTCTTCAACTTTGTAACTTATTTTAGAAATAAATGTACTCAAAGCAAGCTAAATTCAATTTTAAATGTTACTAAAAAATCCGTTTCAATATAAAATATTCAAAAATTAATAAAACCATTTGAAAATTTGAGAAAATTGATGCTTAGAATTGAAAAACGGTTCACATCCCAAAATTGAAAATTTGGGGTGTGACACATATAAGCCCCACGACTCTTGCAGCATTCATGAATATTTTGTGCTCTCGTAAACTTACCACTGTTTAGGGAGTATATTGTTGCATCTTTATTACCCATAGGGCGCTTCTTTGTAACTCCTGATCCGCCAGTACCCTGAGTTGAGTTTGCTCGGGACGAGCAAAGTTTAAGCTTGGGGAGGTTGTTGGCGGTCGTTAAACCATGTTTTGACCGCCATCCTACCGGTAAATAAAAGCATGTCACCAAGATTCTGTGCATAGTAGATAGGAATAGCACTACTCCACAAGTTTTGGTGAATATTTGGATGCAGGAGTGAATAATGAAGGAAAGTGAGCCCAGCCAGCCCGGTAATCCCTGGCCGGCCGGCCCCACCATAGGCCAGCCAGCCCGACCTGGTGGCCATTGGCCCCGGGCTTCCTCTAGTGGGCTGGAAACTGGTCCACAACGCATAATTCAAGGCCCAGCCCAGCGGATTCCACCGACATTCTAGAAGGTGAGCCATTTGGGCCTTTACTTGGCCCTCACTCCAATTCTGCCGACCCCAGCAAGCAACCGACCTTCAGACCGCCTTCAGGCAGTGATCAGGAGCGTTGATGCAAGAGGTGGTGGCCAACCGCCACAGGGGACGGCCGGCCGTCCAGGCTTGGCGGCCCCGCCAAGCCATCTCGCAGTATAAGTACCCCACCGTCCTAAGGAGGCTATAAATAGCACCGGTGGCCGGAGGAACAACTCGCACCACACTTCATCCAAGTGTTTACTTCTTGTTTAGTTGTTATTTTGGGAGTTAGAGTAGAGTAGGGTAGAGTGAGAGCTTTCTCGGGCTTCCGGAGTCTTCTCAGAGTTTTGGTATAGCTCTTTGTATCTTAACTCTTATAGAGATATTATTTTATTCAATATATTTATATTTAGTTTTATCTTTATTTAATTCTTTTAGTAGTTCTTTTCTATTTAGTTTATTTGTTCTATTAAGTAAGTGCGCGTAGAAGTCTTGTTGTGGGATTCGTTATTGTTGTCTAAAGAGTACGAGAGAGTGCCTCCGTCGGAGATGGCATCCGCACTTGGTGAAATCTGTGCTCTATTCTTAGATAGGACTGCTCCGTTGATCAAGAGTAGTTCCTCTAGGCGGGTTGTAAGCATGGAGCTTAGAACTTGGCCTATGCACACTTGGCACCCAACCCCACGGAGGATGGTAGCCGCGAGTGTATGTGATAGCTACACCGGTCTCTGTAATCCACCACGTCCGGGTGTAAGCTTCATGACCATTGGAGCTAGGGAAACCCCAAGGTATGAATGTTTTGGTGATAGGATGAGAACCATGAATGTGACTAACACTCTTTGTGAGATCTTATAGGTCACATATGAAGAAAGCTCCGTCCGTTGGTGGTGAACGCCATCACACCATGAACTTAATGAAAAGGATGATTGGTTGCCTTCATCGACACAAGAACGGACTTGATGGAGTTGCGGAGAAGATATGGATCAAGGCTAAGGACATGCTAGATCCAAGCGAGTGTTGCTTGGTTAGATGTTAGCTTGAGTCCATAGGAAAAACCGGACTATCAAGAGGGTTCGAGGTGGTTCTCTTAGTACACACTAGTTATAGAGATCATTGGATGCATGGTGAGTCTCTCAGGGGCTAGGGTGGCAGAAGAGAGTTGAAGGAATCAAGAAGATCAAGTCTTGAAGAAGAAGATCAAGAAGAAGATCGAAGCTGCGAAGGCAGAGGAGACCGGACAGTACGGTCATGGAGACCGTACAATACGGTCTACAGAGGATTTCCAGACAGAGAAGCTGAAGTTTCTGGAAGTGGAGAAATGGAGACCGGACAGTACGGTCCTAGGGACCGGACAGTACGGTCTCTATTGGGTTTTCCAGATAGAAGCTGAAATCTCTGGAAGTTGAAGAATAGAGACCGGACAGTTGACTGGACAATACGGTCATGAGACCGTACAATACGGTCTTACAGGAGAAGAGCAACAGAGAAGGAGAAGTTTCTGTTGGCTGAAGAAGATGTGGAGACCGGACAATACGGTCCTAGGGACCGTACAATATGGTCTGGTTTGAGAAGAGGAGCAGCACTCCCTGGATGCCGGTCTGGTGAAGACCGGACAATACGGTCAGATGGAGACCGGACAGTACGGTCCTATTGTACGGTTATCACGCAGACTGGGCACTTTTGGACAACGGCTAGTTTGAGGTTGGAGGCCTATATATAGTCGGTTGTTTACCTCTTTGAGGTGCTCTTGGACCCAGGAAAGAGGGGAGGTGCTGCCAAGAAGCCAAGAGGAAGAAGTGCGAAGCACTTGAGAAGGATTTGGAGTGATCCTAGTGCTTGAGAGAGTAGCAAGTTGCATCCTTTGATCTCTAGGCTAGTATGGGCTTGAGAGAGTCATCTAGGGCTGTTACTCTTGGTCTATGGCAAGGCCTAGACCGGTTAGGCGTCGGTGTTGAGCTGTCCAAGGAGATTATGGAAGTCGACACAAGTTTGTACACGGTCTTGAAGCTTCCCGTGCGAAAGAAGCATCACTAGTGGAGCGCCCTTTGGCACGCATCAAGTGCGGAGCCTTACCTCCGGAAGAGTACCCGGGATCGAGCCCGGCGGACGTGCCCGCGACTTCACTCGGAGGGTGAAGTGTGCTCTAGGAGGGATCGCCATCGAGCGGAGGGACGGGGTCGAGACTCCGGCGGGAGTGACCCAACGTGGAGTAGGGGAAGGCGCCATCCTTCCGAGACCACGGAAAAACATCATGAGCATTCTCTATCCCTTCTCCTTTACTACTCGCATTTACTTATCGCACTTCATATGATTGCTTGTAGTACTTGAGTTGTGCTCTTATCTTGCTTGTGTGTTTACCTTGGTACCTACTAGCTTCACTAGGTTTGCTTGTTTGCCTTGCTCGTGTGCTTACTTGTTATAGCCTACCTAGTAGCTCTAAGGACTCTACTTAGTGTGCCTAGTATCTCGGTTACCTTGTCTCTAGTTATCTTGTTACCTTGCCTTGCCTAGCTTAAGTCTTCCGCTATCTATCTATTTTGTGCTAGGTTGCTAGTGTGGTGCGATTGTGTTATCTATATGCACTAGCTATATAGGTTAAGGATACTCCTTAATGTGCTTTACCTTGTTACTAGAACCACTCGCTAGGAGTTGCTTGAGCTCTTACACATTGATCTCTTCGGGCCTACAACTTATGTGAGCATTGGTGGGAATCTCTATTGCTTGGTGGTAGTGGACGACTACTCAAGATATACTTGGGTATTCTTTCTTGAGAACAAGGCACAAGCAATTGGGATATTCAAGAAGTTTGCTAGAAGAGTACAAAATGAGTATGGGCATCATATCAAGAAGATTTGGAGTGACAATGGGACGGAGTTCAAAAACTCTATCATTGAAGACTATTGTGATGAGATTGGCATAAAGCATGAGTTCTCGGCTACATACACTCCTCAACAAAATGGTGTTGTTGAGAGGAAGAACAGGACACTTATCACTCTTGCTCGTGCTATGCTTGATGAGTACAACACTCCGGAGAAGTTTTGGGCGGACGTTATCAACACGGCATGTTACACCTCCAACCGGATCTATCCTCACAAGTTGCTAAACAAGACTCCATATGAAGTGATTGTTAGGAGAAGACCGAATGTTGCCTACTTCCGAGTGTTTGGTTGCAAGTGCTACATCTACAAGAAGAGGGAAAGACTTGGCAAGTTCGAGAAGAGGACCGATGTGGGCATTCTTGTCGGTTACTCGGGCTCGGCCAAGGCTTATCGGGTTTACAACACCTCTACCGGCTTTGTTGAAGAAACCTATGATGTGCAATTTGATGAGTCTCACGGGTCTCAAGAAGACCCTCCTTCTCATATTGTAGGTGATGAACCCGTCGAGGAAGCCTTGGAGAACATGCCCATTGGTGAAGTTATTCCTCGTGAAGACGAACCTCCGACACCTCCTCCAACAACTTCATCTAGCGGACCTTCTACGAGTACATCTCAAGAGAATCCAAGCTCTCCCTCAAGAGAACAACATCAAGCACCTTCAAGTGATCCGCAACAAGCATCTTCGAGTCAAGCTCCATCAAGCGAACCGCAACAAGCATCTTCGAGTCAAGCTACTCCAAATGAACCGCAACAAGCGCCATCAAGTCTACCTCATGCATCTACGAGCCAAGCGTCACCGAGCAATCAAGAACAAGCACAATCTACTTCAACTCAAGATGATGGCTCGGGTTCACCTCTTCGACAACAAGACACTCACATCTCTAGGGAGCAAGCCGCAAGAGATGCGCAAGACACTTCGCCGGCTCCTCCTCCTCCTCGACAAGAACCTTCAAGGAAGCACAAACCCATTGCTCGGGATCATTCACGTGATCTCATCATTGGGAGTCCTTCTCAAGGGATAAAGACTAGGAGTCAATATAAACCTAATTATGTTGATGAAGCTAACATTGTTGAGAATTTCTCTTTTGTCTCTACCATAGAGCCGAAGACGATCGAGGAAGCCTTGAAAGATCACAAGTGGGTGCTATCCATACAAGAGGAGCTCAACAACTTCAAGAGGAATGATGTTTGGAAGTTGGTGAAGCGGCCCAAGCGATCCAATGTCATTGGCGCTAAGTGGGTCTTCAAGAACAAGCAAGATGAGAAGGGAGCAATCGTGAGGAACAAGGCAAGACTTGTGGCGAAGGGCTACTCTCAAGTTGAAGGCGTCGATTTTGACGAGACTTTCGCCCCCATCGCTCGTCTTGAGGCTATAAGAACACTTCTTGCTTATGCTTCTCATTTTGATTTTAAACTTCACCAAATAGATGTGAAAAGTGCATTTCTCAATGGACTAATCAATGAAGAAGTTTATGTAGAGCAACCTCCCGGCTTCGAGGACCCCGAGCATCCGGACCATGTGTACAAGCTCAAGAAGGCTCTCTACGGACTCAAACAAGCACCAAGAGCATGGTATGAACGACTTCGAGATCATCTCATCACCAAGGGCTACAAGATCGGTAGTATCGACAACACTCTCTTTACTAAGCATATTGGTGATGATCTTTTTGTTCGTCAAATCTATGTTGATGATATCATCTATGGCTCCACTAACGAAATCTATAATGATGAGTTCCGTGCTCTTATGAAGAAAGAGTTTGAGATGTCCATGATAGGTGAACTTCATGTCTTCCTCGGTTTTCAAGTCAAGCAAATGAAGGAGGGCACGTTCATCTACCAAGAGAAGTACACTCGGGATCTTCTTAAGAGGTTCGGCATGGAAGACTCCAAGTCCTACGACACACCTATGGCTACAAGTGTCCCTCTTGATGCGGATGTAAAAGGTATACCGGTGGATCCTAAACTCTATCGTTCTATGATTGGTTCACTTCTTTACCTTACCGCATCTAGACCGGATATCATGTTTAGTGTGTGCCTTTGTGCTCGTTATCAAGCTAACCCCAAGGAGTCCCATATGAGTGCCGTGAAAAGAATTCTTAGGTACATCAAGAGCACTCCTACAATGGGCCTATGGTATCCAAAAGGCTCGGACTTTGGACTTGTTGGCTATGCGGACTCGGACTTCGCCGGATGCAAAGTAAGTAGAAAGAGTACCTCCGGTGGATGCCAATTTCTTGGACAATCACTCATCTCATGGAGTTCCAAGAAACAAAATTGTGTGGCTATCTCTACGGCGGAGGCGGAATATTTGGCGGCCGGTGCTTGTTGTGCTCAACTCTTATACATGAAGCAAACCCTATTGGACTATGGACTATCTTATGGGCAAGTACCTCTCTATTGTGATAGCGAAAGTGCTATCAATATGGCTCTCAACAAGGGTGATCACGGCCATGCCAAGCACATTGAAGTCAAGCATCACTTCATTCGAGATCATGTGGCCAAGAAGGATATTGAATTGATTGGTGTTCGGACTCATGAACAATTGGCGGACATCTTCACCATGCCACTTGACAAGAAGACCTTTTGTAAGCTCCGGGGAGAACTTAATGTTCTCGACCTCTCCGACTTCACTTGATTTCCTTGAGCTTACATTTGTATATATGTATATATACTTTGCTTGTTTTTGTTTGTGTTGTTGTTTTTGTGTGTTCTTCTTGTTTTGTAGGACCGACGACTAACTTCCTTGAGATAGCAATGAGCATGGGTTAAGCTTGGGATTGGTGGCACTTGGCTCCCGAGGCTTTGAAGAATGGCTCGTTGTGATCAAGCTCATGGAGGGCTCAAACTTGTTGTTGGTAACTTCGCTCTTAGCCTTCTCTTGTTTTACCCTTATAGCATCATGCATTGTACACTTATCATTCCTTGCATTCGCATCATGCATCTTGCATAAGTGTCTCGGCGCCAAGCACCCATCTAGGGGGAGTTGCTTATTCACAATATGAGTATGTGACCTCCTATGATGAATTTATAGCAATGCTATATGAGCTTCATGCCCATTGAACCAAGATTTTTGAGCTCCAAGGTTAAATCCACTTGCGCGGCTCAAAGTCTAAGGGTTCATACATTTCCATCATCATCAACTAACCCCTATGTACTTCAAGACA
The DNA here is from genome assembly GCA_012490785.1 of Eragrostis nindensis. NCBI lineage: Eukaryota > Viridiplantae > Streptophyta > Magnoliopsida > Poales > Poaceae > Eragrostis > Eragrostis nindensis. The sequence continues at coordinate 60,605 of JAAXCT010000385.1, forward strand.
ATATTCTTTTGAGAATGTGTGTAGGGAAATTGTTGGGAGATGGAGAATCACGGATCAAGGGGGAGCTTCGCGCCAAATCAAGTAACTCATTTTCCCACTCGTCCCATATATTTACACTAACCTTTTCTCCTTTGGAAGATTTCTTTTTGGGTGATAGATGCCAAAGGGGGAGAAGAGTTGGGCTTAATGATCGAGCAAGAATATGGGGGAGAAGAGTTCGAGCGGAGAAGAGTTGGGAAGAAGAGGTTGGGCCTATGAAGGGTCGTGGAAGATGTCACCTCAAGGGGGGAGTTTGTACGAATGAAGATCAAGTGATCAAGTCGATCGATCTTCACACAATCTTGAGGTGATGAAGATGAAGAAGCAATGCCGTCTCAAGGGGGAGTTTGCGCGAATGAAGATCAAGTGATCAAGACGATCGATCTTCACACAATCTTGAGATTGGTGCACTTGTCAAGGGGGAGCGGAATTCTACAAAGTAAGTATGAAGGTAAACCCCTTGCAATCTTTGCTTGTCATAGCTCCATGTGCTTTCTATCACTTGTGATATGAGTTTTTGCTCTAACTTGTGACTTCTTTTGAGCTATGACTTGCCTCGACCTAATCAACAAGGTAACTATCTCTCTATCAGATACTTGTTGTTTAGTGTCTTGATCGAGTTGCGCTTTTATCTTGGCTTTTGTCTTTACATTCTTTATCTTCTCGATCATTTTTATCATGGTTGTCATCCATCACCAAAAAGGGGGAGATTGTAAGCTTCATGACCATTGGAGCTAGGGAAACCCCAAGGTATGAATGTTTTGGTGATAGGATGAGAACCATGAATGTGACTAACACTCTTTGTGAGATCTTATAGGTCACATATGAAGAAAGCTCCGTCCGTTGGTGGTGAACGCCATCACACCATGAACTTGATGAAAAGGATGATTGGTTGCCTTCATCGACACAAGAACGGACTTGATGGAGTCGCGAGTGTTGCTTGGTTAGATGTTAGCTTGAGTCCATAGGAAAAACCGGACTATCAAGAGGGTTCGAGGTGGTTCTCTTAGTACACACTAGTTATAGAGATCATTGGATGCATGGTGAGTCTCTCAGGGGCTAGGGTGGCAGAAGAGAGTTGAAGGAACCAAGAAGATCAAGTCTTGAAGAAGAAGATCAAGAAGAAGATCGAAGCTGCGAAGGTAGAGGAGACCGGACAGTACGGTCATGGAGACCGTACAATACGGTCTACAGAGGATTTCCAGACAGAGAAGCTGAAGTTTCTGGAAGTGGAGAAATGGAGACCGAACAGTTGACCGGACAGTACGGTCCTAGGGACCGGACAGTACGGTCCCTATTGGGTTCCAGACAGAAGCTGAAGTCTCTGGAAGTTGAAGAATAGAGACCGGACAGTTGACCGGACAATACGGTCATGAGACCGTGCAATACGGTCTTACAGGAGAAGAGCAACAGAGAAGGAGAAGTTTCTGTTGGCTGAAGAAGATGTGGAGACCGGACAATACGGTCCTAGGGACCGTACAATATGGTCTGGTTTGAGAAGAGGAGCAGCACTCCCTGGATGCCGGTCTGGTGAAGACCGGACAATACGGTCAGATGGAGACCGGACAGTACGGTCCTATTGTACGGTCATCACGCAGACTGGGCACCTTTGGACAACGGCTAGTTTAAGGTTGGAGGCCTATATATAGTCGGTTGTTTACCTCTTTGAGGTGCTCTTGGACCCAGGAAAGAGGGGAGGTGCTGCCAAGAAGCCAAGAGGAAGAAGTGCGAAGCACTTGAAAAGGATTTGGAGTGATCCTAGTGCTTGAGAGAGTAGCAAGTTGCATCCTTTGATCTCTAGGCTAGTGTGGGCTTGAGAGAGTCATCTAGGACTGTTACTCTTGGTCTATGGCAAGGCCTAGACCGGTTAGGCGTCGGTGTTGAGCTGTCCAAGGAGATTGTGGAAGTCGACACAAGTTTGTACACGGTCTTGGAGCTTCCCGTGCGAAAGAAGCATCACTAGTGGAGCGCCCTTTGGCACGCATCAAGTGCGGAGCCTTACCTCTGGAAGAGTACCCGGGATCGAGCCCGGCGGGACGTGCCCGCGAATTCACTCGGAGGGTGAAGTGTCCTCTAGGAGGGATCGCCATCGAGCGGAGGGACGGGGTCGAGACTCCGGCGGGAGTGACCCAACGTGGAGTAGAGGAAGGCGCCATCCTTCCGAGACCACGGGAAAACATCATGAGCATTCTCTATCCCTTCTCCTTTACTACTCGCATTTACTTATCGCACTTCATATGATTGCTTGTAGTACTTGAGTTGTGCTCTTATCTTGCTTGTGTGTTTACCTTGGTACATACTAGCTTCACTAGGTTTGCTTGTTTGCCTTGCTCGTGTGCTTACTTGTTATAGCCTACCTAGTAGCTCTAAGGACTCTACTTAGTGTGACTAGTATCTCGGTTACCTTGTCTCTAGTTATCTTGTTACCTTGCCTTGCCTAGCTTAAGTCTTCCGCTATCTATCTATCTTGTGCTAGGTTGCTAGTGTGGTGCGATTGTGTTATCTATATGCACTAGCTATATAGGTTAAGGATACTCCTTAGTGTGCTTTACCTTGTTACTAGAACCACTCTCTAGGAGTTGCTTGGGTGTAAGTGTTTGGAAATAGATTCTAGAGTGCACCGATTCACCCCCCTCTCGGTCACACGATCCTTACACCGGGTTGGACAGGCAGGGTCTTAATTATAGCGTACGGTTCCCTAGGTCGAACTAGCAGTATCGGTTCACATGGCCTAGCATGTGCGTGCCCCAAAACAACATGACTTTTGTGTGTATGAGCTTAGCTAGAATAGATAATATTTGTAGAATTAACTGCTAGGAAGAGTAAATACTAGACGAACATATAGGAAGTCTTGACTCTATCTCGTTGCTCTCCCAAATGTATACTACATTTTTATTTCTTTTATCACTTAGGATTAGATGGTGTGTGCCAACCCATTTATATCATGCAAACCTGACCCCCGTCTCAAGTATAGTTGATATATTATTTTCTCCAAATTGTGCAATGCATTGTTACTATTCAGCTTCCTTTCGCTCTACTTCCCTGCGGAAATATAAATACGATAACCCTGGAATACTCCAAGGTGAAGTGCTACAATGGTGATCCGTGCGCTTGCGGAATTAATGAATTTAATTTACACGCATAAGAACCGCCAACAAGCATTTCTGACGCCGTTACCGGGAAAGTAGCAACTAGGATTTTGAATAAATGCATTGTGTTTGTGAGAAATAATTATCACTTACTTTTGCGGGCTTACCCTTGTCCGGTTTTTCTTCTTGTGGAAATTTAAAACAGGACGGTGCATGACTGGTTTCGACCTACAAGAAAACTTCCACCCAGATCCCGAACAGTTCTTGAGAAGGGTGAGGGCCAGGCTTACCCCTCCTCCCACCCACGCTCGATCGAACAGCTATACCGGTCTCTGTAATCTACCACGTCCGGGTTGGACAGGCAGGATCTTAATTATAGCGAACGGTTCCGTAGGATGAACTAGCAGCATCGGTTCATATGACCTAGCACGTCCGTGCCCCGAAACGACATGACTTGTATGTGTATGAGCTTAGCTAGAATAGATAACCTTTGTAGACTTGACTGCTAGGAAGAGTAAATAATAGATAATCATATAGGAAGTTTTGCCTCTATCTCGTTGTTCTCCCAAATATACACTAAGTTTTTATCTTTTACCACTTAGGATTAGATGGTGTGTGCCACCCATATATCATGCGAACCTAACCCCCGTCGCAAGTATAACTGATTAATTATTTTCTCCAAAGTATACAATGCATTGCTACTCTTCAGCTTTCTTTTGCTTTACTTCCCTGCGGAATTATAAATACGATAACCCTGGAATACTCTAAGGTGAAATGCTACAATGGTGATCCGTGTGCTTGTCGAATTAATGAATTTAATTTATACGCATAAGAACCGCCAAGACCTGTCCAACCCGGATGTGGTGGATTACAGAGACTGGTGTTGGGTGCCAAACGTGCATATGCCAAGCTCTAAGCGCCACGCTTACAACCAGGCTAGAGGAACAACTCCTGATCAACGAAGCAGCCTATCTAAGAATAGAGCACAGATTTCACCAAGCGCGGACGCCACGATGGAGGCACTCTCTTGTACTCTTTAGACACAATCACGAATACCATAACAAGACTTGCACGCACACTAGCTTAACTAAATAAATAACTCAAATAGAAAAGAAATACTAAAATGAATAAATAAAGATAAAACTAAATAATCAATTAAAAGATTAATTCTACAAGAGTAAGATACAAGAACTATACTGAAACTCCGAGAAGACTTCCGGAACCCCGAGAGAGCTCTCACTCTACTCTACTCTACACTAACTCCCAAAATAACTCTACCTCTACACTAAATGAGTAATGATCACTTGGATGTGATGTGGTGCGAATTCATTCTGCAGCCGGGGGGGGGGGGGGGGGGGGGGGGGGGGGGGTATTTATAGCATCGCCAGGACCTGGGGGATCTTATACTGCGAGGTTGAGTGGCGGGGCCGCCAAGTCTGGCCGGCCGGCCAGGTTGGGAGGCCGGCCGGACGTCCCCTGTGGCGGTTGGCCACCGCCTCTTGTCTGGACGCTCCTGATCACTCCCTGATGGCGGTCCGAAGGTCGGCTACTTCATGGGGGCGGCAGAACTACAGTGAGGGCGAAGTTAAGGCCCAAACTTCTAAAATGACGGTGGAATCCGCTGGGCTGGGCCTTGAATTATGCTTTTCTATTCTTACTATTTCTTTATCTTGCCTTGTTTACTATGTGCTCTAATTGGTAAATTGATTTCAACTACTCTTCTGTCTTAATTGAGTAAAATTATACTATTTTCCTAAGATCATATCCTGATGTAAGAAAAGTTCTATGTTGTAGCATCGAGTTTGTCTATGTATATATGGTGTGCTCTGTTGATTTGTTTTTTTTTGTTTGAGTGGTGGTGTATTTTGAGACGTTGGTCTTTACAATCACACTCTTGTTAATACAATTTAGTAAGGTTAAGTTTAGAAGGGTTATCTTTTCTATCATTCAACAACTCTTTCGCTCATCTATATTATCCTTTCTTATCTTACCCCGCCCAGTGGTTCAAGCTGTGAGAAACGCAAACAAACAGGAGCTCGTCTACAAATGTGATGCATCAGGAGTGTAGGAATACTACGAAGAAAAGATGTGGAAGAAAAGAAGAGAAAATATACTCTAATTCCTAGCTACCAAAACTTTTAATTTCTTGCTAGCCACCGAATCTCGGGGCGAGATTCCTTTTAAGGGATAGATTTGTAACACCCGTATTTTCAGGTTTTGGAATAATCTAAAATTTATATAGAATTAAATAGGGTGTTAACATTTTTGTAGTACAAAAGCTTTATCTTCTAAATTAAGTCAATTAATATAGGTTACATAAATTGCTCATCGCAAAAAAAAAAAAAATGTTATATAAATTGCTTGTTGCATTCATGCTGGGTAGATTTGCAGCAGGGTTTTATTTCTGTGAAAAATGTATTTGAAATTCGATAGAAATTCATCTAGAGTAGGAAAAGGTTAAAACATAAACTTTCTTTTTCTCTCAACGTCATATAGACTTCGTTGGTGGTTTTTCCTCGTGTACAGCCGTATATACGTACGGAGCGAGTCCTATACCGCTGCACGCTTTCACATACCAAACTGCCTTATCTCCTCACTCCTATATAAACTATAAAACCTAGCCCGTCTAACCCTTTTTCCAAGAAAAACGCAACACCGCCGCCGTTCGCAACCAGGAGCCGCGGAGCCGATCGCCGTCGTTCTGCCGCCCCGGAAATCCCGTTTGCAGTGATCACCAGCAGCCTGCTTTGTCAGACCCCATTCCTGGAATCTGCTGTGCATCCTGTATCAGTCCCTGGATCAGTAGCTGATACGCACAAGAACACATATATGATAATCAAAAGCATACTTCGAAAAGGTAATTAAAGATAGTACCTGATATAGGATCTTTAGTGGCGGTACGACATGGATTCAAAACCATCCAAGTCCATCCGACCGACTAAGGCGAAGCAGACAGCGGAAACTATGGCCCAGAGCCACAAGCAGACTTGAGGAGTAGAACCGAAAACCAAAACGGTATCGTCTTTTACGAAGCCTTCTTCCACCTACACCAACCATTCGCAAACGCGTGAGTACATAATGTACTCAACAAGCCCTAACACAAGGGTAAAAGTATGCAGGGATATAACCAAGGTTTAGGCTTGGGTTTCATCATATTGGCGAAAAGCCAACTTTATGCAAGGGTTGCTTGAAAGGCAAAACAGTTCGCAATCTACAGTCAGGATTATTATTACTGGCATTTAGTGGGGTTGTTTGGCCCTGGGGGAGATGCAATCCATCCCGCCAGTTCCCACTTTTAATGCTGGCCGACAACCAGCGCACGGCTCCACACCGGTGTATTCCAAAAACACGCCAAGGATAAACTCACAGCGTTATACTAATCTTGTGTGGCCAAAGCTTTCGCGTCGTCCATTGCCGTGGAACACGGCTATCCGGATAGATTCTTAACTCTGCAGAGGTTGTACACGATTCCCCAAAAGGTACACCAGTCCTCCCCGATATCGCGGCTTGGACTGACATACTGAGGTCCCGTACCTACTTGGTGTCACCACGGCACCACCCACGGAAAATCTGCGACCAGGGGCTTCAATTATCATATAAATAAGGCCTGAAATATCACCATATGCCGGATCCGCGTCCCACTGTCGGCGAATCTTCTCCTGGCTTCCATGTGCAACTCCTGCCTCCAGGTGGATACCGTGGAAACACTGTAGTAGGGTGTGGTTCCAAATCTTTCCCATACAAGACTTGTGGTTGTACGAATGGTGCTAGGCCAGGCGGCACAGGAACCGGTCCTTATACGACCGAAGCAGGCATCTTCAATAGCTATCCTCATGAGGTATCACCCTACTAGAGGACTCGCATCCCCAGAGATAGCCCTCCCCACTGAGAACTACCTCGCCTGCTCCCGCCAAGTAACATCCCCACTAGGAGTTTCACAAGTTGTCACTAGTCCACCCACAATTCATTTCTACCACACACACCACCAAGTACTCACACCATTTAACACAAAAAGATATGTATAGCAAGATTAAATTAAGTACCCAGTGTGAGTCCTAAGCAGCATATCAATCCAACAAATCATTAAGGAATTAATGTTGTTGGTTCCTAGGTTTAACAATGGAATCAGGATAAACAATATCAACGCATGGCCATCAACAAGTACTTGGAACATACTAAGCATTTAAATCACATTTAAAAGGCATGCATACTTTATTTGAAATCAAGCTCTAAGTAGGATCATTTGTAATCATAGGATCGACATGATCAAAGGGAGTTAGGGCTTGCCTTTACTAAAGTCTTCTTCTTCAAGTCCTCGTAATCCGGGTATTCAGATCTTTCCTCAAAGCTTGGAGCTTCTGAGTCTTCCTTGAAGGTTGTATTCGTCTGGCTCTTCCGTGTAGTAGCTCGCGTGGTCTAGCGCATAAAAACACTACGTATAAATAACTACCGCAAAATAAATAAAGATCGGAAAGAACCAACAAGATCCAATAACTTCAAAAAGAATCGATAAGACTCCAAGAGAAATGGCTATGTTTATGCAATGCATCCTTATTTATGAAAGTTATCTTTACAAGTTATATTCATGGTCTTGTAAGGGCCATATTCACCTAGACAATCTATTAATTATTTAGTTTCTCTTAAAAGAAACGGGGATGCATGGTTTTGCATGAAACTTTAGGGTGAGGATGATGAGATGCACATGCTTTAATGACGGTGATTGTGTGCATATCTAATATGTAAGTTTCTATATTATCTCTATTAAAGAACATGCATGGGTTGTTTAGGGATGTATGAGCAAATGCATGGTATGGATGCACGATTGCAATTAAAAGAGCAATGAACAATAACTTCAATAAATTCCAATAAAGACTGCAAATAGAAGAAAATGATAAATCGATATGGTTTGATAAAGATGGACGATAACATCGAAATTGTTGATGTTGAGCGATGATCGAACTAGATTAGGGTTGAAATTGGATTACGATAAAAGATGGTCACTAGGGTTTGTAGAGAATGACACAAAAGATTTGCTAGGTTTAATGCTAGCAACGAGCAGTTAAAGGTGTGATGTAAGATTGGGAACGGGGGTGTGTTGCGATGAGAAAGGTGTTAGGTTTTAGGGTGAAACGATACGGCATGATTGATTAGATTCGAGGCTAAAAGGTGAACGAGTATTGGAGACATGCGATATCGACATCGCATGATCTGCCGAGATGTGATCTTAGGGTATTGATGGCTCGTCGATCTATTTCAGGGTTCCGAGAGTAGTACCAAAGGGTACTACGCGTTTCTACGAACGCGTGAGCGCAAGAATTGCTCAAAACGGAGTTAGGGTTGAGAAATTACGGAGATTTGAAGATCTGGGGGCTTATTTGTAAGAATAGAAAGGTTCCAAGGGCTTATTTGTAATTACAGAAAGAAATTAGGGACCTCTGTAATTATAGAAAAGTTTAAGGACCTTGGTGTAAGAAGATAGGGGCTGAAAGGTAAATACCGGAAAGTATAAGGGTGTTTCTGTAAAAGGACAGGACCCAAACAGAATTAAATAAAGATCAAGGGCTTATCTGTAAAAGTTACAGGGGCTGGGGATTTTCTGGGATTTCTGGATTTATTTTCCTACTGAAAATCCCATGGACCAGGTCCACAGGGGCCGTGGACCGGGAGAGGGCCGCGGTCCACATGTCCACCGTGGACCGGGGTGCCGGAACAGAGCCGGGCGCAGCGGCTGCTCGTCGGAACCGTCGCCGGCGAGGGCTACGGCGAGCGGGGCTGGACGAGGAGTTCGTGTCGGGATTCAGCAGGTGATGACGGAGCTGGGAGCGGGACACGTCGTCGACGGCGGGCCACGGGGCGACGGCGCGAGCTCGCAGGAGAGAAGAACGGCGGCGGCTCGTGACGGTGCTCGGTGCGCGGATGGTGTGAGAGCGCGAGAGGGAGAAAGAGAGGGCACAGGAGAGAGAGGGGAGTGAGGGGAGCTCACCACGGGGCTCGTCGAAGTCGTACGGGCGCGGATATGAGCGGGCGGAGACGGCGCGCGGATCTCGGCGGCGGCGCTCGACGGAGAGAGAGAGGGAGCACGACGCGTCGAGTTCGCGTCGGCCGGGAAGTGCGCGACGGCGAGGCGGAGCGGGTCGGCGAGGTGTGGTGGCTGGACTCGTGGTGTAGACGGCGGACGGGGAGCGACGGCGGTGGCGCAAAGTGCGACGGCGGCGCTCAGCGAAGAGGGTGAAGGAGAGCAGCTCCACGAGCTTGTGTTGGCTGGAGAGGTGCGCGGCGGTGCGGCGGAGATGGCGCGCGCACGTGGCGAGCGAGACGAGGCCGAAAGGGATGCCGTCGTTGAGCTCGCGCGGCGGCGGTGCGCGGCGGCGGCTAGGGATTGGCGCTCGCGCGTCTCCAGTGTTCGCTGAGCTGCGCAGAGAGGCGCAGACGAGACAGGAGAGCACGGCGGAGCAGGGCGGCAAGGGAGGAGGGGAAGAAAGAGCTCGTCGGCGGCGAATCGAGCGGCGGCGAGGGTGAGGTGGAAATGGGAAAAAAAACTCCGATTGGAGCTCGGTGTTGCTCAAGGAGGAGAGGGGCGAGTGGGGAAAGGAAGAGGATAAGCTCGCGCGTCGATTTTATAGCGAAGGAGAGCGAGAGAGAGCTGAGAGCGGGCGTGGCGCGACGGGTGTCACGGCGGCGGCGGCGACCTTAGCCGGTGGAGTCAAACATTGCGGCGCCATACATTGAACGAGGATGGCGAGCTGGCTAGGGTACCACGTGGCGCGTCCGGGGTGCGGCTCGAAGAGGGGGGTGCACCGGACGTCGAGGCAGGTGGCAGCCGGACATCGAGGCAGGTGGCTCGGCGGCGACGGCGTCACGGCGTGCGTCACGGCGGCGAGATATTCCGCCAGAGAGGAGAGGAGGATGACGGGCGGGATGGGCTGCGACGGTTGGGCCGATGAAAGGATCAAGGGCACCGAGGGGGGGGGGGGGGGTGAATCGGTGTGTCAACAATTTCTCCCAAACGTACTTTAGGCGTGAAGCTAGCAAGACTAGATATGGTGATAACGAAAGCAAGCGATGCGCGCACACAATCTAGTCTATGCAACAAGCAACACCCTAGCAAGCAATTCTACCAAGTAGTAAAGAGACAACCTATCATGCAATTCTACTAGCACATGAAGCAAATGCGGAAGCGTAAATGCTAGTAAGTAAAGGAGATAAGGATAGGAATGCTCATGATTTTTCCCGTGGTCTCGGAAGGATGGCGCCTTCCCCTACTCCACGTTGGGTCACTCCCGCCGGAGTCTCGACCCCGTCCCTCCGCTCGAAGGCGATCCCTCCTAGAGCACACTTCACCCTCCGAGTGAAGTCGCGGGCACGTCCCGCCGGGCTCGATCCCGGGTACTCTTCCGGAGGTAAGGCTCCGCACGTGATGCGTGCCAAAGGGCGCTCCACTAGTGATGCTTCTTTCGCACGGGAAGCTCCAAGACCGTGTACAAACTTGTGTTAGCTTCCACAATCTCCTCGGACAGCTCAACACCAACGCCTAACCGGTCTAGGCCTTGCCATAGACCAAGAGTAACAAACCGAAGTGACCCTCTCAAGCTCACACTAGCCTAGAGATCAAGTGGATGCAATTGCTACTCTCTCAAGCACTAGGATCACTCCAAATCCTTCACAAGTGCTTCTCTCCCTTGCTCTTGGCTTCCTCTGAGTTTCCTCCACTCCAACAATGGCCAAGAGACCCCTCAAGGGGCGGGCAACCAACTATTTATAGGCTACCAACCCAAAACTAGCCGTTGCCCAAAAGTGCCCTGCGAAACTAGAGACCGTACAAAGGACCGTACTGTCCGGTCTCTTCCAGACCGTATTGTCCGGTCTCCATTTCCAGGCGCATCTCCATCTTCTTCTTCATCTCCAATGAAGACCGTACTGTCCGGTCCCTAGGACCGTACCATCCGGTCGATTGTCCGGTCTTCATTTCTTCCACTTCCAGAAACTCCATCTTCTCTGTCTGGAAATCTTCTGATGACCGTACAGTCCGGTCCCCTTGACCGTACCATACGGTCCATTGTCCCCATTTTCTCAGCATCCCGAGACTTCACTTCTCTGTCTGGATCTTCAATGAAGACCGTACCATACGGTCCCTAGGACCGTACTGTCCGGTCTCTACCGGATAAGCTGAAAAATTGATCCACTCTTGATCCTTGCTTCCAACTTCTTCATCCTTGGTTCCTCTTCTTCTCTTCAGCCACCCTAGTCCTCAAGAGACTCACAATGCATCCATTTGATCTCTAACCTAGTGTGCTCTAAGAGAACCAATTCGATCCCTCTTGATAGTCCGGTTTTTCCTATGGACTCAAGCTAGCATCTACACCAAGCCAACACTTGCTTGGTCTATCATGTCCTTAGCCTTGATCCATCTTCAACCTTGACTCCATCAAGTTCTCGATCCTGAATTGTCGAGGCAACCAATCACCAAGTCGTCGATAGATAGAGTATGTGAGACGACGCTTCATTGACATGACCATTTGAATATCCTACAAGGAAATGTTAGTCACATCAATATGGTCACCCAATCACCAAAACATTCATACCTTTGGGGTTTCCGAACTCCAATGGTCATGAAGCTTACAATCTCCCCCTTTTTGGTGATTGGTGACAACACATATCAAAAGATATCAAAAGATATATAATGAAATGCGTAAGAGTGATCTAGAAGATTGGATATGAAATGAAGAACAAGTAAAACGGAGAACAAGGTAGTCATAGCTCAAAAGGTATCACCTGCAAAATAGAGTTAGAGCACATGGGTGATATATATGGAGTAAAAACATGAGCTATGACCACAACTCTGTGATGATAAGATTATAAGATATTCCTGCAAAAGCAAGTGAGTGCACATATCATCACAGAAAGAGGAAACCTGGCAAGATAGATATAAATAAGCGCATCCAGGTAAACATACACAAACTTAGAGCAATATATCAGAGCAATATATCAGAAACAGAGCAATATACAAGATATATAGATAAGAGCAAGTGTATGTAAATGAAACCAAGTGCATTCTTGATGAGCTAAACACAAGCAAAAGCAAAACAAGCTCAACAAGAACCACGAAGTACCAAAAGAATATACAAATGAAGTACCAAAAGATCTCCCCCTGGACAAAATCTTTCTCACACTCCCCCTGGACACAAGATCACTCCACTACTCCCCCTAGACCTATACAAGATCTCTCTATCTCTCTCCCCCTTTGGCACCAATGACCAAAAAGAGAAAGAAGGAAAGAGGAAACTGCTGTCCTACGCGTCGGAGGCTGGAGGAGGTTGTTGACGGCTCTTAGACCGAAAATAAACCGTCAACTACCTGCACAAATAAAGTCAAAATAATCACCAAAGGTAGACTTAGGACTTAAAACTAACGGATTCCACGAGTCTTGGTGAATTTGTGAGTGCAGGTGCATTTCGTATGATTACGGGGAAAAGGAAGCATAAAACATCTACTTTGCAAACACCGATTTTCCCCGGAATAAAGATATCTCCCCAAAGCCCAAAAACCAGAGCAAAAGGCTTCAAGTCCACGCATAGCAGGTGGACTGGACCAGTATACAACCCAAGGCAGGAACCTGAGGAGGCTGAGGCCCAGTGGGGCCCACCCCAGGTCGGCCGACCTGGGAACAGGGGTCGGCCGACCCCCCCTGGTGGCCCCACTGGCCCATCTTCTTATGGCGGTTTGCAACCGACTTACTGAGGCCGGTTCCCCCTGCAATCAATGCCACCGACCTAAGGAACCGCCTCAATTCCACCGCCTTTGGAGGGCTATAAATAAAGGGGTACCCCCCCTCCTTTGAGGACACACACCAAGAGGGATTCATTCTCTAGCATTAGGCTTAGCCTCCAGGCCAGAGTAGAGTAGAGGGGAGTAGAGGGCTGACTAGAGGTCCTTGACCTAGTCTTGGAGAGTTTGGGGGGTGGATCTTCTCCATTCCCCTCTTGTAAGACTTGTATCAATTATCTATAGCATTTACTCCTTTATTCCTTATGCCTTATGATTGCACTAGTATGATAGCCATGTACCTTCTATGTGGTTATTGTCTAGTCATGTTTGGTTCTTATATGCTTCACATACTCATACTAGTTCATCCATGCCTTTACACTCGTTCTATGCATAATGAGGTTAGACATGCCTTGGCCCTTGACTTGTTAATCCGTAGGGTTAGGGTTCTCTATGCCATGGTTTGTAACTTGTTAATCCGTAGGGTTAGAGTTACGCATGTCTTACCTCTTGACTCGATGATCCGTAGGGTCAGAGTTGTTATGCATGGTTTAGTACTTGACCTGTTGATCCGTCGGGTCAAGGTTAGGTGTACTCTTGTTCCTGACTTGATGATCCGAAGGGTCAGAGTCCCATGGGAATGGAGAGTACTGTTTAGCAATGTAAGCGTGGTGCTTAGATTGGTAAATAGTTTTGAGTGTTTGGTTGACTCTATGAACAGGCATAGGACTGGCAGTAGGTGGTGACAGCCCTAGTGTCGCATGTCCTCGTAGAGGGTTGCCAGTAGGTGGTGACAGCCCTGCTGTGCTTCATCCTCTCTGTTCCAGGCTAACATAGAACTTAGGTTTGTATGTGATGCTTGTATGACCCATAGACAGGAGTACAAGGAGTACATAGGGGCCCAGCTCGATCTCCTCTTAACCCCGCTTAACCTAGGCTTTGTACTGATGTTAGATTGGATTGCTCTGTGTGTCACCCTATCCATACACTGTATCCTTACCCCTGTTTAGACCTTGGTATATTATTAGTTATATGATTGTGAACATGCTATCTCATAAACCGCCGCCTTCCCTTGGGAGAACTATAAATGACAGCCATTGTAACCCAATGGTGAAATGCTACAACGGTATTCTCCGTGCGCTTGCGGATTTTACCTAAACATCATTAAGACACACTTGTAGACTATTTCTGACATCACTGTCAGAGATGGTTTATTTTGTGTGACTTAAGAAATGTCAACAAGCATTTCTGGCGCCGTTGCCGGGGAAGGCACTGGTTAATGAGAATCACTAGCATTGTTTATAATTATATCTCTATTAATTGCCACTGTCTAGATAGGTCTACCCTTGCTCTGTTTTTTTCTTTATGTGAAAACAGGGTAATGTACCTCTGGTCTTGACCTGTCGAAGATATACACAGAGAATTCAGAAGTACTCTTGAGAACAACAGAACCTCGAGTCACCCATCTTCAAGATACTCTCGACGATCAAGCCAGCAACATCCGCGCCATCAAACTCAATACCAATGGCCAAAAATGTGCTTCGTGAGTACTCCGCTGCCAGTGTTGACCACGTGGCGATTGGGCCGATTGTCAACACTGGAGACGGAAACTTCAAACTTAGAGCCGGCCAAATCTACATGGTGCAGGCCAATCCATTCAGTGGAAAGGCCAACGAGGACGCAAATGCTCACCTTCAAACATTCCTAGAAGTTTGCAACACTTTGTCCATCAAAGGAGTCAACCAAGATGTCATTCGACTCCGTTTGTTTCCCTTTTCCCTCTTGGGGAAGGCGAAACAGTGGTTCTATGCCAACTCAAATGTTGCAACTTCCTGGAAAGATTGTTCTGCAGCGTTCCTCGAGAAATACTTCCCAGAAAGGAAAGTTTATGCCCTTCATGGAAAATTTTCAAACTTCTGGGAAGCACAAGAAGAATCCATTCCTAAAGCTTGGGAGAAACTTCAAGAATATATGACAGCATGTCCTGACCATGGAATGGAGATTGGACAATATTGATCAACTTCTACCACGGGTTGACACCAACAGCTCGTGATTATCTTGATTCTCGTGCCAAAGGAACCATCTTCTCACTTACTGCCGCACAAGCAACAAAATTAGTGGAGAAGGTAGCTATCGGTGAAGGGTGGAGACCACACCCTCAGCAGGAAGAGAAGCCATCCAACATCACCACAGAAGGGAAGCATAAGGGAAGGAGGCTTCGCACAAGTGCCATGAAAAGACTGGCACAATCCCAACACAAGAAATCGTCTCCATCCTCATCTCCGGGATCAGGCATCACGTCACCAAACTGAACATTGGAAGTCCCGCTCATTGGACTCAAAATTGGTGAGCCCTTGCCAAAGGTAAATTGGTAGTTATCTCATATTTGCTTCCTCGCTTGCATACTTGAATTTCCCATCATCATGCATTTGGCATATTTGACCTTTTCCTTCACACGCATACTTGGATTTTTCCCACAAAAGTTGCATCCCTGCATATTTGATTTTTCACTTGCATTTTTTTTGCATGTTTGAATTTTTCCAAAATTTTGTTTGGGAGTTTTCAAACCTTTATAAATTGAAAAGAAAACATTTTATTTCTTTTAAAAATAAATCTGGAAAATGAATTTAAGACAACCTTTTGTTGGAAAATGTTTTGAGCAAAATTTTGTTGGAATTTTGGCACAACTCCCATTGACTTTTTTCCATAGCCAATAGGGAGTTGTGGATCAAATTGAACTTTATTTCTTTACATTTGGAGCAAGGGTGCTTGGACTATTCAATTTCATTTCTATTTTCACTCAAGCACCCTCACCACAAAATTCTTGCTCAAGCATTTCCCCAAAATTTACGTTGGAATGTGTCTCAAATTCAAGAAAAATATTTCCGTCTCCTTTTGTTTTCTATTTGCATTTTTTAGAGGTTTCCAAAATAATTCTCTTGCATGTTGGACTTCCTCCAACTCTTCTTTTTCTTCTTAAAAAAATTTTTTTTCAAAAAGAAATAAATTTGAGACAAACCCTTTGGCATTTTGTCTCGAATTCGAGAAAAAGATTTTTTTTTCTCATTTTTATTTGCTTTGCTGAGTTGTGATAAAAAGAAATCTTTGCAAGAGCGACCATCGGGTGATCCATTTTTTGTTCACACTAACGTAACCCGTTCTCGAGTTTGCTCTTGTGTTCTTGCTCTTGTGTGCAGCTATGAAAAGGGGCCGACAAGTAGCTCATAGATGCATTGAAAAAGGCGACAAGCTCAAAACCAAGTCACTCTCAACGTGACACAAATCCGTACCCCTCCATCGAGCTCATGCCAAGCTTGAGAAGGTTGGCATGAAGAGCTTCAAGAAGATCCCACGGAGGTGGACCACAATTAAAACAACACGTCGAGACTCCTCTTCGACACCAATCTCATCTTGGTGTGCGATGAGGAGATGAAAGCCTACAACACTTGTGGAACCATGTCTATGCTCACACATGAGCACGTGACACGGAATTGCTGCACAAGACAGGTATGAATATCAACTTTGCCAATAATGAGAAGCCTTAGGGTGAGCTTGTTTTGCTTGTGTGGGTAAGGAAGGCTCCCTCCTACTTGCCATACAGCTTTTATGCACCCTGCTTACAGTAGACAATGGTTTTACTCTTCCGTTCTTCCAGAATGAGTATCACCTGCTTTCATGAAACAATCTTAGTCTGCTACTCGGTTTCCATAAGCATTGCTTGCTTGAGCTTTTCTACAACTCCTGATCTTCGCAAGCATGCTCTTTGGCAAAGTGTCATATCCTATCTTGCTCTTGATGCATGAATGGCTTGCTATGACTTGTTTTCCTCGAGGTGATCATTCGACCTATCTATGAGGATGAGCTTTAAATCCCTTATGCCATGGTTTACAATACCAAAACCTCTCCTGTGCTATGCATGTGCATGTAATGGTTAGAACCTCCCAAGTGAGTAAGACCGTTTGAGTGAACCATGTTGAGTGCACCTTGTTGATTGATTTTATCGCTTCAAGAGTCGGGGCTTTAGACCATGCTTACGAGTTCATACATCACTAAGCCCCGAGCTTTTATTAACAAGGATTATCTTGTCATGGTTACACTCAAACTTGGTCCAAATCCACTTGTGTTTCTCTTCCTCGGCTATACAAATGAGATCCCGTCACCTAACCGGGACTTCATTTGTATATGGTCCGAGAGCTAACCATCCCTCTCCAAGCCGGATTGGGATTGCTTGCAGGAGTAGTGCTTTTGGCAGGGATGATAAAATAGAAGGCCAAGGGTGCAGCCATGGTCGTGCCACAACCGCAGCCCCTAGCCTATGAATGTGTAGGGGGAAGGAAACAACTGGGTATGCACTTGGTTGGGACCAACCCCTAGAACCATATGAGGCTGGGGTTCGTTGTGACACTCGATGGCAGCAATCCACCAAAGACCAATTCGCCAGCACGCTGCAACAAAGCCCGGTCAATCTCATGACCAACTTCCATTGCATGGGATTCCACCCAAATCCAGGGCTGTGAGCAAAGAACAAGTGTGGGGGAGGTTCCCTCCCCCACTAAGGTAACTTGTATCACAACTTGTATCTTTTTGCTATCATCATACATGATAAAATAAAAAGTTGAAAAAGAATCTAAAGTCAAATAAAGAAATAAAAAAAAGAAGAAGAATAAACTAGGCGCTTTTATTTTCCTTTCCAAACATACAATGCGCCTTGAGTTTGCTTTTTCCAAAATGCAATAAACTTGGGCTCACCGGTCTTTAACCCCGGTAGAGTCCTTTTTATTTCCATATCCTTTTGTTTGTTTTGAATAAAAAGGTCTAGGTACAAGGACAAGTGTGGGGGAGATCTCTCGTTCTTCATCAAGCACACACTCGAGATCTCCCACCAACATGATGCACAACATCGCACCGTTCAAACAGGTTAAGGAGTGGAGCCATCAGGCATAAGAAAAGAAAGTTCAATCGAACCTTCGGTTTGGTCTCCTATGGTCACTATTGGTCTCCACTTCATCTATGGCGATGGTTTGCACATCCTATCCCCTACTCCCTAGTTCATGAGTTAAAACAATCTTTGATGGTTATTTACTAAAATTTAACTCAAGGATAAAATGAACCCGCAACAAACATACTTCTATTGGTTGGCCTGCATACTCTTTATTCCTCGCATCATACACCTGTTGCTTGTGAACACCAATCTCTTAGGACCCCGTGTTTATCTAAGTTGTTGGCGAATGTGATATGGTTAGATGAGGGGAATCTTGCTTCTTCTGTACTGAGTGCTTGGGAATTTATCTTGCAAAATTTAAAATCCATAGCTTTGCACTCCTCAATGATCTTATTTTCCCACCAGAGCCAAATATGATGATCACATTGAAAACCTCTACAAAATGCTGCTTGTTATTGCTTTGAGCTTTGTCAAATTGTTGTGACCCTTGTGAGATGCTTGTCATACTTTCACGATCAAGATCACGTACACATACACCACCACCACAAAACATGCTAAACTTCTACACTGGAAGTTAGCAACAGCTTTTCCATCCACCCATCCACCAAAATAAATACTCCATCACTTGTTGCTGATGTCTCTCTCCAAATATTCTTGCAAAAGAGACATGGCTATCGAAAAAAAAAGGGAGAGAAAGAAAAAAAAATTGAGAAGAAAGAAAGAATGCTCATAGGCACGGGCATGAATAAAGAAAGAACCGCTCAAGTATGAGCATGATCGAAAAAAAAAAGAGAGAAAGAGAAAAGAAGTGATAGCCATGTTCTCTATTGAAAATCAATCAAGAGAGAGACATCGCCACATCAAGGAGTATCCATCTCATTTCTTTTATCATACACATATCCACACACATGCACATTCTTGATCAGATTGTATGACTTGTTTTCTCCTTGGATCCGGTTTTTGACTTAGCAACATAAGTAATGCAAGTATGCCCCTTTTCATTCCCTACCAAGCTCCACATAAAGACATTTGTAGATGTAGGATGAAAAGAGGCATGCCAAAAGCCTTGGTGAGGAATCATACACATTGAGCGATCTGAGAGTTATCATTTGAGGAGTACAAGCTATGTTTTTACTTTTGAAAATCTTTCAAAAACCCAAGTTACTCAGCAGATGCAGCTATGATGACTCAAATCATGACCGTTCCATTCCTCAACCGCCCAAGATGACATGGTAGACACCTCAAAGTTCACGGGTGCAGGTATGGCTTGGAATAACTTGTATGCTAGCATCATACCAAAGAAAGTTATGTTCCACCTTAGTCCTTCAGCTTTACTCGAGGACGAGCAAAGGCTAAGTGTGGGGGAGTTGTTGACGGCTCTTAGACCGAAAATAAACCGTCAACTACCTGCACAAATAAAGTCAAAATAATCACCAAAGGTAGACTTAGGACTTGAAACTAACGGATTCCACGAGTCTTGGTGAATTTGTGAGTGCAGGTGCATTTCGTATGATTACGGGGAAAAGGAAGCATAAAACATCTACTTTGCAAACACCGATTTTCCCCGGAATAAAGATATCTCCCCAAAGCCCAAAAACCAGAGCAAAAGGCTTCAAGTCCACGCATAGCAGGTGGACTGGACCAGTATACAACCCAAGGCAGGAACCTGAGGAGGCTGAGGCCCAGTGGGGCCCACCCCAGGTCGGCCGACCTGGGAACAGGGGTCGGCCGACCCCCCTGGTGGCCCCACTGGCCCATCTTCTTATGGCGGTTTGCAACCGACTTACTGAGGTCGGTTCCCCCTGCAATCAATGCCACCGACCTAAGGAACCGCCTCAATTCCACCGCCTTTGGAGGGCTATAAATAAAGGGGTACCCCCCCTCCTTTGAGGACACACACCAAGAGGGATTCATTCTCTAGCATTAGGCTTAGCCTCCAGGCCAGAGTAGAGTAGAGGGGAGTAGAGGGCTGACTAGAGGTCCTTGACCTAGTCTTGGAGAGTTTGGGGGGTGGATCTTCTCCATTCCCCTCTTGTAAGACTTGTATCAATTATCTATAGCATTTACTCCTTTATTCCTTATGCCTTATGATTGCACTAGTATGATAGCCATGTACCTTCTATGTGGTTATTGTCTAGTCATGTTTGGTTCTTATATGCTTCACATACTCATACTAGTTCATCCATGCCTTTACACTCGTTCTATGCATAATGAGGTTAGACATGCCTTGGCCCTTGACTTGTTAATCCGTAGGGTTAGGGTTCTCTATGCCATGGTTTGTAACTTGTTAATCCGTAGGGTTAGAGTTACGCATGTCTTACCTCTTGACTCGATGATCCGTAGGGTCAGAGTTGTTATGCATGGTTTAGTACTTGACCTGTTGATCCGTCGGGTCAAGGTTAGGTGTACTCTTGTTCCTGACTTGATGATCCGAAGGGTCAGAGTCCCATGGGAATGGAGAGTACTGTTTAGCAATGTAAGCGTGGTGCTTAGATTGGTAAATAGCTTTGAGTGTTTGGTTGACTCTATGAACAGGCATAGGACTGGCAGTAGGTGGTGACAGCCCTAGTGTCGCATGTCCTCGTAGAGGGTTGCCAGTAGGTGGTGACAGCCCTGCTGTGCTTCATCCTCTCTGTTCCAGGCTAACATAGAACTTAGGTTTGTATGTGATGCTTGTATGACCCATAGACAGGAGTACAAGGAGTACATAGGGGCCCAGCTCGATCTCCTCTTAACCCCGCTTAACCTAGGCTTTGTACTGATGTTAGATTGGATTGCTCTGTGTGTCACCCTATCCATACACTGTATCCTTACCCCTGTTTAGACCTTGGTATATTATTAGTTATATGATTGTGAACATGCTATCTCATAAACCGCCGCCTTCCCTTGGGAGAACTATAAATGACAGCCATTGTAACCCAATGGTGAAATGCTACAACGGTATTCTCCGTGCGCTTGCGGATTTTACCTAAACATCATTAAGACACACTTGTATACTATTTCTGACATCACTGTCAGAGATGGTTTATTTTGTGTTACTTAAGAAATGTCAACAGAGGTGCAGTGGTAGTAGTCACTGAAAGCTCTGGAGCTGAAGAGGTGCCCTGCTGTGGCTGCTGCTGCTCAGAAGAAGTGCCTGTGTACTCAAACTCTGAAGGTGGTGAAGGAGTCCTGGAGGGTGCTGTCTGCTGCTCTGGAGAAGTTCCTGTGGCAAGAGCCTCACGTACCTCCTGAGGAGTGTACCCAAAATCAGTAAGATCCACTACTGCAGTCTCAGCTGTAGTGGACACAACCTCTGCCTGTGAAGCTGTAAGAACTGAGTCTGTCTGCACTGAGGTGGTCTGTGCTACCGTGTCAAAGTCAAGTGTACGAGCTGGCAGTGGTGACACGAAGAAGGGACTCGTCAGCTGAAGCGGTGAGAAGCTCGGAGCTGTAGTAGCCAGTAGGGCTGACGGAGTCATGGAGAGACCTGGTGAAGAAAAGTACTGCTGTGAAGGTCCTGCCTCTCCAGTCAAACCAGCAAACGTGGACGTCGACGGCCCCACCGTAGGTGCACCAGCAGGTGAGATGGGAGCCGTGAGTAAGGTGCTGAAGTACTGTCCCTGACTGGATGACTGTCCTCCCTGTGTCTGAGCAAACTGCTGCTGTCGCTGCTGCTGTAGCTGCTGAAACTGAACTGTATCTGGTGGCAGCACACCTGGGAAAGTGATAGGCGGGAAAGACGGGAGGCCTGGCAATGCCTGTCCAAAAAGACGAAGAGTCTGAGCAATCGCCTCAAAACCAGTGAAAAGCGACGACAAGCCAGAAGCCATCTCCCTCTAAGTATGTATAACACTGTCTAGCATCTGTCGATCCCTCTCCCTATCCTCTCGCTGACTCTGGATCTCTCTGCGAAGGGCTGCTAGCTCTGCATGTAGTACTGAGTCTGTCTGAGCGGGAGCTGTAGCAGACGCTGAAGGTCCTGCTCTAGAGTCCGGAGTTACGTCCTCAGGAATGGACTCCATCTGACTACCAGTCTGTATATGCAGCTCTGTCTCGGTAGCCGTGTCACCTAGCCCCTGTGAAGAACTCCCCTGTGAAGCTGACTCCCGGGCAAGCAAACCGTCTGTCGGAGGCAGGTAGGGGTGTGTTACGCTGTGGTCACCTTGGGCAGCTCGTCATAGTCCTCCTGAGACAACAACTGTAGCCTCCTCAGAATGTAGCAGATCAGAGGTGCAAGGCTAAGTGTCTGGCAGCTATACTCTCAGCAATAACATCCTCCATCTGGCACAGTATCAGATCAACCAAATCAAAGCCTCTGTGCCTCAGCATCAACATCACAACCCACTGAGTAAGGATGGAGAACTGATCTCTGTATCCACTCCTGGGAACTATCGTCCTGCTCAGTATACTCCTGAGAACTCTGCCCTCATGTGTAAGTCTGGTGTGAGCTCGGCTGAAGTTCTCCGGGTGAGGTGGAGGGAAAGCAATGCTCATATCAACATCTGACGGTAGGTGTCCCCCAAGAGGTCTGCGGGGAGGCTCCATCCCTGGGTGAGCAAGCGGGAACACTCTGGTCTCGTGCTGGATGGTCTCAAGGGCGCTAACGAGGTCCTCCCTCGTCACTCTGTGGGGCTGTCCTCTGAGCATAAACCATATAGCTGAGCGGTCTGGCGCTATCCACAACGAAGCATAGAAGTCCATCACAATGTCAGTATCCCATCGCATCGGTGTGGTGATGATCTCCTCAAGGCCCGGGATATAAGACAGGTGCTGTGTGAAATCCGTCCCGGCACCTCTGCTGGCCGCCTGTATGCTGTGCGTGCTGGTGAGTGACAAATAGCTTATCAGGTCCATCTGTCCGCAGTCTACTCCTCAAACCAGCTGCTATCCTCTGCTGAAGAAGAGTCCAGAAACGACCTCCTGCCTGTGGGTCTCTCCTGGCAGGTACCCAAGTCTCCTCAGCAACTCTCCTAAACTTCTTGAGCACGGGGCCTGGCAGCCTGAGTGCGTCCTCAGCAAGCACGTCCCTGAGAGTAGCAGTCCTGTCGAGTGCACAGAACTTGACTGCCATCCTCTGCCTGTCAGCCTCTGTGACCTCGTCACCTGAGCGGGAACTCTCCTCTGCCTCTGACTCTGGCTGCTCCTGCGCGGTCCTCGACGTACCAACCTCACGGATGGACGAAATCCGCTGCACTGTAGCTCTAGCCCTGGAAGACCTCCTCGGAGTCTCCCCCTGTCCTCCAGCAGGTGTGTCTCTGATCCTGAAGGCTGTGTCCCTGCCAGCTGGCATATCAACATCTGCTGCCCTGAGAGATCGATCCCACTCTGGATCACCAGTCTTCTGCTTCTTCTTCGTGGGCTGCTCTACAAGCTTGGCCTTGCCCCTATCACGATCTCCTCTGCCCCTGCCTCTGCCTCTGCCAGAACCTCCTGCCATAACTGCTGACTGGCCTGCAGACTAGATAGGGCGAGTGAGCTTGGCTCACCAACCCGTTCACTGACGGCTGACTGCCAAAGATAGGACTAAGGGCTTGGCCCTCAATCCGTCCACTGTCTCTGCTCTGCTGTCAACTGCCCACTGTCCGCTGACCACTGCCACTGCACGATAGGAATAGACAGGGTATATGAGTATAGAATAACCTACTATAATCTACAAGCAAGAATCGTAGGTAAGCGCATGAATCTATATGAAGTCCTAGCGCAGAGGTGAAGGACACAATGCCGGCAAATATGCAAGGGGGAACTACGGCATTGTCGATTATCGGTGGAGATCAACTAGTGTACATAGATCATATGCAATAGACACAATGTACCACTAATCGAGGAAATGCTAGTGTCGAGCTAGGTGTATATGGTATCGAAAATCGACACAAAGCGACCAATTACCAAAATATCGTAGGTATAAGAGATGACATGCGACCTCTACGACATATGGTATCCTAAATTAAGAAACAAAAAGAAGCAGTATATATGAGTTCGCAATAAAGGAGCAATTTTGATCGAATTCTCTAGGGATTTTCAATCGATGAAGGAGGAATGGCTCAAACCCTAGATGAATCACGGAATTGGACCAGCTACTGTGCAATTTGTGGAACCAGGAGCTCACCAAAGCAATCAATCGACGACGATCGTCGGAAAGGAAGGCTCGGGCTCGGTGAAGCTGCTAAGAACTCGTCGCGCGCGTGGGAGGAGCAACAGCTCGAGGTTCGCGCGGATGGAGGAGCTCCACTGCAAGGTGCTCGTCGACGGCGAGGTGGCGTCCTCGTCTTCGACTCCGGCAGGCGGCGCGCGCAGGCGAGGTGGAGCGGCGGCGGCTCGGTGGTGCGGCGGCGCAGCGTAGCTGCTAGGGTTGCGAGGGCGCGGGCGCGTGTGGGAGCAGATGCGGCGCGCGGGCGGCTGCGGTGGCTGGGGCTCGTCGGCGGCGAGCGCGGGCGGCAGGGACGGCGGCGTACGGTCGCGCGCGAGCGGGGGAACGGCGAGGTGGTTGGCGGGAGCAGTGGCGGTGAACGGCGCGCGTAACGTGGAAAGGGATGCACAGTAACCGTCGGAGTCCCGTTAGGATTAGCTTTAATTCGAATCGACGGCCACGATTGACTTGATCAGGAATCAACGGATCGGATTGGAAGCATCTCGCGATGAAATTAACCAGACCGTATGGTACGGTCATAGGGACGTATTGTACGGTCTCCTTTGGAACCCTGACAGTTAATCTGTAGAGACCGCATTGTACGGTCTGTAGGACCGTATTGTCCGGTCTCCTTTCTGCCTCAGGTTTCAAAGGATCTCGTGCAAAAGCACACCGTATTGTACGGTCCCTTTGACCGTATTGTACGGTCAGGTCCAGAAATGCTGATTTTCAAGGAATTTCCTTCTAAGTCCAAGTTTCTCACTCAAAAACCAAATAAACACCAAACATGGACTAGAAGGGGAACTCTCAAACACTCCTTTGAAAATAAACCAATATAGGTTGCGCATAGGCTTATAGTAATTTTTCAATCGGCAAATAAGATGCAACCAATAAGAACCAAAGAGATAAAACCAAAGGAGGGGTATGTATGAGCCATTTGCCTATGATCCGTGCAAGTAGATTTAACCTTGAGGATCATTTAGCAAGACTCAATGGGCATGAAGCACAATTCTTTTCTTTAGTCACACTTCTATGAGATGTGGAATCATATTGCGAATGAAGCACTTCCTCATAGTGTGACAACTCCTTGTGATTTCCTATATGCAATGCATGAGACAAGCATATCATACAAATGCAAGGGAAAGTAAACATGCCATGTGATATGCAAGCAAAGTTAAGACAACGCATAAAGGAAACCTACTCAAGGTCAAGTTTGAGCCTCTCTCAAGCTTACTCACTATGAGCCAAACCTTGCCTTGAGTCCATCGGTCCACCAACTCAAGCATCCCCCATGCTCATAGCTATCTTGAGAAAGTTAGACCTTGAACTAATTTTTATGTTCTTTTCTTTTTAGTTATTAACATATGCATGAATGCAAACATACTAGTTCACAAAGGAGCACCTAGCTACCATGCAAGCAATGCAAGAAAAGAAACTACTATGATACAAGTTACCTCCTTGAAGAGTAGATTTGTCGATGAAGCACTCGAAGCTTGTGGTGGACATTCATGAGTTGACGTTGCGGCGCACGGTCCACCACCATCACCCTTCTAGGTCTTGTTCTTGGGAGCCCACTCGCACTTGGTCGGCCTCTCAAGGTCAACTATGCATTTGGGCACCCAAATCTTCCTCATCATCCTTCTCTTGTCGGGTGATCCAAGAGGCTTTGCCTTCACTCTTCCTTTCTTGTCCCTAAAGAGCTTGTAGTGTGTATTCCCATGGAACAAGTTAGCATTAGGCAAAACTTTGGAACTTCTCACCTTGGGACAATTCTTGCTAGTGTGCCCGTCACGGCAACACTTCTCACAATAGTAGTCGTCCGCCATGAGAGGGACTACCCAAGGTGGAATGTCATCGTCCTTGCCGATGAGGTTGATGGCGGCGGGGTAGGAGCCGAGTCCCTTGTGCCCGGGGTTGTTCACAAGGTTGCGACCAAGTATCTCCTTATGAATGGTCCTTCCCCTTGTGAGCCTCTCGAAGCCGTCCATCACCGAAGCTCTCTCCTCCTTGAGTTGATGATATTCCTTCAAGATTTTCTCATCAAGAGAGATGCTCTCAAGAGAGGGAGTTAGTCCATCACAAGTGATATATGAAGAATCGGAAATAGATGAACTAGAAGAAGAAGTGTTACACTTTTCGAGGAGGGATTGATGTTCTTCCTCAAGAACCTTGAACTTGCCGTTGAGCCTCTTGTGATCAACCTTGAGCTTGTCATAGCTTTCATCCAAGGTTATGAGCGAAGTGGAAAGGTGCTTGATCTCATCCTCTAGTAACTTGGACTTCTCCTTGAGCTTCATGTGGTCTTCCTCAAGCTTGTCATAGTCCTCATCAAGAGCCTTGTGAGAGATGGATAAGTCTCTAAGTTCACCCTCAAGTTGACGGACTCGGAAAGCGGCCACTTCATGTTCCTTCTCCAACCGAGCAATGGTCTTGTCCTTCTTCATGATCATCTTGCCGGTTAGGAGAATGCTATCCAAGAGTTCCTCATATGTGGGCTTATCCTCCTCACCAAACTCTTCATCGGACTCGCTCTTCTCATCTTCACTACTATCATCATCTTTGGCCATCAAGCAAGTAGGTGGTGGAGGTAGAGTCTCGGACATGTTTGTGAGAGCAATGCCGGCCATCTTCTTTCCCTTGGAGGATGAGTCATCACTTTCTTCTTCTTCACTATCATCATCCGTGACCCACTCTCCAACAAAGAGTCCCTTGCGAGATGATCTTCTCTTGTCTTTGCCTCTAGAGCTTTCCTTCTTGACAAACCTCTTCCTTGCCTTGTACTTGCTTCTAGGGTCTTCTTCTTCATCATCGCTTGACTCTTGAGTCTTCTTCTTGCTCTTCTTGATTGGCTTCAGGCATTCCTTGGCAAAGTGACCCTTCTCCCCACAATTGTAGCACTCGGCATCTTTCTTGTTGATGAACCTTCTCTTGAAGAAGTTGCTTCTCTTCATGAGGAGTGCTAGATCATTGGGATGAAGTTGCAACAAGTCTTGAACGTCTTCTTCAAGCTCTTCATCACTTGAATCTTGAGTCACCACCTTCTTCATCTTCTTGCTTGACCCCTCGGATGCAAAAGCAAGATTCTTGGAGGGCTTCTCATCAAGCTTCTTGTCGAGGTTGTAGCTCTCGAAGGCGGTGATCTTCCCAAGTAGCTTGTGGGTGGTGAGATCTCGCATGTCGGTGTTGAAGAGGCATGTGATGAGTGCGCCATATTTCTCCCTTGGGAGAATCCTCATGATCTTCCGCACAAGGTCACCATCATCAATCTTGGCCTTCACACCGAGAGAGTTGATATCCTCTACAAGCACATTCAAGCGAGAGTAAGTGTCATTGATTAGCTCATTTGAAGACATGGCAAAATCATCATACTTGTTTTTTAGCACATAGTATCTTTCCTCTTTCACGTCCGTGGAACCCTCATGAATTTGTTGAATTTGCGTCCATACTTCATGAGCGGTACCCGCGGACTTGACTCGAGCAAAGACCTCTTTAGTGATAGCTTCAAACAAGGCATTTTTAGCTTTAGCATTTGCCTTTGCGAGATTCACATCAAGAGTACCAATGGGAGTCCTTAGAGAGACACCGGAACTTACCACGTCCCATGCGAGAGGATCGAGAGCCTCGAGGTAAGCTTGCATGCGAGCTTTCCAATAGGCATAGTCGGTCCCATCGAATGGGGGCGGTCCCTTTTCACTTCCTCTCGGCATCCTTACTCAAGGCGGTTAAACCCTATTTGAGCAACGAGGCTCTGATACCACTTGAAAGGATCAAGGGCACCGAGAGGGGGGGTGAATCGGTGTGTCAACAATTTCTCCCAAACGTACTTTAGGCGTGAAGCTAGCAAGACTAGATATGGGGATAACGAAAGCAAGCGATGCGCGCACACAATCTAGTCTATGCAACAAGCAACACCCTAGCAAGCAATTCTACCAAGTAGTAAAGAGACAACCTATCATGCAATTCTACTAGCACATGAAGTAAATGCGGAAGCGTAAATGCTAGTAAGTAAAGGAGATAAGGATAGGAATGCTCATGATTTTTCCCGTGGTCTCGGAAGGATGGCGCCTTCCCCTACTCCACGTTGGGTCACTCCCGCCGGAGTCTCGACCCCGTCCCTCCGCTCGAAGGCGATCCCTCCTAGAGCACACTTCACCCTCCGAGTGAAGTCGCGGGCACGTCCCGCCGGGCTCGATCCCGGGTACTCTTCCGGAGGTAAGGCTCCGCACGTGATGCGTGCCAAAGGGCGCTCCACTAGTGATGCTTCTTTCGCACGGGAAGCTCCAAGACCGTGTACAAACTTGTGTTAGCTTCCACAATCTCCTCGGACAGCTCAACACCAACGCCTAACCGGTCTAGGCCTTGCCATAGACCAAGAGTAACAAACCGAAGTGACCCTCTCAAGCTCACACTAGCCTAGAGATCAAGTGGATGCAATTGCTACTCTCTCAAGCACTAGGATCACTCCAAATCCTTCACAAGTGCTTCTCTCCCTTGCTCTTGGCTTCCTCTGAGTTTCCTCCACTCCAACAATGGCCAAGAGACCCCTCAAGGGGCGGGCAACCAACTATTTATAGGCTACCAACCCAAAACTAGCCGTTGCCCAAAAGTGCCCTGCGAAACTAGAGACCGTACAAAGGACCGTACTGTCCGGTCTCTTCCAGACCATATTGTCCGGTCTCCATTTCCAGGCGCATCTCCATCTTCTTCTTCATCTCCAATGAAGACCGTACTGTCCGGTCCCTAGGACCGTACCATCCGGTCGATTGTCCGGTCTTCATTTCTTCCACTTCCAGAAACTCCATCTTCTCTGTCTGGAAATCTTCTGATGACCGTACAGTCCGGTCCCCTTGACCGTACCATACGGTCCATTGTCCGGTCTTCATTTTCTCAGCATCCCGAGACTTCACTTCTCTGTCTGGATCTTCAATGAAGACCGTACCATACGGTCCCTAGGACCGTACTGTCCGGTCTCTACCGGATAAGCTGAAAACTTGATCCACTCTTGATCCTTGCTTCCAACTTCTTCATCCTTGGTTCCTCTTCTTCTCTTCAGCCACCCTATTCCTCAAGAGACTCACAATGCATCCATTTGATCTCTAACCTAGTGTGCTCTAAGAGAACCAATTCGATCCCTCTTGATAGTCCGGTTTTTCCTATGGACTCAAGCTAGCATCTACACCAAGCCAACACTTGCTTGGTCTATCATGTCCTTAGCCTTGATCCATCTTCAACCTTGACTCCATCAAGTTCTCGATCCTGAATAGTCGAGGCAACCAATCACCAAGTCGTCGATAGATAGAGTATGTGAGACGACGCTTCATTGACATGACCATTTGAATATCCTACAAGGAAATGTTAGTCACATCAATATGGTCACCCAATCACCAAAACATTCATACCTTTGGGGTTTCCGAACTCCAATGGTCATGAAGCTTACAGCCGAAGAGGGGCGCGGCCCATCGGGAGAAAGAAGAAGGAGAGAGGGAAAAGGGGGTGCGCTGGGCTGGGCCAGGAAAGAGAAAGAAAGAGTGCGGCCCAGAGGAAGAGAAAGGTTTAAACATTTCTGGGAAAAGAATTGAGCTCAAATTTGAAGGAATTTCAAATTTGACAAGGGATTAAAATCAAACAAAATCCAAATAAAATCACAAAAACCCAAGTATGCTCATGGTGGGGTTTGATGCTCAAACAAAATTCGAAAAGCTTGAAATTCGAGTGAATTTACATTCTACTTTGCTTGAATTTGTTCAAACTTGGAAAAGTCCAAATTTTTAGTGGATTTTACATGGAAGCAAAACACTTGAGCACATATTTCATATTTCAAAAGTTCAAATTCAAACTAGGTTTGAATTATTTTAGTGAACTTTATTTTGAAAAATCATGGTAAGGTAAGAGATAGACAAAAGTTCAAATTTTTACCCATTTTTGCTCTTTTTGACTTGCTTCGAAAACTAGGGTGTTATAGATCTACCCCACTTAAAAGGAATCTCGTCCTCGAGATTCGAAGAACTTCCGGGTGATGTAGAACTTTTCTTGGGTCTTCTTGCTTGATGGTGGTAGCATCCAAAATTTCGTCGGAGACTTCTTGACGTCGCAACCCTTGACAGCAGATTCTCTTTATTGTAGATGTACTCGAACTGTGAAAAGACGTGGCACAGCTTTTTGCTTCTGAGGGTCTTCGGTGTTGATTGTTTTAGCAGGGGATAGCAAGCCTGAGATTCTGGCTCCAAGGCTGTTGAGTTAGCCGACAGAAAATCCTACCCCACTTAAAAGAATTTTCCCTTAAGTATTCTGCTTGATGTTGGGTAGTCATTCCGAATCCGAGTGACAAGGTCGTTAGCTTATTCGTAACCTTTCTTTTTGGAGGGACCGTCGGTTCTGAAACTTTCAGAATCCATGGTATGGTACGTTGGTCAGCTTCTTTGGTTTCTCAAGTGGCATGAACCATTATTTCTCTTTCTGATATACTGACGCTTTCTCGGTTTTATAACATTCCGCAGATTTCCGTAATCAGTAACCATTCCGAAGCATTATACTTAGTCCATCGTAGGAAAGGTTTTCCATTTTTGTTACCTTGGGGTTGGGCACCTACCCCACTTAAGATCCTTAACCTCGGATTACTTTTGTTAACATGCAATACTTAAACAACCTTTTGAGTGCATGACCCACTTTTCGTGAGACTTTATTATTGTAGAGACGTAGCCAGCAGACAACTTACCAAAAACTGTAACCTTGGCTTTTTCCGACATTGCTGTTACCGACACGACACTTTTCCAAGGGTCGAATTGGTCTGCTTATGTGGAATAGATATCTGGAATCCTTTAAATCTTGTACCAGATGTTGGTGTCTTGATACCTTCTTTAGAGTTATCTGGATCTGACCGTCCAGAGATGGCTCAACATATGAGGTATTTGACTGATCTGGCTTCGCGAGGTGAAATTTAACTGCTTGAATTTTGACAATAGTTCAGATTTGCGTCTTTCACATCTTGCTAAGGTTACGATGATTTTTTGCGATCCAGTACATTTACCACTACAACGGCCTTTCCATGGGACTTGAGACTTTTCTTGTCGTTCCATTAGTGGCCTTTTCCAAATGCTTTGTCTTGATCTATCCAGATCAGGACTATGAAATCTTACAATCCATCACTATTCCTCATACTGTTGTTCTCAACTCGTAGAGTTCTGTCGACTCTTGTCATTGCAGGTTCATGGTACCTTGTTTCCAATATCACGTAACTCTGTCCAAGGTCTGTAGTTGCCATCCATAAGCTGCGTATTGATTCCCAAAGCTTCTGACTTCTTTAGCGCACGCTTACGCTGTGTACTCATACTAGCCATAACGGGTGATAAAAAGTTATCGTTAGTATGTCTCCATCTTGGATCTTCAGCGTGGTAGTATTTGGATCTTTAAGTCAATCTTGGAGACAAACTTGGATCTCCTTACTGGTCAACAAATCTTCGGTCCTAGGCAGTGGCTACTTGCTCTTGATGGTGACCTCATCGAGTGAATTGTAGTTGAGACCCATTCCGAAGCTGCCATCTCTCTTTCTGACAAACAGAACAGGAATTCCCGAGGAGGAGAGTTTGGTCTGATGAGACGTTTCTCCTGTAACTCTGCTAGCAGATCCTTTAATTCTACTGGTCCATTGGCTGCAATCCGATAGGGTCTCTTGGCTATCGGGGATTTGCTTCAGGAACGAGCTCAGTGGTGAACTCTCTGCCTTGGGCAGTTGTTATTCCTGGTGACTTATCTGGGAGACACATGGGTATCCACTGACTACTGGTACTTCTTTCAAGGGTTTGTCTTCCATGTTGCTTGCCATGTTTGTAGCCTTCAATCCTTTTGATTCACATTCTACTTTAATTCCATTTCGTGGTTCACGAGAGAAACTTTCCTGGTGTCACAGACGTTATCGCCCTGGTGTACCACTTCTTTCCTCAAGGAAAACTCAAGCATTGGTTGACTGCTTTCCATCATATCCTGAGATATGTTCTTTTCCATTATACCCTGGAATACGTTTTCGTCGCCAAAGGTTTTTTTTTTTTAGCGAGAAAACTGATTTTAGGGCAATCCATTAGGAAGTGTCGATATTTCCGGTGGAGATAACACTTTTGATTTTGTTAAAACATGCTCATATTTTTCCTTTCTGGTTGATATTACTGCTCTGTCCATGGGTAACATGACTCTTCCACTGGAGGGATACTAGTGGTTGGTTTTCTCCTTTCCTTTGAAGCTTCTGCTTTCACTGGACCTTCTGTTTCTGTCCTTGGCACCTTACTTTTATTCCATTTATGCACTTTTGAGCAAGGTGGTCTCTTTGGGTTCCTTGGTGACACTTTTTTTTTTAGGAAGTCTTTTGTAACTAGCGGATCTTCGTCGGTGTTATCATAGAAAGGTGGCTTAAGCTTCATTTTTTGGCAAGGTTCCTTGACTATGGAGGTTCAATAACTGACAACTAATTCCTGCTGCTCGGTCGGTGCAGGGCCATTGCACTTTGAGCTGGGTCGACTGTGATGACGGTTGAAGCCTCTCGTCATCACCTTGATTGTCATTGGCATTGTCTCCTTGATTAAGCTCTTCTTTATGCGTTGTTGCTTGTCTTCCTCTATTCCTTTAGGGATTTGTAGTTTGATAAGTAACTGACGCCATGATCCTTTTTGGCACTACCTCTTGTAAACTTTCTTGTTGGGCTGTGATCATTGGCTGTCTTTGTGTCATACTCTTGACTGGCTGGATTCTGAGTTGAAAACTCTTTGACGGCGGGTTTCTTTAGCAGGGGTTTGGGTATAGGTTAGGAGAGAGCTTTTGGCATTAGGCTACTCCTAGACTGCTGTTTTTGTTATTATACTGTTTTATTTGACTAAAAACACACAAGCATAAAGAAATAAGGAATAAAGATCGACTAAATCATCGAATCACACAAACAACGTGATTTATTTGTTGTGGTCTGATGTGTAAGCATACTACGAACGGGGTTTAAGGCTTGAGGGTAGATAGACTATCGATCTTTCAGTTGTCATCAGAACTCGACCCATAGTCCGTTGACCAAAGAGAATCGATAGGGTCATATGACTTGGTCGGTTTAAAGGAAAACCATTGCTCACACTTCTGCGTTGAAAGGGCTTCACAACCTTGATGTTGATGTTATTTGACTACGCGTCCCATGACCGTCATGGTCCATAGGGCATTGAGCTTTTCACTTTTCCTTTTCCAATTCAACTTCTATCTGAACGCAGGTTTTGACATAAAAACACGCTCCAAAAGGACAAATACTGACACTTTCCATTGCTTATAGAGAGGTTTACAACTCTAATACAATCCTTTGTTGTCAGTATTTACAAGGTGTTCTATAAGTACTGCTATTACTCCTTGTGATTACTGTTGTTCTCGCAAGGGGTACATCCTTCCAGGGGGTTGAGCGAAGCTACGAAACTATTCTTCATGATGAACATACCTTGAGAATTCTGGCACAAGTAGTATAGCTGCATACCGAAGATACTTCATCGTCTTAGGGATTGTAACCTTCGACATTACTTAATGTCACCCTGGTCTCCTTTTTCAAGAACTTCGGGGCAATCTGCTGCGAAGTGTCCACGATTTCGGCACAAGTGACACTTCTGATTTTCTCGTGGTACCTTTTTATCAGCTTCAGGTTGCAGACTTGTACCACTTGGGTTGTCATGTGCATTGGTCAGTTGGCGAAGGGCAGGTCCTTCTGCTGTGTACCTTGGCTTCTTAGTCTTTTCGGAGGTAGCTTGACCAGATGCTTGACTGTTGTTCTTCCATTTCTGGCTGAGATTCTTGTTAGTGTTCCTGATCTGTAGAGCTTTTGTAAGATCAGAGACTTCTTCACTGATCTTTCTCGTTGACTCTTCCAGGCTATTCATCCTTTCAAGCATACTTGCAATGATAGGAGTTGGCATCAGGTATATACCATCCATATTATTGCTAACTCCTTGCTCTTGATGCTTTTCTGGTATTAGAGGTTGAATCTCGTCAGATGGTGCTGGAACTTGGAGCATATCATTCTCCGTGTTGGTCTCTGCAGCTCTTGTTTCATTAATGTCTTGGTAGAAGGGCAATTGGCGATCTTATGCCTGCGGTTGTCACAATAGAGGCATGTCTTCATAGATCTAGGGCCCTGAGTGACATTGACATTGTTCATTGGGTTGAAAGCTCCTACACACAGTCACTTCCACATAAGATACTTCTTGATGTTGAAGAGAAGGAAGCATGGGGTTTTTAACAGAAGAGCGAGAATTACTACGGAAGGGTTTTGCAACTAATTTTGAAAATAGTCATTTTCGAGCGTGACTAATCCTAGGTTTTCGTTCTACGGTCAAGTATTGCTCTGATACCACTCTGTCAGACCCCATTCCTGGAATCTGCTGTGCATCCTGTATCAGTCCCTGGATCAGTAGCTGATACGCACAAGAACACAGATATGATAATCAAAACCATACTTCGAAAAGGTAATTAAAGATAGTACCTGATATAGGATCTTTAGTGGCGGTACGACATGGATTCAAAACCATCCAAGTCCATCCGACCGACTAAGGCGAAGCAGACAGCGGAAACTATGGCCCAGAGCCACAAGCAGAGTTGAGGAGTAGAACCGAAAACCAAAACGGTATCGTCTTTTACGAAGCCTTCTTCCACCTAAACCAACCATTCGCAAATGCGTGAGTACATAATGTACTCAACAAGCCCTAACACAATGGTAAAAGTATGCAGGGATATAACCAAGGTTTAGGCTTGGGTTTCATCATATTGGTGAAAAGCCAACTTTATGCAAGGGTTGCTTGAAAGGCAAAACAGTTCGCAATCTACAGTCAGGATTATTATTACTGGCATTTAGTGGGGTTGTTTGGCCCTGGGGGAGATGCAATCCATCCCGCCAGTTCCCACTTTTAATGCTGGCCGACAACCAGCGCACGGCTCCACACCGGTGTATTCCAAAAACACGCCAAGGATAAACTCACACCGTTATACTAATCTTGTGTGGCCAAAGCTTTCGCGTCGTCCATTGCCGTGGAACACGGCTATCCGGATAGATTCTTAACTCTGCAGAGGTTGTACACGATTCCCCACAAGGTACACCAGTCCTCCCCGATATCGCGGCTTGGACTGACATACTGAGGTCCCGTACCTACTTGGTGTTACCACAGCACCACCCACGGAAAATCTGCGACCAGGGGCTTCAATTATAATATAAATAAGGCCTGAAATATCACCATATGCCGGATCCGCGTCCCACTGTCGGCGAGTCTTCTCCTGGCTTCCATGTGCAACTCCTGCCTCCAGGTGGGTACCGTGGAAACACTGTAGTAGGGTGTGGTTCCAAATCTTTCCCATACAAGACTTGTGGTTGTACGAATGGTGCTAGGCCAGGCGGCACAGGAACCGGTCCTTATACGACCGAAGCAGGCATCTTCAATAGCTATCCTCATGAGGTATCACCCTACTAGAGGACTCGCATCCCCAGAGATAGCCCTCCCCACTGAGAACTACCTCGCCTGCTCCCGCCAAGTAACATCCCCACTAGGAGTTTCACAAGTTGTCACTAGTCCCACCCACAATTCATTTTTACCACACACACCACCAAGTACTCACACCATTTAACACAAAAAGATATGTATAGCAAGATTAAATTAAGTACCCAGTGTGAGTCCTAAGCAGCATATCAATCCAACAAATCATTAAGGAATTAATGTTGTTGGTTCCTAGGTTTAACAATGGAATCAGGATAAACAATATCAAGGCATGGCCATCAACAAGTACTTGGAACATACTAAGCATTTAAATCACATTTAAAAGGCATGCATACTTTATTTGAAATCAAGCTCTAAGTAGGATCATTTGTAATCATAGGATCGACATGATCAAAGGGAGTTAGGGCTTGCCTTTACTAAAGTCTTCTTCTTCAAGTCCTCGTAATCCGGGTATTCAGATCTTTCCTCAAAGCTTGGAGCTTCTGAGTCTTCCTTGAAGGTTGTATTCGTCCGGCTCTTCCGTGTAGTAGCTCGCGTGGTCTAGCGCATAAAAACACTACGTATAAATAACTACCGCAAAATAAATAAAGATCGGAAAGAACCAACAAGATCCAATTAACTTCAAAAAGAATCGATAAGACTCCAAGAGAAATGGCTATGTTTATGCAATGCATCCTTATTTATGAAAGGTTATCTTTTACAAGTTATATTCATGGTCTTGTAAGGGCCATATTCACCTAGACAATCTATTAATTATTTAGTTTCTCTTAAAAGAAACGGGGATGCATGGTTTTGCAAGAAACTTTAGGGTGAGGATGATGAGATGCACATGCTTTAATGACGGTGATTGCGTGCATATCTAATATGTAAGTTTCTATATTATCTCTATTAAAGAACATGCATGGGTTGTTTAGGGATGTATGAGCAAATGCATGGTATGGATGCACGATTGCAATTAAAAGAGCAATGAACAATAACTTCAATAAATTCCAATAAAGACTGCAAATAGAAGAAAATGATAAATCGATATGGTTTGATAAAGATGGACGATAACATCGAAATTGTTGATGTTGAGCGATGATCGAACTAGATTAGGGTTGAAATTGGATTACGATAAAAGATGGTCACTAGGGTTTGTAGAGAATGACACAAAAGATTTGCTAGGTTTAATGCTAGCAACGAGCAGTTAAAGGTGTGATGTAAGATTGGGAACGGGGGTGTGTTGCGATGAGAAAGGTGTTAGGTTTTAGGGTGAAACGATACGGCATGATTGATTAGATTCGAGGCTAAAAGGTGAACGAGTATTGGAGACATGCGATATCGACATCGCATGATCTGCCGAGATGTGATCTTAGGGTATTGACGGCTCGTCGATCTATTTCAGGGTTTCGAGAGTAGTACCAAAGGGTACTACGCGTTTCTACGAACGCGTGAGCGCAAGAATTGCTCAAAACGGAGTTAGGGTTTAGAAATTACGGAGATTTGAAGATCTGGGGGCTTATTTGTAAGAATAGAAAGGTTCCAAGGGCTTATTTGTAATACAGAAAGAAATTAGGGACCTATCTGTAATTATAGAAAAGTTTAAGGACCTTGGTGTAAGAAGATAGGGGCTGAAAGGTAAATACCGGAAAGTATAGGGGTGTTTCTGTAAAAGGACAGGACCCAAACAGAATTAAATAAAAGATCAAGGGCTTATCTGTAAAAGTTACAGGGGCTGGGGATTTTCTGGGATTTCTGGATTTATTTTCCTACTGAAAATCCCATGGACCAGGTCCACAGGGGCCGTGGACCGGGAGAGGGCCGCGGTCCACATGTCCACCGTGGACCGGGGTGCCGGAACAGAGCCGGGCGCGGCGGCTGCTCGTCGGAACCGTCACCGGCGAGGGCTACGGCGAGCGGGGCTGGACGAGGAGTTCGTGTCGGGATTCAGCAGGTGATGGCGGAGCTGGGAGCGGGACACGTCGTCGACGGCGGGCCACGGGGCGACGGCGCGAGCTCGCAGGAGAGAAGAACGGCGGCGGCTCGTGACGGTGCTCGGTGCGCGGATGGTGTGAGAGCGCGAGAGGGAGAAAGAGAGGGCACAGGAGAGAGAGGGGAGTGAGGGGAGCTCACCACGGGGCTCGTCGAAGTCGTACGGGCGCGGATATGAGCGGGCGGCGACGGCGCGCGGATCTCGGCGGCGGCGCTCGACGGAGAGAGAGAGGGAGCACGATGCGTCGAGTTCGCGTCGGCCGGGGAAGTGCGCGACGGCGCGGCGGAGCGGGTCGGCGAGGTGTGGTGGCTGGACTCGTGGTGTAGACGGCGGACGGGGAGCGACGGCGGTGGCGCAAAGTGCGACGGCGGCGCTCAGCGAAGAGGGTGAAGGAGAGCAGCTCCACGAGCTTGTGTTGGCTGGAGGTGCGCGGCGGTGCGGCGGAGATGGCGCGCGCACGTGGCGAGCGAGACGAGGCCGAAAGGGATGCCGTCGTTGAGCTCGCGCGGCGGCGGCTAGGGATTGGCGCTCGCGCGTCTCCAGTGTTCGCTGAGCTGCGCAGAGAGGCGCAGACGAGACAGGAGAGCACGGCGGAGCAGGGCGGCAAGGGAGGAGGGGAAGAAAGAGCTCGTCGGCGGCGAAGCGAGCGGCGGGGTGAGGTGGAAATGGGAAAAAAAACTCCGATTGGAGCTCGGTGTTGCTCAAGGAGGAGAGGGGCGAGTGGGGAAAGGAAGAGGATAAGCTCGCGCGTCGATTTTATAGCGAAGGAGAGCGAGAGAGAGCCGAGAGCAGGCGTGGCGCGACGGGTGTCACGGCGGCGGCGGCGACCTTATCCGGTGGAGTCAAACATTGCGGCGCCATACATTGAACGAGGATGGCGAGCTGGCGAGGGTACCACGTGGCGCGTCCGGGGTGCGGCTCGAAGAGGGGGGTGCACCGGACGTCGAGGCAGGTGGCAACCGGACATCGAGGCAGGTGGCTCGGCGGCGACGGCGTCACGGCGTGCGTCACGGCGGCGAGATATTCCGCCAGAGAGGAGAGGAGGATGACGGGCGGGATGGGCTGCGGCGGTTGGGCCGAAGAGGGGCGCGGCCCATCGGGAGAAAGAAGAAGGAGAGAGGGAAAAGGGGGTGCGCTGGGCTGGGCCAGGAAAGAGAAAGAAAGAGTGCGGCCCAGAGGAAGAGAAAGGTTTAAACATTTCTGGGAAAAGAATTGAGCTCAAATTTGAAGGAATTTCAAATTTGACAAGGGATTAAAATCAAACAAAATCCAAATAAAATCACAAAAACCCAAGTATGCTCATGGTGGGGTTTGATGCTCAAACAAAATTCGAAAAGCTTGAAATTCGAGTGAATTTACATTCTACTTTGCTTGAATTTGTTCAAACTTGGAAAAGTCCAAATTTTTAGTGGATTTTACATGGAAGCAAAACACTTGAGCACATATTTCATATTTCAAAAGTTCAAATTCAAACTAGGTTTGAATTATTTTAGTGAACTTTATTTTGAAAAATCATGGTAAGGTAAGAGATAGACAAAAGTTCAAATTTTTACCCATTTTTGGCTCTTTTTGACTTGCTTCGAAAACTAGGGTGTTACATGCTTCCCGATCCACGAATGCCGGTGATCTTCATCAGCCGCTGCCATCGCAAGTCACCACGGACACGTCTCCTGCCCTTGCGAAGCCCTTTTGTGAAACTCCAAGTCTTTCATTCGTTCTATAAGAGAGATAGATTGTTGTATAATGGTAGATTGTATTGCTACAAGCCTCTCGGCCGGTATATATGAGAGTACAAGACTTGGACGGCAAGGCACCTCTGGATACATACGGTAGTCTACGATATACAATATCTATCCTACCAAATATACTCTAACATCCCCCGGAGTCACAGCGGGAGCACCGCTGACGGTGAGACTGGAGAAGAGCCGAAGGTAGAAGCCGATGGACTGACATCCCCCTGCAGTTGTAACGTCGTGGTGGTGCGAATGCTGCGACCGAAGAGAAAACCAGCGAGTAGCTCATGCGGATGATAGCCCTTTGTGCCAAGGGTCGAGGTAGCCGAAAGCATGGGCTAGTAGCCGTGGTCGAAGAGTCGTGCTTGAAGTAGCCTACGTCAGCGAAGCCAAAGTAGAGGTTGCCGATGTCGAGGAAGCCGCACATGAAGCCGCGGGCGCAGGGAGGCGCAAATGTGAGGGTGCGCGAGGATGCGCCTGGAAGAAGACGATGACGCGATCGAGGCACCATGAAGAAGAAGGTCGATGCCGAAGCCAATGCTGTCGAACCGCCATGGGTGACATGTGTGTCGGGTTTGCCAGGCCCGAGAACGCGTCAGGGACAAAGGCACGTACCGGTATTGCCAATACCAGGCACACAAAGGGAGGGACCATCATGATCACATACACCAGTGCCGGAGGGGATCAGCAGAGAAGGCCTCCACGACGGTCGCGGCGCGTAGAGCGGCGAGGAGGAGAGTGCCGGTGCAGCTGTAGTTGTCGGAATAGACAAAGTAGTCGAGGAAGAGACGACGACTCTGGCGACGTGGTCGTGGTGCACGAAGACTGAAGATGTGGCTAAACCAGTGGCCAAAGGTGACAACGCAGGTAGCCTGTCGATGCGCGGCGGCGGTGCTCGAAGTAGAAGGCGAAGAAGAACTCGAACGGCGTGATGAAGACCATGCATGTAGACGATCAGGGGTCGTCAGGGACGGCGATGAAGTTGCAGCGACGAATGCCACAATGAGTGGCGACCACGGGCGGCGACGTTGCGGCCCGAGGAGGCGGCGCAGCGGCAAGCCGAAGGTTGAAGGCGTGGTATGCGGCCTCGACGACGCCGCACGCATGGCCGGCTGATCAGACCAGCGTGCGCGCAGGATCACGACGATGCTGCAGGGTTGAAGACGTGGTGGCGGCGATGTCGAGGTCGTCCCGAAGAAGGCGGTGACAATGAACTGGCGTGAAGACGTGTAGTCGAGGTAGCCGGACAGCGACGCATGAAGGCGTCCTTGAGCGTCAGACGTCCAGCTGTTGAAGACTAGATGCAGACCGGTTTTGTCGATGCCGGTGTCGGAGTAGAGGCACGCGTGCTCGACGGCGGTGGGCGACACATATCCCAATCTGATTGGGGAAAAAAAAAACAGCAGCAGGATGGAGTCGTCGTGTAGGTCAACCGTGTCACCATAGCCTTCTCTCAAATCTTAAATCCTTGCCGCGTGAACGAAGCAAGAAAAATCATCGATCGAGAAAGCTTGGACCTGTTCGGTTGTCTGGTAGTGACCCATCAGGTGCATGGCCATCCCGATGCACTCAGGGAGGCGTCGCGGTTGGCTGCGCAGGGCACCCGACGGACGTGCGGCAACCACAGGAGCCCGTGGCGGCGCCCGATCAGACCGTCACGTGCAAGGCCACCGGAATATGGAGGACTCTGACTTCGCTGCTTGACACGAACGCGATGAAGGCGATGGATCAAACGATCCGCC
The DNA here is from genome assembly GCA_012490785.1 of Eragrostis nindensis. Taxonomy (NCBI): domain Eukaryota; kingdom Viridiplantae; phylum Streptophyta; class Magnoliopsida; order Poales; family Poaceae; genus Eragrostis; species Eragrostis nindensis. The sequence continues at coordinate 101,485 of JAAXCT010000385.1, forward strand.
GTGAACCAGAGCGCTGCCCCCGGCGGAGAAAGATCTCCCCAGGGGCACGCGGGGTGGAAGGTGGCGGCGGCTAGGATTAGGTCACAGGATCGTAACCTTCTCATGATACCATGTAAGAGAGATAGATTGTTGTATAATGGTGGATTGTATTGCCACGAGCCTCTCGGCCAGTATATATGAGAGTACAAGACTTGGAGGACAAGGCATCTCCGGATACATATGGTAGTCTACGATATACAATATCTATCCTACCAAATATACTCTAACATGTTCGTATTGCTTTGCGGCGAGGTTGATAGACCGAAGTGTAGTTTACTTGTTGCCCAGCTAATGGTCGTCCCTAAACTGCAGCCCCCTTTACGCCGAGGACCACCATCAGCCGTCGCTGCTGCAAGTTGTGAAGACCATCGGTGAGAACCCCGAACCAGTTGGCGTTGCTTTTCATCAAGTTCTGTAGGGCATCGTAGTGCAAGTTCGGGAGTCTCCAGCATGCTTTGACGTAGTAGCATATGGCGTCGCCGCTGTTTGTAGTTGCCGCTGCAGTTCCTTTTATTATTTCCTTGTTAGTTCTCTGTCCATAGTTCGATGCATGGCCATGGCTAGTTTGATAGCAGTACATATCGCTTCATTAATCAGATCGGCTTGCATGCATGCAGTTCCTTAACCTCAGATCCTGAGCAGTTCCAGAATTAGTTAGATTAGTTTATGAGCTACACATCATCATGACGTTTGGCTTATGCAATCACCTGTATTTTAGTATAAACTAATCTGTTAGTCACGTATACAATGATAGTTTTTCAGAAAACCCCCATTACTTGAAAACCTTATAACTTTTTCATACGAATTTCGATTTACTTGATTCTTGCACTCACGGGACCGTCATGACGTATGCTTTCCCATGATGTATTTTGTTTACTGTGAGTGTACTGTTTGGGCTGTTTTCTCAGTATTGCTTATTGTTTGTTTATCGGTACTATTTGCGCGGACAGAAATGGTTTAAGAGCCTATGTTCAATCTCCAAGACCAAGAATTCCAAGAGCTTGAGAAGCGCAACACCAGGAAGGCAAGTTCCCTTGACGCATATTGATCCCTTTCAGGATGTGTCATTTATAAATCGCATGCTTGATTCTTAATATGAATCCTATATATTATTGGTTTACTAGTTTTTCCATATTATCCTTGAAGCTTTTGTTCGGGTGGTATGTCTATGGTTTGGGTAGATTAATGCTTGTGCTGTCAAGGGTTGGGAACCGGTTATTTAATTTGACTAATGCTCTACTTAATTCATTGAGTTGGTAATTGTTTAGCAACATGGAGCTTAGGGAACCTGGACAGGCTAGATGGTCTGGTACGGTGCAGTTGTGCATGACATGGTTTGTGTTGGTGTCTATGCTAGATTCCAAGGACCGGTTCGTGGACATGTAACCCGGCTGAACAGCGCAACCACGTGGCTTAAATGGGTGCGGCTTAGCTAATTAAATAGTTGTCTCTTATTTACTGTAGCACCATTGGTTGTTGTTTGTGGCGCAAATGGGGGCTACGGTCGGCAAGGTAAAATGGACTTGTCTGTTGTAGCGAATCCTAGCGGGTGTTTACAGGGTACAAGGCGCTATTGAAAGGCTTTTCGATGCTACCTGGCTTGACACCTCGTTAGTGTAAAGCAAAAAGAAATAACATTGATTCGTGGTGAATGTGTGCAAACCTTGCAAGGATAAAAATTGTCATGACAGCCGTGCTCACTGTCAAGAGCGGGCTTCGACTTCTTCGCGATTAGTGGGATGGTGGGTTGGTATGGTTTGGTAGCAGGTGATGGGAACCTGGTGAGTCGGTAATCAGATGGGGTAATCCGATGAGCTATTTTTGCTTGATGTTGGTTTTGTTGGAGCTTAGAGATTAGATATAGTAAATAGGTTGCTTGTTTTATAAATGTGTCTTGTGCAATAAACTATGTGTCAGCTTTTCTTGATATTTTCCCTCATGTCATATTTTTCTACACTTGCGGAGTACGATAAGTACTCACACTTGCTGTTCCCTCTCTTTGTTTGGATAAATAATTGTTGCTCAGACAATGGAGGAGAAGTGGACTACAATGACGATGACTTTGACCCGGATGCTCCTTACTAGGCTGGTGTTACCTCCGGACAATGCCTGTGGAAGATGGGATTCGCTTCGCTAGTTTAATATCTGCTACTCTGTTATTTATATTTTAGACTATGAGTCATTATGTAATAAATATTTACCCTTAACCTGGCATTGTAATAATGGTATTTCACTATTTGTTGCTGGATGTATGTGAACTGATTCTGGCATACATGTGGTCTACATTCGGTTGTTTCCTTAAAACCGGGTGTGACACAGACGCAGCTCGATTGTGTGCTCAATAAAGAGAAGAAAGGGACGAGAAAGTAAAGGCTCCTGCTATAGGGTCGGTGTGCTGGCCGGGCGTAGGTGCACTGAAACTAGCTAGCGTCCAGCAAGAAGGAAGAAGAAGGTGATGACGTGTTGCAAAACAGCCACCATGACGGGAAGTGGTAAAGGTGTAAATTGCACTGGTTTTGTAAACCATGGGTGTGAAGTGAACGGCTTAATAGATTGGGGGTTATGTGGCCACAGGCCATAGTTGAGTGGAGTAAAGTGAACTTTCTTGTTCGTATATAGGGATACATGAGTCCCATGCGCTACAGTGCGAACCGATAATTTGTACAAAATATAATGCTATTGACAGGGTGAAGCTAAATGCAAAGGTGACACCAAACATCCTTGTAACTTGTCCACACGTATTAAGGTAGAACAATATCGTTGGCCATTATTGGAAGTTTAAGATCATATAGGCACATACCAGATAAGACAAGCAGGCGAATCAATTGTTGGTCCAACTAAATAACAGTAGCTTGGTAGCAGATGCAAATGTAAAAATTCTAAAAATGATTGAGTTCAGAGAAAGTGCAAAATAACCGGCACCATACGGTGTCAGTTGCAATAACAGTTTGTAAGAAACCGTCTTATGGGTGGATTTGACTATCCGTAAGTCCTTGAGCCTTCAGGCCATGAGGCCGAGATACTTTGCGGTCACCGGCTTGAAAATGAGGCGGCCGTCCGTCTCGAGCGCTGCCGCTAGCCTCGGCCACACGAACGCGCTCGCGAACAAAGAATCATCGCCTCCCGGGCGCGCCGCTACCGTGAAGTAACCGGAGCACCGCCTCCCATTCACTGTCGTCGGCATGGAAAGCGCAGCGTGCCCGAAGCCGAAGTCCGTGTCCGGCCGGAAGGTGGCGCACCACGTCACAGCCACCGTTGGGCTACCGAGTCCGACGGTGGCCGTCTCGCGGTACGTCTCGGCCTTGTGATCCTCCAGCCAGTCCAGCAGCTCCTGGAAGTGCTCCGCATTCGCCGTCGCCGCCACCGCCGTGCGCACTAGCGACGCCACGTCCGGGAGCGGTGCTCGCCGGATCTCCTCCACGCTCGCCTCCCTCGCCGCGAAGCTGGTCACGTTGCCGACGTACGCGCTCATGGCGTCGCGGTGCTCGGGGGACGCAAAAAACCGGCGGCCGTTCACCCACCAGCCCATGCGGCAGCGCTCGTCGTCCGCGCTGACCACGGCGGCGAGCACCTTCCACAGGTACGCGGACACCGCCTCCATGCGCGTCGCGCGATGGCCGCCCCCCCGGCTCGCCTCCGTTCGGAGGCACTCGACGTCACCTGCCTCGATGTAGTACAAGCGCTCGACGAACGTCTGGTTCGTCAGCGCGTTGACCAGGCGCTCGCCGGTGTCCGGCGTGTACCCGTCTCCGAACGAGGGCCCATACGAAGGCGGCGAGCGAGGGAGCAGCACGGAGCGGTCGTGGCTGGGGATGACGCCACGGATCGTCCTGCACCGCGCGAACGCCGACCACATGCCGACGAGCATGTAGAGCGCGCAACCGTCGACGAGGATGTGCTTCGTGCGCCAAGCCACGGAGAAGCCCCCGCAGGCGAAGGACACGACCTGAACCGACAGCGCCACAGCGTCGTCGTGGGGAAGCCGGACCTTCCTGACCGACGCGCCCATCATGCTGAAATCAAGGCTGGACATGGGCACGCCGGCGTCGCCAATGACGAGCTCGGCGCCTTCGTTGTTGCAGTGGATCTCCGGGATGGCCGAGCTCCGGTTAGTCACGATGCGGCCGGCCAGGGGGGAGAAGTGGCTGAGGAATGATGGCAGCGCGGACTCAAAGGATGCCACGACAGCGCCAAAATCGGCGCCGGACTGTGGCCTCGGGTAGAAGCAGACGAAGGAGAGCGGGGAAGTGCAGTAGAGTAGGTCCAGGTTGGAGACGGGAAGGACTCGCGGTTCAACAGAGGCGTCGGAAGCCTTGACGAGACGACGGCTGACGACTCGAATGGGGCCATTCCCTTCAGCCATCTCCTAGGCGTGGTGGTTCAGTGGTTTGTGCAGGTGTGGACGTGCAAAGAGCTAGACAAGCCCACATACAAGATGCTACATATTTAGCTTGGCCGGTTTGGTTATATATAGTGTGATATATCATTTTTCTATCTATCTTCTCTATCTAATCTAACTGAGAACCTGTTGTGAGGAAAATAGTTTTGACCTGCCAGAACCAACCGCGCCTATGTAAACACCGTTGATAAAAAAAAAAATCCCATCTAAACTACCCTTGGATCCTGCCATGGGATTTCGGATCAGTGGGGCCGTAATGTAGCGTGACGCTGAACGTCATTGGGAGGCTAAAATTCCTGACATCGACAAAACTTTTCCCACCGTGAAGAGTTTTCTACCCGGCTTCAATTCCCACCTCCCCGATTGACTATACTCTTGATTGCCTTCCGTTTTTAACGACAAATTTGAATTCCATTCCATCCCTGATTTCCTTTGCACGACCTTCGTCTCACCCCGCAGTGACAGATGCAATCGTCGGGTGATCTAGATCAAACAGGTTAATCGGATTTTCGACGGCTTTAATCGCAGGTGAGCATCAGGTCTCATTATATTTTCTCGGGTGATGTAGGTTTGGTCGACCTCCGCACGGCGTCTGCAACTGCTGGCGGCGTCCATGTTTATCGACGGATTGGCCAGGGATACAGGTGTTTAATCCTCGCCCAGGAAGCGTCGTGGATGACCAGGATACTCATATTGTTCGATCACGTTGAGAATTCAACCCTTTCACTCGTTAGTTGACGCGCTATAGTTTGCCCTATGAGCCGCTGATCCGAAAGAATCAGTCTCCGTTCAGTCAATTTCAGATTTTGTCGGATAAGACGCGCTACAGTATTCGCTGGTAATCCGGTATTTTGCGGGACGCGCTACAGAGCTGCGTATACCTGTTGCAGTCCGACACAGGGGTGCCCTGATCTTGACGCCTACCCCGTGATGTCTCATCCTCAAATTGGTACAATGGGTAAGCAATCTGCAGACAATCGACCAGGTACAAATGTTGCCCAGTCGTTTGGTTATATTGTCATTTGTATTCCGGTTAACTCTAATCAGTCTTGTATATGCATTGTTATCTGTACGTAGGGGAAGATTTTGTTAAAAGGGAGCGGAAGGAAGAGAGAAGATTCGCCCTATGGAAAGGTACGATGATTGTTGTAGATGCAAGGTCACTTTCCGATTTTACAGGATTCATATCCAAGATGTTTGTGATTTATTATCTGATTTCCACTTGGCATTTGGATGCAGCGCAGCGTCAGTAAAACTAGCAGAGATGGAATACCGTGGAACCACTAGTAAGTGTGGTACCTTAACGTCATTCTTATTCTCTCGGCATAATTTTCTTTTTATATTTCTACATCGATCATTCCTTTCATCAAAGACCTTTACTTTTTAAATGAAATTTTGGAACTACATTTATTCATTCATCCATAATAATGTGTTAGCATAGTACCTACTGTTTATACTGGAGCCATTAAATGTACAGGATGGAAATAGTTCACAATGTGTTCGACAGAAATAGTGTGCAATATTGTTTCTTACATTGTATGCAACGCTATTTTACTTAATGGTTTCCTTTGAGGTAACATGTATATATGCCACCTCTTTGCTTCTCAATACAGAGATGAGGCCACCAATTCACCGTAGTGCAAATTCTGCATAAGACATCCATGTGTCTATCTGGATTAGCGTTCAAACAACCCCTTGAACTATATTTGGTTTGCTTAACCCGCTACATCTGCAGAACCAGTCCAATTTTAACCTTTCCTTTCTCATGTAAAATGGTTTTTGCTGACGTGGACTCACCACATGGAGGTTTTGCTGACTCAACTTGACACTTCGTCTCACTAAGCTCCTCCTCATGTCTATTAATTTAGTTTGATCAGGTAGATGCATGAATTAGTAGGCATGTATGCAGGGAACTACCAAAGCAATTCCACTTGATGCTTAATTATTGTTTCTCCCGAGATCGATGCTTAATTATTGTTTGGATCGTTGGGCGAGGAAAATGATATGATGGTCCGACGGGCTAGGATCTGGAGCTTTGTCAACCGTCTGGAGTATTACACAATGCATTGGAACTTGGGTATACATATAATAGAACTGAAGGAATAAAAATTTTCAAATTGTTCTAAGACTTCTATTACAGTTGGAGAAACGGGTATAATGACTAAGCATACAAGACTGACGATTAGCACATGTTTGCCCGCACAAAATCGGGAGCTGCATATTATTAATTCTACTCCTACCATAAAGTGCAATGTTTGTTGTACTGGGCCAGGCTTTATTGTTCAATGAAGAAAAAAGATTATACACAATCAAATAATCAGCATATACCGTTTTGGTGTTGTGGTGTCCCGTGTATATCTATTTTATATATTTTTCAAGAATTTATTATGATTTTTGTGTTGTCTTGTACATCACTTATTATTCCTTATAGGAAAAAGTTCACTTTACACCGTCCAAGTTTGGCTCTAGTGCAAACAACCCCTTGAACTACAATTTGGTTTACTTAACCAGCTACATCAGCAGAACCAGTCCATTTTTCACCTTTCCTTTCTCATGCAAAATGGTTTTTGCTGACGTGGACTCACCTCATGGAGGTTTTGCTGAATCAACTTGACACTTTGGCTCACCAAGCTCCTCCTCATATCGATTAATTTTGTTTGATCAGGTAGATGCATGAATTAGTAGGCATGTATGCGGGGAACTACCAAAGCAATTCCACTTGATGCTTAATTATTGTTTTTCCCGAGATCGATGCTTAATTATTGTTTGGATCGTTGGGCGAGGAAAATGATGTGATGGTCTGACCGGCTAGGATCTGGAGCTTTGTCAACCGTCTGGATTATTACACAATGCATTGGAACTTTGGTATACATATAATAGAAGTGAAGGAATCAAAATATTCAAATTGTTCTAAGACTTTTATTACTGTTGGAAAAACAGGTATAATAACTAAGCATACAAGACTGACGATTACCTCAAGTTTCCCCGCATAAAATTTGTTCTACTCCTACCATAAACTGCAATGTTGGTTGTACTGTGTCAAACTTTCTTGTTCATTGAAGAAAAAGAGTGTACACAATCAAATAATCAACATATACCATTTTGGTATCTTGGTGTCTCGTGTATATCTATTTTATATATTTTTCAAGAATTTGTTACGATTTTTGTGTTGTCTTGTACATCACTTATTATTCCTTATCGGAAAAAGTTCAATTTACACCCTCCATGTTGGGCTCTAGTACAAACAACCCCTTGAACTACAATACATCTGCAGAGCCAGTCCATTTTTCACCTTTCCTTTCTGATGCAAAATGGTTTATGCTGACGTGGACTGACCACATGGAGGTTTTGCTGACTCAACTTGACACTTCGGCTCACTAAGCTCCTCCTCATGTCTATTAAATTTTTTTGATCAGGTAGATGCAAGAATTAGTAGGCATGTATGCAGGGAACTACCAAACCAATTCCACTTGATGCTCAATTATTGTTTTTCCCGAGATCGATGCTTAATTATTGTTTGGATCGTTGGGCGTGGAAAATGATGTGATGGTCTGACGGTCTAGGATCTGGAGCTTGGTCAACCATCTGGATTATTACACAATGCATTGGAACTTTGGTATACATATAATAGAAGTGAAGGAATCAAAATATTCAAATTGTTCTAAGACTTTTATTACAGTTGGAAAAGTAGGTACAATAACTAAGCATACAAGACTGACGATTAGCTCAAGTTTCCCCGCATAAAATTTGTTCTACTCTTACCATAAAGTGCAATGTTTGTTGTACTGTGTCAAACTTTATAGTTCATTGAAGAAAAAGAGTGTACACAATCAAATAATCAACATATACCATTTTGGTGTCTTGGTGTCTCGTGTATATCTATTTTATATATTTTTCAAGAATTTGTTATGATTTTTGTGTTGTCTTGTACATCACTTGTTATTCCTTAGAGCAAAGGCCAATGTATATTGATTACCTTGTCTTTGTGTGTGTGACCCACTCGCAGTGGTCAATTGTTGCAGCCGGCCACACAATGGTGCGTCCGGGCAGTACACATATGTGGGTCCTACGGAGGGTAAAAAGAATTGGCCATCTCTCTCTCCCACGCGATTCCGTTCACGCTCGGGAAACTTCCGTCCCCCAATCTCATCTTCTCCAACCGCTCCTCTTCCCGTGACTCTTCCCCAATCTCATCCTCTCCAACAATCAATCTCTTCCCCCAATCCCCAGTACGTTGCGCCTGTGCGAGGTCCTCGGCCACCGAGCTCGGCATCACCTGCGCGAGGCCCTTGGCCTCCGGGAGACGCCGCGCCTACGCGAAGTCCTCGGCCGTCGAGATCCGCCATGGAGTCTGCGACGAGCTCGCCTCGCTCGGGCCTGCGGGTACACCGTCCGTCGCCATCGCGCTCGGCTTCCTCTTCCTCCCCGCCTCCGTGCTGCTCGCCCCTGCTTCTGCATCCGCCACCGCAGGCCCGGGGAGGGCAACGAAGGCTCCGTGCCCCACGCCGCCTCCTCGGCCTCCAGCTCAGGCCACATCTCGCAGCGCCGCCGCTGCAGCCTCCCCTGTTGGTCTCGACCCGGCTGTCGGTGAGCGGTGCCGATGGCGGGAGCGGCAACTGTCTCGAAGAGAGAGGGGGAAAGAAGAGCGGTGCGTCAAAAAATTCTTTTTTTTATTCCGTAAGAGCTGCCCTTACGGCTAAGGTCCTCTTTTGTCATCAATGCGCTACAGACTGCCTCCACAATGTATATTGACAGGCCATATGAGACATTTATTGCTATATTGATCGGTTTTGTGTTCCATTGTGGTTGCCCTTATAGGAAAAAGTTCACCTTACACCCTCCATATTTGGCTCTAGTACAAACAACCCCTTGAACTACAGTTTGGTTTGCTTAACCCGCTACGTCTGCAGAACCAGTCCATTTTTCACCTTTCCTTTCTCATGCAAAATGGTTTTTGCTGACGTGGACTGACCACATGGAGGTTTTGCTGACTCAACTTGACACTTCGGCTCACTAAGCTCCTCCTCATGTCTATTAAATTTTTTTGATCAGGTAGATGCATGAATTAGTAGGCATGTATGCAGGGAACTACCAAACTAATTCCACTTGATGCTTAATTATTGTTTTTCCCGAGATCGATGCTTAATTATTGTTTGGATCGTTGGGCGAGGAAAATGATGTGATGGTCTGACGGGCTAGGATCTGGAGCTTTGTCAACCGTCTGGATTATTACACAATGCATTGGAACTTTGGTATACATATAATAGAAGTGAAGGAATCAAAATATTCAAATTGTTCTAAGACTTTTATTACAGTTGGAAAAACAGGTATAATAACTAAGCATACAAGACAGACGATTAGCTCATGTTTCCCCGCATAAAATTTGTTCTACTCCTACCATAAAGTGCAATGTTTGTTGTACTGTGTCAAACTTTATTGTTCATTGAAGAAAAAGAGTGTACACAATCAAATAATCAGCATATACCGTTTTGGTGTTGCGGTGTCTCGTGTATATCTATTTTATATATTTTTCAAGAATTTATTATGATTTTTGTGTTATCTTGTACATCACTTATTATTCCTTATAGGAAAAAGTTCACTTTGTTTTTTTTTTGCGAAAGGGGGGAATTATATTAACTTTAGAACAGTACATCCCACAACCTTTTACAGGCAAGCCCCCTGGGCTCATTCACAGAAAGGTCCTCAAAGAAAAAGGAAATACAAAGACAACCCTCTTCCTCTCGAACCCTCCCGAACCAGCAGCTCCTCGCCACCAGAGACCACCGACGGCGACACCCGGGCTTCTCCTCCTTCCAAGACGGCGACCACAACACATTGTTGACAAAGCCGATTAGATTTGTACGAGGAAGGTACCAAGCCGGCCATCGCGACGACCTCAGCCGGAGGAAGAAGACCCGAAGCACCACCATCAGAGAAACAGCAGCAAGGAACAAAAGACCGAAGAAATCAACGCCAAAACCTGACGCCGACCACCCGGAAACGCCATCCACCATCACCGACGCCGCCGGCGAGGGGAACCAAAAGCCCATCCACCCTTTCGCAAAAGAACGGAAGGCAAACGAACTCCACGAGGCCTCACCGTTGATCTTGCCGCTGCCGACGACGATTCCATCACCAGATCTGCCAAGGGAGAGAAGAACTCCGGCCACCGTCACCATGGAGGGGCGGAACCCTAACCCTAACTACCCTAAAACCTAATCTACAGCTAAAGGTAACCCACCCACGGCAAGATCCTGCTTCCCCGCCCTCTCCGGTGCCGACGAGGCCGCCGGAGAGGAGGGGGAAGCGAGAGATCGAGCGCCGGGGCGAGATCGGCTGAAATCGCCTCTGGCTACTGTAGCAAGGGACAAGGAAAAAGTTCACTTTACACCCTGCATGTTTGGCTCTAGTACAAACAACCCCTCGAACTACAATTTGGTTTGCTTAACCCGCTACATCTGCAGAACCAGTCCATTTTTCACCTTTCCTTTCTCATGCAAAATGGTTTTTGCTGACGTGGACTCACCACATGGAGGTTTTGCTGACTCAACTTGACACATCGGCTCACTAAGCTCCTCCTCATGTCTATTAATTTTGTTTGATCAGGTAGATGCATGAATTAGTAGGCATGTATGCAGGGAAGTACCAAAGCAATTCCACTTGATGCTTAATTACTGTTTTTCCCCGAGATCGATGCTTAATTATTGTTTGATCGTTGGGCGAGGAAAATGATGTGATGGTCTGACGGGCTAGGATCTGGAGCTTTGTCAACCGTCTGGATTATTACACAATGCATTGGAACTTTGGTATACATGTAATAGAACTGAAGGAATCAAAATATTCAAATTGTTCTAAGACTTTTATTACAGTTGGAGAAATGGGTATAATAACTAAGCATACAAGACTGACGATTAGCTCATGTTAGCCCGCACAAAATCGGGAGCTGCATATTATTAATTCTGCTCCTACCATAAAATGCAATGTTTGTTGTCAAGCTTTATTGTTCATTGAAGAAAAGATTATACACAATCAAAAAATCAGCATATACCGTTTTGGTGTTGTGGTGTCTCTTGTATATCTATTTTATACATTTTTCAAGAATTTATTATGATTTTTGTGTTGTCTTGTACATCACTTATTATTCCTTATAGGAAAAGTTCACTTTACACCCTCCGAGTTTGGCTCTAGTGCAAACAACCCCTTGAACTACAAATTGGTTTACTTAACCAGCTACATCTGCAGAACCAGTCCATTTTTCACCTTTCCTTTCTCATGCAAAATGGTTTTTAATGACGTGGACTCACCTAATGGAGGCTTTGCTGACTCAACTTGACACTTCGGCTCACTAAGCTCCGCCTCATGTCGATTAATTTTGTTTGATCAGGTAGACGCATGAATTAGTAGGCATGTATGCAGGGAACTACCAAAGCAATTCCACTTGATGCTTAATTATTGTTTTTCCCGAGATCGACGCTTAATTATTGTTTGGATCGTTGGGCGAGGAAAATGATGTGATGGTCTGACGGGCTAGGATTTGGAGCTTTTTCAACCGTCTGGAGTATTACACAATGCATTGGAACTTGGGTATACATATAATAGAACTGAAGGAATCAAAACATTAAAATTGTTCTAAGACTTTTATTACAGTTGGAGAAACAGGTATAATAACTAAGCATACAAGACTGACGATTAGCTCATGTTTCCCCGCACAAAATCGGGAGCTGCAGATTATTTGTTCTACTCCTACCATAAAGTGCAATGTTTGTTCTACTGTGTCAAACTTTATTGTTCAGTGAGGAAAAAGAGTGTACACAATCAAATAATCAACATATACCATTTTGGTGTCTTGGTGCCTCGTGTATATCTATTTTCTATCTTTTTCAAGAATTTGTTTTGATTTTGGTGTTGTCTTGTACATCATTTATTATTCCTAGGAAAAAGTTCACTTTACATCCTCCATGTTTGGCTCTAGTACAAACAACCCCTTGAACTACAATTTGGTTTGCTTAACCCGCTACATCTGCAGAACCAGTCCATTTTTCACCTTTCTGACGTGGACTCAGCACATGGAGGTTTTGCTGACTCAACTTGACACTTCGGCTCACTAAGCTCCGCCTCATATCGATTAATATTGTTTGATCAGGTAGATGCATGAATTAGTAGGCATGTATGCAGGGAACTACCAAAGCAATTCCACTTGATGCTTAACTATTGTTTTTCCCGAGATCGACGCTTAATTATTGTTTGGATCGTTGGGCGCGGAAAATGATGTGATGGTCTGACGGGCTAGGATGTGGAGCTTTTTCAACCGTCTGGAGTATTACACAATGCATTGGAACTTGGGTATACATATAATAGAACTGAAGGAATCAAAATATTAAAATTGTTCTAAGACTTTTGTTACAGTTGGAGAAACAGGTATAATAACTAAGCATACAAGACTGACGATTAGCTCATGCGTCCCCGCACAAAATCGGGACCTGCAGATTTGTTCTACTCCTACCATAAAATGCAATGTTTGTTGTACTGTGTCAAACTTTATTGTTCATTGAGGAAAAAGAGTGTACACAATCAAATAATCAACATATACCATTTTGGTGTCTTGGTGTCTCGTGTATATCTGTTTTATATATTTTTCAAGAATTTGTTATGATTTTTGTGTTGTCCTGTACATCACTTACTATTCCTTATAGGAAAAAGTTCACTTTACACACTCCATGTTTGTCTCTAGTACAAACAACCCCTTGAACTACAATTTGGTTTGCTTAACCCGCTACATCTGCAGAACCAGTCCATTTTTCACCTTTCCTTTCTCATGCAAAATGGTTTTTCCTGACGTGGACTGACCACATGGAGGTTTTGCTGACTCAACTTGACACTTAGGCTCACTAAGCTCCTTCTCATATCTATTAAATTTTTTTGATCAGGTAGATGCATTAATTAGTAGGCATGTATGCAGGGAACTACCAAAGCAATTCCACTTGATGCTTAATTATTGTTTGGATCGTTGGGCGGGGAAAATGATGTGATGGTCTGACGGCAACCACCATGAAGGGCAAGGGCTCCTCTTCCCCCTCCGGCCGCTTCGCGTCAGTCTCCCGCTCCTCCCCGTCCAGCGGCACCCGTTCCGGTGGCACCATGTCGGGCACACAGCCACCCGCCATCGCCAGCGAGGCCGCTCAGTTGTCTCCGCCGGCGTCCGCGGGCCCTTCCTCTTCTTCGGTCCCGCCGGCGCACGCGGGCCCTTCCTCTTCTTCGGCCCCGCCGTCGCCCGCCGTCCCTTCGTCTTCTTCAGCCCCGCCGGCGCTGGCGCCCGCGGGCCCTTCGTCTTCTTCGGCCCCGCCAGCGCCGGGGTGGGGTTTATGACGAAAATCATGGGATCCCTTTGGTCGCCGTACTCGGAACGGGATTTAAGTGACGAATCGGCTGCCCAAAACAGTCAACCGACGGCATCGCACGATCCTGTGCACCGATTTAGACGGGCTTTTATCACAAATATGGCTTGTTAGTGACGGACCACGAGAATCGTCATAAAGTTAGCCAGAAACGGGAAAACTGCCAAAATAGTGACAGATCTACAGTAATTTCGTCATAAATCAGTCGATCTGTACTAGTGAATAGATTTTATGCATGATTGCTAAATCTGAAATCGGTGCTATTACTCTTGTCTATGCATCTTTGATACTGACAAAAGGTTGCACAACTTTTTCTGATGTTTAAGTTGCTTTTTGAATCTAATTGCATATAAGCTTCTTCAAATTGTTGATTCCGTCGTCTAATCAATATATCCCAAACTGAGTTGCCTCCGCTTTCACAAATCCACAGACCCCGCATGTTTTCAAATAAAATTACTTGCTGCAATGTTAGGTATCACTTTGATGCTGTTTCTGAAAATACTTTTATATGCATTTTACGCTTGTAAGTGCTTATCTGAATCATAGTAAATGTTTTATGATTGCACAATTTGTGATTCCGCTCTTGTTAGTTTTCTCATGATTTACCTGTTGCATTAGAATTGCATACATGACCTGCTCTGCCTTTATTCAACATGTTTAACATGATACTTCATTTATGTTGCTTAGATTTCTCTTTTTCACCATGTCAAATATATGCATGATAAAATGGTGAAACCTGTGCAAAACATGTTGTATCACTGTTGTTTGTCGGCATGCAAAGTTTCTTTCCCATATCATTTTCTAAAGTGCCTTTTTTTTTGTTAACCAACTTCAAGTCAATTGAACTTGTAAAAATCATAATTAAATAATTATAAATCCAATGGAGGTGAGACCACCACCAAACATCTTGTCTTGATGTACCCTATCCAGAAAAAATGATCACATGTCCAGATCCTTCATGCAAATTTTCGTTCTAAGTTTAAATCCATGTTTAAGCTAGATTGCAACCTTTCTGGACAGAGCATAGTTGTTTTATTTATAACGCAAGCTATACAACTCCAAATCACCTCATTATTGTTGCATTGAATTCATAACTTGTTAAGCTATCTCTAGCAAATTTTCATAACATTTGGTTCATGCATCATGTCACAGCATCCATATTCATACGACGTATTTACCTTTGTTTAGTGTACGAAACATCGGAGTGTGACGAGAGTGTTGTCGAGGGCGACACCACTGAGATTGAACCTGCTGGAGACTCCAACAACTGAAGGCAAGCATCTATGCATATTGACCTACTATTTTTATACACTCCATAAATAAATTATGCTATATGGTGCATTGTCGGGCATTTGGATAAGTATTTTGATGTCGGGTTCTGTTGTTATCCTTTTTCCTTGATGTGTCATGTATCTGGACAGGGCTTGGAGGTTGCTTTTTATTTTGCGGTGTGTCTTGCTTAGCCATGCCTAGACCAGTAAAAGTCGATCGATGGAATGTCAGCATCGTTTCGCGAGTATAGGATTTTTGATACACTTGTTGGTACTTGGAAATGTTAAACCTGATGATGATAAATTTGTTGACTGAGCAGGGATGTGTAGGATGGTAGCCCCGTTGGGTCGGTTAAGGACCGTGCGTTGGTCTCGTTGTCTTGAGCACTTTCTGTTCTAACCACATGTCGAATTTAATGGTAAGACAAGCCTAATATCTCATTTCATACCGGAGTTTGGGACATGACCTCATTGCTTGATGACATGCACGAGTGGCTGATGGGCGCCTACGGGGCCATAGCACTCCTTGCTTTGAGGATGGTCCAACCGTTCGGGCACGGGTGGGAGAACGGTTGACATTGAGTACCCCCTTGTGTGACTTTAGCGGGTTGCATGAGCCGTATGGTCCTCTTGTCGTGTGGGTACATTTAGACTCCCCTGCAGGGTGTATAATCGATTCGAATCGCCGCGATCTCGGTCGTGATCATGCTCTATGTTCATTGAGCTTCATCGTAGTAATGCAACTTTACTTAATTCATCAAATGTGGAAATGTCGGCTATTTTGGGATGAGATAAGTATTGCTTTACACTTGTTTCATATGAGTCATATATGGGGCTGCAACCTGGGTTTTAGACGTCATGCCTATGAGTCTTATATTTATGCTTATGTATGTCTCACTTAATTACCGCTTTTCACCAAAAAATTGTTTACCCATGCATTATTCCTTGCTAAAGCTTTCATTCATCATCCTTGGAGTCGGGAATATATATACCTATTGTGTAAGTCTTGCGGAGTACCTTCGTACTCACGTTTGCTTTGTTGAAGTTTTTGCAGGTTTTGTTTAGGTGTTGTCCCATTATGGCGCGTGATGGTGGTGTTTGCGGGCTGAGCACTACCACTTTTTTTTTGACTCTATGTTTCAAAATATTTTCCGCTGCGTACTCATTGATAACTGTTGCTAGAAACTGAACCAACATGCTCCAAGAATTAGGTTTTGTTCTAGGAAGTTTGGGAGTTGGAACTACACCCTTTTTGCTCGCATTCCTGTAAATTTCAGAATCTGTCCCCTCACTTTTACGGCTTGTAATCAGAACTTGAGACTTCTTAAAACCTGAGATAAATGTGTGTTTGTGATTATGTGATGATGATCATCGTTGGATACCGATGTGCTTGTGGTCTTGGGCTTGCTGGAGAAGCATATCGGGGGACTGCCGGGTCATATTCTTATTAATTGAGTCTGAGCGTGGCGTGCCGTTTATGGACAGCCATGCAATTCAATTAGTTTGGATATGATTTGGGCGGTTCTTACAGCCGCCGTGCGCAGCGCTGCCCGTCGTCGCCGGCCGCCGCCTCCATCTCCCAATCAACCACAGCCATCCATCGATAGATCGACGGTCCAGATTAGATACCCCTTCAGGGTATGTAATCGGTCCGCCATGGACTCATAGACTGAGTCTTTGAACCTGGTCCACGGATTATCTTATTTTACAAAATAGTTTATGACTTATTTCAAATCAATATAATTTTCCGAAAAGGTAGTTTTGCAGTTAAACCCTCAGCCTTTTATAATTTTATTTAAGCCTTGCTCTTTTACAGAAACCACCTAGAGTTTCACATAAATTATGTTTTAGTACCTAACTTTTACACTTTAGTCCCTAAACTTTCATATTTACAAATAATCTCTAAAACTTTTTTATTTACAATTTGACCCTAAAATGTTTCTGTTTTTCTGATTCAATCCCTATAACTTCAAACTAGCATAACTTTTTACTTGTAACTCCGTTTTTAGCAATTCTTGCGCTCACGTGATCGTAGGAACCGAGTACTATCTTTTGGTACTGATTTTGCTCTCGTTTTGTATTGTTTGTTGTACTGTTTCTTATTTTATTGTTTGTGTGCTTCTCCTTTGGATACGTTAAATAGGACACGAGTTCTTAAATTTCCGAGATCAAGAGTTCGAGGTCACCATTGAGCAGCAAGAGGAAGGCAAGTGTCCTTGACCATATTGATCCTATGTTTTTAAATATGTCGTTTGCAAACATGCATGCTTGTTTCATACTGAATCCCATCAGTAACATGTTCCATATTATTCCTTGTCACCCAATGTGTGCTTTGGTCTATGTGATGGTAGTCAATGATCAGCCATGCTTTTGGGGAGTCATACCTAATAACTAATCTTGACTAATGGTTCACTTCAACCTAATAATATGATGTAATCTTTTTAGCAACATGAAACTTAGGCTGGACTAGTGACCTTCTAGGTGAAGCACTTGAGTTTTTCCTTGGATATGGTCTCGTTCTAGGTGAAGCACCAGGGGTATTTATGTGGTGTCGTTCTATGTGAAGCGCCAGGATTATTGTTTGGTGACGTTCTAAGTGAAGCACCGGTATTTGTTATGCTGGCGTTCTAGCTGAAGCAACAAGATTTTATTGTGACATTATAGGTGAAGCACTCAATGTTTATTCTAGGTGAATAATGTCTTGATAATGCTCTATCATGAAAACTTTATTTGTTACTTGTAACATATCAATTAGTATTATAGGTTGTTTTTTAAAAATAAGTTTAAGTAATACATGGCATTTGTGCAATGGAACCCATGGTTAGCTTTTCTTGAATATTGCCTTTGCATGTCATATTTTCCCCCCACTTGCGGAGTACGATATGTACTCACACTTGCTATATCTCCCCATCAACATGAAATGCTGCTCAGAGGATGGTGGTGATTTCTTCTACGATGGTGAATATGGTTGTAACACCCCTACGTCCAAAATCCGCTTACCGCCCAGCCCCCGCGCGGGGCGGGCATGCGCATGCACATAGCACCCCTCTTACACTTTCGTCCTCGCTTCGAGTAAAAGGGTTAACCCGGAGGTGCTATGCTTGGAACCAACAAGGGTTATATGCTGACCCTCACCCACCTAAACAAGCCATGTGGGACTATTCCCACAACCACACCACTTCTAGGCCTCTTGGGCCAAAACCACAACTACTAGGCTACAAACGGGCTGGGGTGTTACAGTCACCCCCCCTTAAGGGCTGACGCCCTCGGCAGCACACCGCATACACGGCAAGCGGATATCCAAGATCTTCCCTCGGTGCAACGGCCATGCATGCCCCCTCCACGGGCAACGACACACATGCGCACGTGCAGCGAGAGTCGGCTCTGATACCAAATGTAACACCCTGCGTCCAAAATCCGCTTACCGCCCAGCCCCCACGCGGGGCGGGCACGCGCATGCACATAGCACCCCTCTTACACTTTCGTCCTCGCTTCGAGTAAAAGGGTTAACCCGGAGGTGCTATGCTTGGAACCAACAAGGGTTATATGCTGACCCTCACCCACCTAAACAAGCCATGTGGGACTATTCCCACAACCACACCACTTCTGGGCCTCTTGGGCCGAAACGACAACTACTAGGCTACAAACGGGCTGGGGTGTTACAATGGTGCCTACATCTAGCTTGTGGAGCCCCCGGTCGACGTCCCTGTGGAGTGATGGAGTTTAGAAGTCTTCCGCTAGCGTTCTCGAGTCTTCGAGTCATTCGAGAACTTTGAGTCTTTTGCTTAAGTAAGGGTGTAATGGTTAATTATACACTGTTTTTGATTATTCACTTGAGTCACTACAAGTATGAGACTTGATCCTAGCATACATGTGAGGTTCTATAAAAACCGGGTGTGACATTGCACTGTTTGCGCCAGGAGTCTAGCCAGCTAATCCTCTGTGCGCACTGAACGTGAAGGTCGTAGCTTAAGCTTTTTCCCTGCTGATGCATATGTACGGATACGCCTTTGAAATAGCCAGCAGCATCTTAACCCATCTAGGTTAATCAAGGCGATTGGGTGCATGCATGCAGGTGAAAGGATCTGCCGATCCACGTTCGGCTTGAGACGTCGGATGGCATCAGCTTCTGTTGATCGTATGTACGCACCCACTTAACTCATGGTGTTACAAATGATAGATCATAACCAATATCCAAATGCAGGGGTAAGTGTTGGTATTTCTTACACCACGAATAAATCCGCAAGCGCACGGAATACCGTTGTAGCACTTCACCCGGGAGTATTCCAAGGTATCGTATTTGTTTTCCCCAAGGAACGGAGGTATCCTGCAGCAAGGTTAGTTTTACCCAAGGACACACAAGAACGATAGTAGTGTAGGATTGAGAGGATGAATAAAGATCTAGTTATCCCTTAGGATAGACGCACTCAAGCTCTACTTGTCTACTTCGGGCACTGGTATAGACCTGGTCTGCCAAGTCACGCCAGCCTGTAGCTCTACGACGAACCCGAACGTGGAGGATTACAAGGGACGGACAGGGCTGTCACCACCTGCCGCCTACCTCTACAAACCGTGGGGCACGCTGCAAACAAAGGTAACCTCTAGCCTAGACACCACGTCTATGCCGTCGATTACTACTCTAACCCCGGTCCTGGTACTGATTCAGAAGGCTAGAGCACTCCTTGCGGAGCGATGATCCCGTAAACAAGTATAACAAGAATAACGACTAGTAAATAATGCTCGCTAGATCAATATCACCACGAATACTAACTTATGAATAAGAACAACGAACGAACTATGAACGAACGACGAACGAAGAACGAACGATGAACTAGAAATAAGATAATATCCGCCAAGGTACAAGATTTGGGCTAAGTCCTCACAAAGGGAGGACTACCCCTCTCTTCTCCCCTGCCCTCTCCTCTACTCTACTACTATACAAGAGGCCCTTGGCCTGGATGGGAGTGGAATGACTTGTGTCTTGTGTTGTGTGTTGAAAGGAGGGGGGGTACCCCTTTATTTATAGCCTTGGTAGGTCGGTTTGGGGGTCCTCCACCGCCTTTGGGCATTGATTGCAGGCTGAACCGACCTTGGTATGACGGTGGAAAACTGCCATAAAAAGATGAGCCTTAGAGGCTAAGGAACTGGGTCGGCCGACCTGCCCTGTGGGGTCGGCCGACCCCCTGGGGCCACCTCCTGGCTCCTCTCTTCTCTGGCATATCTTCTGGAATATTCTCTTCTTTATTATGCTTGCTATCCTCTGATATATTCTTGATATGATTCTGATATGGATCCTTGGATATGATTCTGATATGGATCCTCCGGAATATTCTTGATATGAATTGGGTTGATTTGGTGGGTCCATATATCTTTGCCATTATTGAGGATCTCCAGGAGAGGATATTTCTTCATATATCCTTGATATTGGGCTTTTGGGGAGATATCTTTATTCCGGGGAAAATTGGTGTTTCCAGAGTGGGCCTTTTATGCTTCCTTTTCCCCGTTTTCCTATGAAATGCAGCTGCACTCACAAATTCACCAAGACTCGTGGAATCCGTTAGTTTCAAGTCCTAAGTCTACCTTTGGTGTTTGATTTGAGGGTAAAAGGTGCAGCTAGTTGACGGTTTATTTTGGGTCTAAGAGCCGTCAACAACTCCCCCACACTTAGCCTTTGCTCGTCCTCGAGTAAAGCTGAAGGACTAAGGTGGAACATAACTTTCTTTGGTATGATGCTAGCATACAAGTTATTCCAAGCCATACCTGCACCCGTGAACTTTGATGTGTCTACCATGTCATCTTGGGCGGTTGAGGAATGGAACGGTCATGATTCAAGTCATCGTTGCTGCATCTGCTGAGTAACTTGGGTTTTTGAAAGATTTTCAAAAGTAAAAACATAGCTCATACTCCTCAAATGATCACTCTTAGATCGCTCAATGTGTATGATTCCTCACCAAGGCAGTTGATTTGCCTCTTTTCATCCTACTTCTATGTAAGGCTTTATGTGGAGCTTGGTAGAGAATGAAAAGGAGCATACTTGCATCACTTATGTTGCTAAGTCAAAAACCGGATCCAAAGAGAACACAAGTCATACAATCTGATCAAGAGTGTGCACGTGTGTGGATAAGTGTATGATAGAAGTGAATATGGTGGATACTCCTTGATGTGATAATGTCTCTCTCTTGATTGATTTTTATTTGAGAACATGGCTATCACTTCTTCTCTTTCTTTCTTTTTTTTTTAAATCATGCTCAGCATGTTTGAGCAGTTTTTTTTTTCTTTTTCATGCTCATGCATATGAGCACTCTTTCTTTCTTTTTTTTTTAATTTTTCAACTTCTCTCTCTTTTTTTTTTTCGATAGCCATGTCTCTTTTGCAAGAATATTTGGAGAGAGACATCAAGAACAAATGACGGAGTATTTATTTTAGTGGATGGATGAAATGGTGTGGCTAACTTCCAGTGTAGAAGTTTAGCATGTTTTGTGGTGGTGGTGTATGTGTACGTGATCTTGATCATGAAAGTATGACAAGCATCTCACAAGGGTCACAACAATTTGACAAAGCTCAAAGCAATAACAAGCAGCATTTGTAGAGGCTTTCAGTGTGATCATTATTTGGCTCTGGTGGGAATATAAGATCATTGAGGAGTGCAAAGCTATGGATTTTGAATTTTGCAAGAAAAATTCCCAAGCACTTTATGCAGAATAAGCAAGATTCCTCTCATCCAACCATATCTCATTCGCCAACAACTTAGATAAACATGGGGTCCTATGAGATTGGTGTTCACAAGCAACAGGTGTATGATGCGAGGAATAAAAAGTATGCAGGCCAACCAGGTGAAAGTATGTTGGTTCATTTTATATTTGAGTTAAATCTACAAGATTTTCATGAAAGATTGTTTCAACTCAAGAAATAGGGACTAGGGGATAGGATGCGCAAACCATCGCCGTGGATGAAGTAGAGATCATGTGGGACCTTTGGATGTTTGATCGAACCAATGGGTTCAACCATACTTTTGGTCTTCTTGTGCCCAATGGCTCCACTCCTTAGCGTGTTGATCGATGCGATGTTGTGCATCGTGTTGGTGGGAGATCTCGAATGTGTGCGTGATGAAGACATAGAGATCTCCCCCACACTTGTTCTTGTACCTGGCTTCTTTTATTCAAAACAAACAAAAGAATATGAAAGCAAAAAGGACTCTACCGGGGTTAAAGACCGGGGAGCCTTAATTTATTCAATTTGGAAACTAGATCAAGGCGCATTATGTGTATGAAAGAGGGAAATAAAAGCGCCTGGTTTATTCATAAGTTTTTTTTTTTGTTATTTATTTCTTTATTTGACTTTAGATTCTTTTTTCAACTTTTTTTTTTAATCATGTTAGGTGAAAGTGAAAAGATACAAGTTGCGATACAATTTACCTTAGTGGGGGAGGGAACCTCCCCCACACTTGTTCTTTGCTCATAGCCCTTGATTGGGGTTGAACCCCGTACATTGGTTGTGGGTCTTGAGATTGACCGGGCTTTGTTGCAGCGCGGCGTTGATGTTGGCTCATTGGTCCTTAATGGTTTGCTGCCATCATGTGCCACGACGAACCTCAAGCCTCATATCCTTGCGTGGGTTGGTCCCAACCAAGTGATACTTAGTTGTTTCCCACCCTGCTAGATATTCATAGGCTCGGGCAGCGGTGGTGGCACCTTCATGGCTGTATTCCTCGACCTTTTCCAAGTAATCCCTGCCAAAAACACTACTCTTGCAAGCAATCCTCATCCAACAAGGAGAGGGGTGGTTAGCTCTCACAGCATATACAAATAAAGTCCCGGGTTAGTTAACCGGATCTCATTTGTATAGCCGAGGAAGATAAGCACAAGCAAATCATGTTGACCATATGAGTGTGACCATAAACATGATAATCCTCAATGATAAAAGATCAGGGCTCATTGGCATAAGAAGATTAAGCATTTTCTAAAGCCCAGACTTTTTTAAGCAACATGAGCAATCAACGAGGTGCACTCAAGGTCCTAGATGCTTGAAAAGATCTAACCATTGCCAATGCATTGCAGAGGAGAGATTCTTAAATTGTAAACCATAGCAGCATGATTCTAATAAGCTCATTCCTCATAGAAAGGTCAAATGATCGTCTTAAGGAACACAAGCCATAGCAAGCCAATCATGCATCAAGCACAAGGTGGAATGTGACACTTTGCCAAAGAGCATGCTTGTGAAGATCAGGAGTTGAAGAAAAACTCAAGCAAGCAATGCTTATGGAAACCTAATAGCAGACTAAGATTGTTTCATAAAAGCGCGTGATACTCGTTCAGCAAGAACCGAAGAGTAAAACCATTGTCTACTACTAGCAGGGTGCATAAAAACTGCATGGCAAGTAAGAAGGAACCTTTCTCACCACACAAGCAAATTCATCTCACCCTAAGGCTTCTCATCATTGGCTAAGTTAACATTCATACCTGTTTTGTGCAGCAATTCCGCGTCACATACTCATGTGTGAGCATAGACATGGTTCCATGAGTGTTGTAGGCTTGCATCTCCTCATCGCACACCAAGATGGATTGGTGTGAGAGAGGAGTCTCGACGTGTTGTTCTCATCGTAGTCCACCTCCATGGGATCCTCTTGAAGCTCTTCATGCCAACCTTCTCAAGCTTGGCATGAGCTCGATGGAGAGGTATGGATTTGTGTCACGTCGAGAGTGACTTGGTTTTGAGCTTGTCGCCTTCTTCAACGCATCGATGAGCCACTTGTTGGCCCATTTCATAGCTGCACACAAGAGCGAGAACACAAGAGCAAACTCGAGAACGGGTTATGTTAGTGTAAACAAAAGTGGCACACCCATGGATTGCTCTTGCAAGGCTCTCTTTTTTTTCGCAATTCAAATCATGAAAACAAACTAAAAGAAGAAAAGGAAATCTTTTTCTTACGTTTGAGGCAAAACGCAAAAAGGACTTGTCTCAAATTTATTTCTCCTCTTTCCCTTTTTTTTTTTTTTTGAATGATTTTCAAGTAGAAAAACTAAAAGAAGAGTTGGAACACTTCCAAGAACGAAGAACTTATTTTGGGAAACTCCCCAACATGAAAATGGAAAAGCAAAAAGGGAGAGAGAAAATATTTTTCTTAAACTTGAGATAAAATACAATGGAAAAATTAGGGAAATGCGAGAGCAAGAATTTCGTTGTAAGGGTGCTTGAGTGAAATTTGAAGAGTCCAAACACCCTTGCATCCAAATA
Organism: Eragrostis nindensis; assembly: GCA_012490785.1. Classification (NCBI taxonomy): domain Eukaryota; kingdom Viridiplantae; phylum Streptophyta; class Magnoliopsida; order Poales; family Poaceae; genus Eragrostis; species Eragrostis nindensis. The sequence goes on from JAAXCT010000385.1 coordinate 125,823, forward strand.
TAAAGAAATGAAGCCCAAATTGGTCACCAGCCCCACTTGGCTATAAAATGCCATAGGAGGCTGTGCCAAGATGTTCCAGAAATTTTGCTCAAAGCATTTTCCAACAAAAGATTATCTCAAATTCATTTTCCCAAAATTGTTATTTCAAAAGAAATGAAAATCTCTTTGTTTTTCAAAGAAGAAAAAAAAAAAAAGAGTTGGAGGAGGTCCAACTTGCTGGAGAATTATTTTGGAAACTTCCGAAAATACAAATGGAAAAATCAATGAAAGATGGAAATATTTTTTTTCTTGAATTTGAGACACAATCCAATGAAAACTTTGGAGAAAGGTGTGAACAAATGAAGTCCAATTCGGTCAACAACCCCACTTGGCTATAAACAGCCATAGGAGGTTGTGCCAAATTTCCACCAAAAGTTTGCTCAACGCATTTTTTCATCAAAAAGTAGTCTCAAAAATCATTTTCCAAATTTATTCCCATAAAAGAAATAAAATAATTTTTTATGCAAAATGCAAAGAGGTTTGAAAAATCCCAAAGATGATTTGGAAAAAATTCAAACATGCAAGAATGCAAGTGAATCAAATATGCATTTTTTTTTGGAAAAAGCAAATATGCAAAACAATGCAGGTGAAATTCAAACATGCATGGATGCAAATTGGGGAAAATCAAATATGCATGGATGCAAATTGGGGAAAACAAATATGCATGTTGAAAGAGAAATCAAATATGGAAGAAGCAAATATGAGATAACTACCGATTATCCTGTCGGCAAGGGCGTCATCATTTTTAAGTCCGATGAGCAAGACTTTTCTCCGTCATGTTCTTGATAATATAGTCTCGGAGAATGATCTGCATGGTTAGTGCCACAAATGCAACCACGAGATTTGCAATATTTATGATAAATGAAAGCATCTACAACCATCCTGAAGAACAAGTAGCAAAAGAGAGCTTTATGGTGGTTGTAGGCATCAAAAGCGGTTATAGCACTAACGATGCTTGACTCTAGAGATTCATGATGTGAGCGTGTATCAAAAGGTTGTTCAAGGAAGAAGCTCTCATGCTCGTTCAATGATTCTTCTTTGGATTCTAGAGTTGATGCCTCAAGAAATTCCATGGCCGAAGGATTTTCTTCGAGAAGTTCTTGATCATCATCAAGAATGATGCAAGGACGGCCAGAGGGAAAAGACTCAAGTGAGGCAGAAGAAGAGGATCGTTGGATTTGAAGTTTTTCTTCCTTATTGTCCTCTTCTTGGTTGGAAAACTTCTCATCCTCATGAAGAGCAAGATCGGGTGATAGGAATTGAGATACAAACTTCGCTTGCTCGAGTGGTATATGATCAAGATGAGGTTTCACCAAGGGATTTTGAGTGGTGGTGGTGAAAGAAGTTTTCCCAAGATTTTCTTTTTGATCCTCCTTGTGAAAAGGTTCTTTTGGTGGATCGGGAGGAGAAGGAGGTGGTTTCTTTACCCAAGTGTAATTCGAGGTATTCCCATAATCTTCAAAAATTGTTTCCTCAAACATTGGATATTCAAAGGGTTCATCTTCTTCTTCCTCCTCCATCATTTGTGGTTTGGGGGGTGATGTAGAGGCTGGTGGTTTTTGATAGGAAGGATTCAAGGTGTTTCCATAGCCTCCAAAGATATCATCCCCAAACTTGGATGGGAACTCCAGAGGTTCTTCATCCTCTTTCATCATTCCTGACTTGGGTAAGGGCTCAACGGCCGAATGATATGATTTAGAAGTCAAAGGCTTGCATTCGGCAGTTGGAGTCTCCTCACAACTCGACTTGGGTTCTTCTGGCGGTTCGAAGGAAAAGGGAGTGTTTTCTACGATCCGTTCTAAAAGCTCTTTTCCTTCGGCTAAGGTTTTATGAAAGAAAGATCCGCCAGCAGCAGTGTCGAGATAAAGTGCGGTGTTTTTGCTCAACCCCGAATAAAAATGTTGCAATAAAACTGGTTCGGGGAGCAAAAGTTCTGGGCCGGAATCGGTCAATGAACAAAACCGAACCCAAGCCGCACTAAGGGTTTCTTCCTCTTCTTGGCGAAAGTTAATTATTTCCGCTCGTAGAGCAGTGATACGAGATACGGGAAAAAATGCTAGACAAAATTTGTCTCGCAATTCTTTCCAATCGCCGTTCACTCTCTTAGCGGTGTAAGTGTACCATTGCTTCGCCTTCCCATTGAGGGAGAAGGAAAACAATGTCCACTTTAAGGTTTCATGTGTCATGCCATTGATCAATCGGCATGCACACAATTGCTCAAACTCTCGCAAGTGTTGAAAAGGATTTTCATTTTTAAGACCAGAGAAAGATAAACCTTTGATCAAAGCAATAAAACTGGGGCAAAGCTCATAGCTTGATGATAAAACTGGTTGTGATGATAAAGGTGGCTCTAAAAGCTCGGCCCGTGGAGCAGAGAATGATTGAATCATAGGTTGTGGCTCCATGGTAAATGTTTTTGGTATTTTTCTTTAAGTGGATAGGTGAAGGTGTGAAAAGGATGGAAAGGATAGGTGATGAAATTTTTTTTTTTAATGATGGTAAAGGAAAAAAAATAAAAGGATACAGTACGAGGGCAAACCTGGTTCGCAGCAGAGATAGCAACCGTTCCCCGGCAACGGCGCCAGAAATGCTTGTTGGTATTTCTTACACCACGAATAAATCCGCAAGCGCACGGAATACCGTTGTAGCACTTCACCCGGGAGTATTCCAAGGTATCGTATTTGTTTTCCCCAAGGAACGGAGGTATCCTGCAGCAAGGTTAGTTTTACCCAAGGACACACAAGAACGATAGTAGTGTAGGATTGAGAGGATGAATAAAGATCTAGTTATCCCTTAGGATAGACGCACTCAAGCTCTACTTGTCTACTTCGGGCACTGGTATAGACCTGGTCTGCCAAGTCACGCCAGCCTGTAGCTCTACGACGAACCCGAACGTGGAGGATTACAAGGGACGGACAGGGCTGTCACCACCTGCCGCCTACCTCTACAAACCGTGGGGCACGCTGCAAACAAAGGTAACCTCTAGCCTAGACACCACGTCTATGCCGTCGATTACTACTCTAACCCCGGTCCTGGTACTGATTCAGAAGGCTAGAGCACTCCTTGCGGAGCGATGATCCCGTAAACAAGTATAACAAGAATAACGACTAGTAAATAATGCTCGCTAGATCAATATCACCACGAATACTAACTTATGAATAAGAACAACGAACGAACTATGAACGAACGACGAACGAAGAACGAACGATGAACTATAAATAAGATAATATCCGCCAAGGTACAAGATTTGGGCTAAGTCCTCACAAAGGGAGGACTACCCCTCTCTTCTCCCCTGCCCTCTCCTCTACTCTACTACTATACAAGAGGCCCTTGGCCTGGATGGGAGTGGAATGACTTGTGTCTTGTGTTGTGTGTTGAAAGGAGGGGGGGTACCCCTTTATTTATAGCCTTGGTAGGTCGGTTTGGGGGTCCTCCACCGCCTTTGGGCATTGATTGCTGGCTGAACCGACCTTGGTATGACGGTGGGAAACTTCCATAAAAAGATGAGCCTTAGAGGCTAAGGAACTGGGTCGGCCGACCTGCCCTGTGGGGTCGGCCGACCCCCTGGGGCACCTCCTGGCTCCTCTCTTCTCTGGCATATCTTCTGGAATATTCTCTTCTTTATTATGCTTGCTATCCTCTGATATATTCTTGATATGATTCTGATATGGATCCTTGGATATGATTCTGATATGGATCCTCCGGAATATTCTTGATATGAATTGGGTTGATTTGGTGGGTCCATATATCTTTGCCATTATTGAGGATCTCCAGGAGAGGATATTTCTTCATATATCCTTGATATTGGGCTTTTGGGGAGATATCTTTATTCCGGGGAAAATTGGTGTTTCCAGAGTGGGCCTTTTATGCTTCCTTTTCCCCGTTTTCCTATGAAATGCAGCTGCACTCACAAATTCACCAAGACTCGTGGAATCCGTTAGTTTCAAGTCCTAAGTCTACCTTTGGTGTTTGATTTGAGGGTAAAAGGTGCAGCTAGTTGACGGTTTATTTTGGGTCTAAGAGCCGTCAACAGTAAGGCAATAAAGGATAGAGGATAGTGCGACACACACACAGCAGGCTGTTCCACTCTCTGATAAAAGGCGAGAGGCAACTCTAAGCTAGTTGTTGACGGTCCTTAGAGCAAGAATTTTACCGTCAAATACCTGCATGAAAGAATTAAAATGAACACCAAACATAGACTTAGGACTTGAAACTAACGAATTCCACAAGTCTTGGTGATTTTGTGAGTGCAGGTGCATTTCATAGGAAACCGGGGAAAAGGAAGCATAAAAGGCCCACTCTGCAAACACCGAATTTCCCCGTCATAAAGAAATCTCTCCAAAAGCCCAATATGAAGGAGATATGAAGAACAATCATCTCTTGGAGATCCTCAACAATGGCAAGGATATATGGATCCACCAAATCAACTCATACCATATTCCAGAGAGGACACTACTCCGAGAAATCAGCATCGGCAGCCAAGGATGACAAAGGGATGCAAACCCTATTCACTTTGGGTAGACACATTGAGATACATCATTAAAACCCAAAGGGAGACTCCTTGGCCAAAGCCCAAGGAAGATATCACTCCGGCAAGCCCACGGTCATCGCAGAAATCACCCGGGATGGAGAAAAGGCCAAAATACAGTCATCTGGACTCATCCTGGGCCATACACCGGGGAGAGGCCTTATGAGGACCCCATGGACCACTACACCAAAGCCCAAGGCCATAGGGGCCAAGGGGGGGTCGGCCGACCCCAAACCCTAGGTCGGCCGACCCGCTACAGTGGCCATTCTGGCCCATTTTTCTGTGGCGGTTCCCCACCGACGTACCAAGGTCGGTTCTGCCTGCAATCAATGCCACCGACCTAAGGAACCGCCTCAATTCCACCGCCTTTGGAGGCTATAAATAAAGGGGTACCCCCCCTCCTTTGAGAACACACACCAAGAGGAATTCATTCTCTAGCATTAGGCTTAGCCTCCAGGCCAGAGTAGAGTAGAGGGGAGTAGAGGGCTGACTAGAGGTCCTTGACCTAGTCTTGGAGAGTTTGGGGGTGGATCTTCTCCATTCCCCTCTTGTAAGACTTTCTCCATTTATCAATAGAATTATCTTCTTTATTCCTTATGCCTTATAGTTGTGCTAGTGCTGCAGCCATGTACCTTCTATATGGTTATTGCCTAGTCATGTTTGGCTGCTTTATGCTTCACATACTAGTCCTTCTATGTTCATACGCTCGTTCCATGCATAATGAGGTTAGGCATGCCTTGGCCCATGACTTGTTAATCCGTAGGGTTAGAGTTTTATGCGCCATGGTTTGTGACTTGTTAATCCGTAGGGTTAGAGTCACGCTTGTCTTGCCTCTTGACTGGATGATCCGTAGGGTCAGAGTTATGCATGTTATGGCACTTGATCTGTTGATCCGTAGGGTCAAGGTTAGGTGTACTCTTGTTCCCGACTTGATGATCCGAAGGGTCAGAGTCCCATGGGAATTGGGAGTACTGTTTAGCAATGTAAGCATGGTGCTTAGATTGGTAAATAGCTGTGAGTGTTTGGTTGCCTCCATGAACAAGAATAGGTCTGGCATAGGGACTTGATTGCCCTAATGTCACGTGTCCTCTAGTAGAGGCTTGCCGGTAGGTGGTGACAGCCCTGCTGTGTTTACTCCTCTCTGTTCGAGGTTAACATAGAACCTAGATTTGTATGTGATGCATGTATAACCTTTAGACAGGAATACAAGAAGTACATAGGGGCCCAGCTCGACCTCCTCTTAACCCCGCTTAACCTAGGCTTTGTACTGATGTTAGATTGGATTGCTCTGTGTGTCACCCTATCCATAACTGTATCCTTACCCCTGTTTAGACCTTGGTATATTATTAGTTATATGATTATGAACATGCTATCTCATAAACCGCCGCCTTCCCTTGGGAGAACTATAAATGACAGCCATTGGAGTAATCCATTGGTGAAATGCTACAACGGTATTCTCCGTGCGCTTGCGGATTTACCTAATCGACACAAAGACACATCTATAGATCATTTCTGACATCACTGTCAAAGATGATTTATTTGGTGTGACTTAACAAATGTCAACAAGCATTTCTGGCGCCGTTGCCGGGGAAGGCACTGGTTAATGAGAATCACTAGCATTGTTTATAATTATATTTCTATTAATTGCCACTGTCTAGATAGGTATACCTTTGCTTTGTTTTCTCTTTATGTGAAAACAGGATAGTGTACCTCTGGCCTTTACCGGTCGAGGGAATATACAACATTGGAAGTCCCGCTCATTGGACTCAAAATTGGTGAGCCCTTGCCAAAGGTAAATTGGTAGTTATCTCATATATTTGCTTCCTCGCTTGCATATTTGAATTTCCCATCATCATGCATTTTGCATATTTGATTTTTCCCTTCGCATGCATATTTGGATTTTCCACAAAAGTTGCATCTCTGCATTTTTGATTTTTCATTTGCATTCTTGCATGTTTGAATTTTCCAAAATTTTGTTTGGGATTTTTCAAACCACTTTGCATTTGCATTTTATGAAAAAAAAAAGGGAGATTTTTCTTTCTTTTGAAATAAATAAAAAAAAAATTTCTTTGGAAAATGAATTTAAGACAACCTTTTGTTGGAAAATGTTTTGAGCGAAATTTTGTTGGAATTTTGGCACAACTCCCATTGACTTTTTTTCAATAGCCATTGGGGAGTTGTTGGCCAAATAGGTCATTTCTCTACATTTGGAGCAAGGGTGCTTGGACTCTTCAATTTCATTTCTATTTTCACTCAAGCACCCTCACCACAAAATTCTTGCTCAAACATTTCTCCAAAATTTTCATTGGAATGTGTCTCAAATTCAAGAAAAATGTTTCCTTCTCCTTTTGGTTTCCATTTGCATTTTTTTTTGAGGTTTCCAAAATAATTCTCTTGCATGTTGGACTTCCTCCAACTCTCTTTCCGTCTTTGAAAAAAAAATGAATAAACTCGGCGTTCTTTTCCCTTTTCAAACATACAATGCGCCTCGAATTTGCTTTTCCAAATACAATAAACTTAGGCTCACCGGTCTTTAACCCCGGTGAGTCCTTTTTATTTTCATATCCTTTTGTTTGTTTTGAATAAAAAAGGTCTAGGTACAAAAACAAGTGTGGGGGAGATCTCTCGTTCTTCATCACGCACACACTCGAGATCTCCCACCAACATGATGCACAACATCGCACAGTTCAAACAGGCTAAGGAGTGGAGCCATCAGGCATAAGAAAAGAAAGTTCGATCGAACCTTCGGTTTGGTCTCCTATGGTCACTGTTGGTCTCCACTCCATCTATGGCGATGGTTTGCACATCCTATCCCCTACTCCCTAATTCATGAGTTAAAACATCATTGATGGTTATTTACTAAAATTTAACTCAAATATAAAATGAACCTGCAACAAACATACTTCTATTTGGTTGGCCTGCATACTCTTTATTCCTCGCATCATACACCTGTTGCTTGTGAACACCAATCTCTTAGGACCCTATGTTTATCTAAGTTGTTGGCGAATGTGATATGGTTAGATGAGAGGAATCTTGCTTCTTCTGTACTGAGTGCTTGGGAATTTATCTTGCAAAATTTAAAATCCATAGCTTTGCACTCCTCAATGATCTTATTTTCCCACCAGAGCCAAATATGATGATCACATTGAAAACCCTTACAAATGCTGCTTGTTATTGCTTTGAGCTTTGTCAAATTGTTGACCCTTGTGAGATGCTTGTCATACTTTCATGATCAAGATCACGTACACATACACCACCACCACAGAGCATGCTAAACTTCTACACTGGAAGTTAGCAACGCCATTTCCATCCACCCATCCACCAAAATAAATACTCCATCACTTGCTGTTGATGTCTCTTTCCATATACTCTTGTAAAAGAGACATGGCTATCGAAAAGAAAAAAAAAAAGAAAAAAAAATTTGAGAAGAAAGAAAGAGTGCTCTTATGCATGGGCATGAATAAAAGAAAAAAATGCTCAAACATGATGAGCATGATCGAAAAAAAAAAGAAAGAGAAAAGAAGTGATAGCCATGTTCTCTATTGAAAATCAATAAAGAGAGAGACATCGCCACATCAAGGAGTATCCATCTCATTCCATTTTTTCATACACATATCCACACACGTGCACATTCTTGATCAGTTTGTATGACTTGTTTTCTCCTTGGATCCACCCTTTGACTTAGCAATATAAGTGATGCAAGTATGCTCCTTTTCATTCCCTACCAAGCTCCACATAAAGCCATTTGTAGATGTAGGATGAAAAGAGGCATGCCAAAAGCCTTGGTGAGGAATCATACACATTGAGCGATCTGAGAGTTATCATTTGAGGAGTACAAGCTATGTTTTTACTTTGAAAATATTTCAAAAACCCAAGTTACTCAACAGAGGAGTGATGATGACTTGAATCAAGACCGTTCCATTCCTCAACCGCCCAAGATGACATGGTAGACACATCAAAGTTCACAGGTGCAGGTATGGCTTGGAATAACTTGTATGCTAGCATCATACCAAGGAAGTTATGTTTCACCTTAGTCCTTCATTCTTTACTCGAGGACGAGCAAAGGCTAAGTGTGGGGGAGTTGTTGACGGTCCTTAGAGCAAGAATTTTACCGTCAAATACCTGCATGAAAGAATTAAAATGAACACCAAACATAGACTTAGGACTTGAAACTAACGAATTCCACAAGTCTTGGTGATTTTGTGAGTGCAGGTGCATTTCATAGGAAACCGGGGAAAAGGAAGCATAAAAGGCCCACTCTGCAAACACCGAATTTCCCCGTCATAAAGAAATCTCCCCAAAAGCCCAATATGAAGGAGATATGAAGAACAATCATCTCTTGGAGATCCTCAACAATGGCAAGGATATATGGATCCACCAAATCAACTCATACCATATTCCAGAGAGGACACTACTCCGAGAAATCAGCATCGGCAGCCAAGGATGACATACACCAAAAGGGATGCAAACCCTATTCACTTTGGGTAGACACATTGAGATACATCATTAGAACCTAAAGGGAGACTCCTTGGCCAAAGCCCAAGGAAGATATCACTCCGGCAAGCCCATGGTCATCGCAGAAATCACCCGGGATGGAGAAAAGGCCAAAATACGGTCATCTGGACTCATCCTGGGCCATACACCGGGGAAAGGCCTTATGAGGACCCCATGGACCACTACACCAAAGCCCAAGGCCATAGGGGCCAAGGGGGGGTCGGCCGACCCCAAACCCTAGGTCGGCCGACCCGCTACAGTGGCCATTCTGGCCCATTTTTCTGTGGCGGTTCCCCACCGACGTACCAAGGTCGGTTCTGCCTGCAATCAATGCCACCGACCTAAGTAACCGCCTCAATTCCACCGCCTTTGGAGGCTATAAATAAAGGGGTACCCCCCCCTCCTTTGAGAACACACCAAGAGGGATTCATTCTCTAGCATTAGGCTTAGCCTCCAGGCCAGAGTAGAGTAGAGGGGAGTAGAGGGCTGACTAGAGGTCCTTGACCTAGTCTTGGAGAGTTTGGGGGTGGATCTTCTCCATTCCCCTCTTGTAAGACTTTCTCCATTTATCAATAGAATTATCTTCTTTATTCCTTATGCCTTATAGTTGTGCTAGTGCTGCAGCCATGTACCTTCTATATGGTTATTGCCTAGTCATGTTGGTTGCTTTATGCTTCACATACTAGTCCTTCTATGTTCATACGCTCGTTCCATGCATAATGAGGTTAGGCATGCCTTGGCCCATGACTTGTTAATCCGTAGGGTTAGAGTTCTATGCGCCATGGTTTGTGACTTGTTAATCCGTAGGGTTAGAGTCACGCTTGTCTTGCCTCTTGACTGGATGATCCGTAGGGTCAGAGTTATGCATGTTATGGCACTTGATCTGTTGATCCGTAGGGTCAAGGTTAGGTGTACTCTTGTTCCCGACTTGATGATCCGAAGGGTCAGAGTCCCATGGGAATTGGGAGTACTGTTTAGCAATGTAAGCATGGTGCTTAGATTGGTAAATAGCTGTGAGTGTTTGGTTGCCTCCATGAACAAGAATAGGTCTGGCATAGGGACTTGATTGCCCTAATGTCACGTGTCCTCTAGTAGAGGCTTGCCGGTAGGTGGTGACAGCCCTGCTGTGTTTACTCCTCTGTTCGAGGTTAACATAGAACCTAGATTTGTATGTGATGCATGTATAACCTTTAGACAGGAATACAAGAAGTACATAGGGGCCCAGCTCGACCTCCTCTTAACCCCGCTTAACCTAGGCTTTGTACTGATGTTAGATTGGATTGCTCTGTGTGTCACCCTATCCATAACTGTATCCTTACCCCTGTTTAGACCTTGGTATATTATTAGTTATATGATTATGAACATGCTATCTCATAAACCGCCGCCTTCCCTTGGGAGAACTATAAATGACAGCCATTGGAGTAATCCATTGGTGAAATGCTACAACGGTATTCTCCGTGCGCTTGCGGATTTACCTAATCGACACAAAGACACATCTATAGATCATTTCTGACATCACTGTCAAAGATGATTTATTTGGTGTGACTTAACAAATGTCAACACTAGACTAAGGTTAAGTAAGAAGAACTGCTACTCCTAATGTAGATCATCAAGTAGCGTGCGTAGCATCTACCTATAGCCTAAGCTGCACAAAAGCCAAGACTAAGCTGTTCTACTGCCAAGCCATCATCGGGAGATCCAGCGATCAGAGTCTGCCCCAATCTCCAGACATTTCATATATACTCCTACGCCATACCCGAACGTGGAGGATTACAAGGGACGGACAGGGCTGTCACCACCTGCCGCCTACCTCTACAAACCGTGGGGCACGAACACGCATCCAAGGGTGGAAAAGAAGCCCTAGAACCATGCTAGTGTAACTAACCACAACTCTAGATCCCTCGAGGCACCTCGCACGGCGATAAACCTAGAGCACTCTTGCAAGACAATGGACCCGATGACTAAGTAAAGGAACAACTAGATCTAGCAAGTGATTACTTAGACAAAGGATCAAAGCTAGCACTACGTTATGCATAGGCGTTCGTCGCTCAAGAACGAGCGACGAACGATGAACGATGAAGAACGATCATCGTTAACCGATGATCGAGTATGAACGAACGATGAACGATCATGAACGAACATCGATGAACGATGAACGATTGATGAACGAACGAAGAACGTTCATCCAAGATCAAGGATGAATGATGAACTAGCATAAGCACATAACTACTACAAGAACGATGATATTCCATTGATAAATAAATAAGTCTTACAAAGAGAGTAAAAGGATACAAGGGAATATACCCCAAACTCTCCAAGGGACTTGGGAGCCAAAAGGGCAGCCCAACTACTCAGCCTAAGCCTAACTAGAGAGCCTCTAGCTCTGGATGTGTGGAGGAGGGAATGAGCATCTTGTGTTGGTGTGTCTTGAAAGGAGGGGGGTACCCCTTTATTTATAGCCTCCCAAAGGCGGTGGAGTTGAGGCGGTTTCAGATATTTTGGGCATTGATTGCAGGTGGAACCGACCTCCTGAAGTTGGTTGTGAACCGCCATAAAAAGATGGACCCAGGGGGCCACCTGGCAGGTCGGCCGACCTAGGTATTGGGGTTGGCCGACCTGGCCCTGGCGCCTCCTGGGCTGGGCTTTGGCAGGTGCCTTCCCCTTGGCCTGTAGGCCTCTTGTCCAGGTGCGTGGCCTCAGTTGATGTTCTGGTAGGTTCTGGGCCTTTAATCTTTGAATTATATTCCAGCGGCGAGCGTCATTTAATGGAACTATTAGAGTCGTCGCCTTGGGGCTTGTTTACACCTGGAAATCTATGTTTTCCACCTGCAATCCAAATCTAGAGGTACACATGGAACTAGGTTATTTGATAACAAAATGCAAGTAAGGAGTGTTAGTTCTTCCTTATTTATAGAGCTAATTGACGGTCAAAAACTGGGTCTAAGGACCGTCAACAACTCCCCCAAGCTGTCCTCCTTGCTCGTCCCGAGCAAGAAGTATGACTTAGGATGTTGATCAGGAGTTGCTACAATGTTTCATATCTCCTAGGTACCATGCACACAACAAAAATACTCTCCTTTGAGTTGAAAAGGTTGGCATGGTAGCTCACCCTTTACCTTACTCCTTATGAGGCGTATGGCTTTTTCCTTGTCTTGGGCGGTTGAGAGATAGAACGGTTATAACAGAGCACCATTCACTTGTCCATTGTCTGACTTTTATTTTCCAGAGGTTTCTAAAATTTTTGAAATAAAAGCAAAGTTCCTCAAATGATGCCCTCAAGTCGCTCAATAAGTGTATATTCCTCACCAAGGCATTATTGTGTTGCCTTTGTCATCCTACTTCTAAGGCTTGTATGTGGAGCTCAAGGTAGGGATGATATGAGGCATACTTGCATCACACATATTGCCGAACCAAAAGAGTGGATCCATGGAGAATGCAAGTCATACAATCTTGATCAAGATGTGCATGTGTGTATATGGTGGTGGTGAGGTGGAAGAACTATACTCCTTTTTATTTGTTCCTTCTCTTTCTTTTTGGATTTTTGAGGAGAACATGGCTATCTTTCTTTCTTTCTTTCTTTTTCTCAACATTTTTCTTTCTTTCCCTATTTTTTTTCATCATGCTCTACTTTTGTATGAGCAGGGGGTTATTCTTTTTCTTTCTTTTGCATAGCCATGTCTCCAATGATATATTTAAGAGAGAAAGGTAACAATGGGTTTTGGAGTACTTATTTTGGTGGAAAGTGTGGTGGTATTGCTTAACTTCCAGTGTAGAAGTTTAGCATGCGAGGTGGAGTGTACGTGATCTTGATCAATGAGAGTATGAGAAGCTTCTCACTAGGGTCACATAATTTTGATAAAGCTCAATGCAATGACAAGCAGCATATGTGTAAGGTTTTGTAATGTAAGAACAACATATGGCTTTGGTAGGAATTTTGTTCATTGAGGAACTTTGGTAAAATAAAACTCCGGAAATCAAGTCGTACTTTGAACAAGATCATAGCAGCCCTATTTGTACCATATCATATCTCACAACAACTTAGACTTAGATCCTATGCAGACCACAAGTTTCAAGTTCTAGGTAAGCATAAGCCAAAAATATCAAAACTTGGGAGAGCACTAAGTTGTGACTAGGTACAAACGAGAGATAAAACAGAGCAACTATTCATCATCTCAACACAAGGAAGGCTAAACACCCATACTCGCATATAAAGAGAAACTACGAAAAACTAGCAACCACACTAAAGACTATTTTTGTTCTTTTTAGTTTTGTCATTTTTATTTTATTTTCGGATTTCTCATTATTTTTGTATTTTTCATGAGGTGCAAGAACAAGCAAACAAAAAGAAAAGAAACAAGTTGCGATACATGATACCTTAGGGGGGGTATGGCATCCCCCCCAAGCTTGTTCTTGCTCATGGGTGGTGTCGAGGATCGAACCCCGTGTGGCGAAAGTAAGCCAAAGATCAGCTTGGCCCTGCTGCGTCATGTTGGTGAGGTTGGTGAGCTGGGCGTCGGTGCTTTCTTGCCGCTGATGAGTCTGCAGGACATGCTGGTCGAGGGTGTACTGGACATCCTCCATCTTGGTCTCGATGTTGCCCATTTGTTCGGTGAGCGCGTCCATTTGCTGCCCGAAATATGGATCACGAACTGCAGACGAACGCCGCCCACCGGCCCTCGGTGAGTAGGATGTCGACTCGAAGGAGATTTCCTCCCACTGCGCGCGGGGAGGGTGCGTCCATTGGGCATGGCCCGCACCCTGCTGCAACGAGCCGCTGGCCTCAAACGGTGGTGGAGTGGTGTACCCACCGGGACCATACCCGCGTGACCGTAGCCCGGCCCATATGCATAGGCCATGGGCTGTGGTGCGGGCATCCCGGTGTCGGCGGGTGGCTCCGGCCTGCGCGTCCTCCTGCGAGAAGAAGTACTCCTGCGTGCAGCTTCCTCTTTTTTGAGAGGTGTGGTTAGGTTTTGACAGTCATACAAACGAAGTCCCCGATTAGGTAACGGGAATTCATTTGTATAACCGACATAATAAAATATGAGTGAATTATTTGGACCATGCTTAAGTGTATGACCTTGAATAAGATAATCCTCGATGATAAGAGAGCGGGGTGTATCAATATAAGCAACATTAGCATCATGCAAAGCACCGACACCCGCAGCAATACGTGTAATCAACGAGGTGCACTCAATCGGTCCAGTCATTCTAAAATTTTCTAACCGCAATCATGAAAACAACAGGAGCAATCTTTATTTTCTCAACCATAGCATAAAGAATTTTCAGATCATCCTCGCGCACAATCCTAATATCACTTCTAGGAAACAAGGTAATGCCAAGCTACATGTGTAACAAGCGCAAGGTAGGATGGTGAATATGATTAGTTCGGGGCTCACAAGTAGGAGATGCAGAAATTCTTTGCCAAAAAGCTAACTTTGAGTAACCCGAAATCGAACTATCAACATCAATGGTGCAGCGAGTATTAAAGCCGAGGCATTGACTAAGATTTTTCCATGTCAAATGATATTCCTCCCGAAAAAACCGAAAGGTAATATCGCCATCTACCACGCGTAGGGTGCATAAAAACTGTAGTGTAAGTAAGCGGGAACCCTGCTCATCTATACATGTAAACTTATCCCACCCTATTGCTTTAAATACTCGAGAAAATTCAGCATCCATACCAATCTTTTGCAGCAGTCCCGTATCAAATGCTCGCGTAGGAACAAATGTACGGAGTCGGAGGGCTTCGTAGGCGCTCATCTCGTCGTCGCCCACCAAGTCGAGGTCGGTGTCGACGAGAAGACGATGCTCGGTGTTGGCTTGTTCATCCGCTGCGGCTTCATGTTGAGGGCTTGACACTTCCTCGGTGGCGGTGCGGGCGCGAGTGCGAGGTCGAGATGAGCCCGAGCTTGAGCTCCTGGACCGGAACAGCGAGGCGACGGCCTTCCCGGCGCGCTTCATGCTGCAGCGAGGTTGAGCAAGAACGCAAGAACGAAAACTTCGGACGGGTTATGAGAGCGAAAACCAATTGATGAAACCGTCGGTGTTCTTGCAAGCGAGAAAACGCAACTCGAAAAATCAAACCAAAACAAAACTGCAAAGCAAGCTAAGAGAGAAATATTTTTGTAGAATTTTGAGGCAAGAAACTGAATGAGCACAATGGAACACTTGTGAGCAAAGGAGTGGAGTGAGTTGAGGAGTGGAAATGAGAGTGAAAGGGAGGGAGAGAGAATGGCCGGCCACCTCCTCTTATAGTCCAGCCATAACGGCCAAATTCAAATAGAGGAGAGGACAAGTGACCGTTGGGGCAGAGGGGAGCGAGCCCAACGGCCACATTGGGTCGGCCGACCAGCCATGTGGGGTCGGCCGACCCCCTGTGGGGTCCACCTGGTCTCCCTCTTGGCCCATGGCTTCCAACGGCCATATTGGTGATGACCACGGTTGCTATGTCCAGAAAATCCTCAAAATTATTTGCTCAAAAAGATTTCCAAATAAAAGGTTGCCTCGAATTCAAAAGTTTTTTTTCAAAAATCATAAAAAGGAGATGTCGGAGAAAAGTTCCAACATGCAAAATTGTTTTTGGTTTTTATAAAGGGATACAAGTGTTGTCCAAAATTTTCTATGGAAGATGAGAAAATTTGGACGTAAAAGTTTCTTTTTGGAAATTTTGAATTTTAAATGCATGGTGAGGGAAAAATTCAAATATGCTGGCGAAAAATTCAAATAAATTTTTGGTGGAGGAAATAAATATGCAAGGTGGTTTGGAAAAAATCCAAATGCAAATGTGGTGGAAAAAATCAAAAAGAAAAAGGTGAATCAAACCAAATGACAATGCCGGTTTTCCTGACGGCCAGGGCCGTATCGTTTAAAGTCCGACAGTCTAAGACTTCTCCAACGGGTTTAGCTTGGTGGCGCGGACCCCGTCCTTGGAGATGAGGACGTGGAGGGCTGCGCCTTGACTTGCCACACTTGTCTCATCTTTGGCGGTGTAGGTGGCTTCTCGGACTTTGGGACGGGTTTCTTGGCCCATAATCCCGGCCTCTAGGTCGCAGGTTTCTTTGGTTATGGATTTTTAATCTTTGCCAAGCTCTTCCATAGAGCAATGAGGCTGTCCGTCTTCCTGGCTGTCACTTCAACTTCTTGAATATGAGAGGTGTTTGGCCCATACTTGACCTTGATCATCGAGCATTGTTCTTTCCGAGGTTGAAACTCGAACTTCTCCTCCTTCCCATTGATGTAGAGGCGGATTTCTCCAACTCCAACATCAATTTGGGCCTTCATGGTGCTAAGGAAGGGATGTCCCAAGATGAGGGGCGTTTCCTTGTCAATATCCATGTCAAGCACCACAAAGTTCACCGGGATGATGTGGCCTCTTATGAATACTAGCACATCTTCCGCAATCCCCATTGGAAAGCGAAAGGATGAGTCGGCCAATTGCAGCCGCATCGCGTGTGGATTCTGTACTTTAATTGCTCGAAGATTGCCTTGGGCATAATGCTCACGCTGGCCCCAAGGTCACACAGTGCGTAGTTGAAGTGGAATCTCTTGATTGAACAAGAAATTACTGGAAAGCCTGGATCAGTTCTCATTGTAGAAGGTTCTCTTAGTTTCCTGTTCTCCCCTGCATGGTTAGTCCTACGAGAGAATATTTCTCCTCTCGTAGTGATAACATTAACTTTTTCGCAAGTAGGAACAAGAGCAGCAAGCTGAGCTATCTGAGTTTCTATCATTTTATTAAAGCTCAACTGATTTTTAAGAGCAGAAGAAAGACCTTCTATTTTTGAATTTAAACTCTCTAAACTCTGATCATTGGCAGCAAGCTTTTTGTTGATAGATTCCTTGATTTTAGCTTGGCAATAAACCAAATCTTTCAAAGAGGGCTGATTATTATTAAAACCAGAGAAATTATTACCTCCTTGATAAGATTGGCGGTTTTGGTTAAATCCTTGACCTCCACTTGGACGATACCCATTGTTGTTGTTCATGTAGAATACTTCTTCATGGGTATGGTTGGGGCAATCCTTCCCCATATGGCCGGTGTTGCCACATTCCTCACACGTAATGCGTGAGTCAAGTGAACGAACACTACCATGCGTGTTGAAGTCGTCCAAACGCTTCATGACGAGGTCGAGCTTAGCGAAAAATAAGTCCACCTCCTTGATAGGGTGTACGCCTTTAGAGCGTGGTTGGAGACGTTCCTCGCTCCACCCTTGATTGGGGACCATCTTCTCAATAAGTTTTTTAGCTTGAGCAACGGTCATTGAGAAGAAGGCTCCTCCAGCAGCGGCATCCATATGTCCACGGGTTGTTGGTGTCAACCCGTTGTAGAATGTTGAAGAATGAGCCATTCTTCCATCCCGTGCTGTGGGCAGGCAGATATTTAATCTTGGAGCCTATCTCACGCCTCGGCGATGGTTTTATTGTTGGCTTGCTGGAAGCTTGAAATCCTTCCACGAAGGGCATTGATTTTGCCCAATGTTGGTATTTCTTACACCACGAATAAATCCGCAAGCGCACGGAATACCGTTGTAGCACTTCACCCGGGAGTATTCCAAGGTATCGTATTTCTTTTCCCCAAGGAACGGTGATAATCTGCAGCAAGGTTAGTTTTACCCAAGGACACACAAGGATGGCAGTAGTATAGGATCGAGAGGATGAATAAAGATCTAGCTGTCCCGCAGGACGATCGCACTCTAGTTCTACTCGTTTACTTCGGGCACTGGTATAGACCTGGTCTGCCAAGTCACGCCAGCCTGTAGCTCTACGACGAACCCGAACGTGGAGGATTACAAGGGACGGACAGGGCTGTCACCACCTGCCGCCTACCTCTACAAACCGTAAGGCACGCTGCAAACAAAGGTAACCTCTAGCCTAGGCACCACGCCTATGCCGTCGATTACTACTCTAACCCCGGTCCTGGTACCAATCTGGAAGGCTAGAGCACCCCTCGCGGAGCGATGATCCCGTAAACAAGTATAACAAGAATAACGACTAGTATGTAAAGCTCACTAGATCAATAACACCACGAATACAAATCTTACGAATAAGAACAAGGTTCGTACTATGAACGAACGACGAACGAACGACGAACGATGAACGAACCAAGAACGAACGACGAACGATGAACGAACGACGAACGAACTAAGAACGAACGAAGAACGATGAACGAACGACGAACGAACGAAGAACGAACGATGAACTATTAATAAGATAAATATCCGCCAAGGGTACAAGATAAGGAAATAACTAAAAGGAAATCTATCCCTCTCTTGATCCTTGCCCTCTCCTCTATTCTACTACTGTACAAGAGGCCCTTGGCCTGGATGGGAGTGGAATGACTTGTGTCTTGTGATGTGCTTTGGAGGAGGGGGGGGTACCCCTTTATTTATAGCCCAAGAAGGTCGGCAACTTGAGGCGGTTCCTTAGGTCGGTGGCATTGATTGCAGGTGGAACCGACCTCTGGAAGGCGGTGGCGAACCGACATAACAAGATGGGCCAGTGGGGCCACCACAGGGGGTCGGCCGACCTAGGGTTTGGGGTCGGCCGACCTGTGGCTGGCCCCTCTGGGCCTGGGCCTTCTCAGGTGGCTTCCCCTGGTTGCCTTCTCCTCTGATCCACCTGCTATGGGTGGACTTGAAGTCTTTTTATCGGGAGTTGGGCTTTATTTGGATAATTCTTTATGACGGGGAAAATTGGTGTTTCCAGGATGGGCCTTTTATGCTTCCTTTTCCCCGTTTTCCTGTGAATTGCAGCTGCACTCACAAATTCACCAAGACTCGTGGAAATCATTAGTTTAAATACCTAAGTCTACCTTTGGTGATTGTTTCATTATAAAAAGCGCAGCTAGTTGACGGGTAAATATTGGGTCTAAGAGCCGTCAACAACTCCCCCACACTTAGCTCTTTGCTCGTCCTCGAGTAAAGTTGTGAGCATAAGGCGGGAGATACTCATCCTCATAAATGGGAGCCTGCACACAAGTTATTTCAAGCCACACTTCATACCTGTGAACTTTGAGGTGTCTAACATGCATTCCTTGGATGATTGATAAGTGGAACGGTCATGTCTCAAATCACCTCGCCTTCCCTGTCAAGTACCTTGGGATTTTTGCATAATTTTCAGAAACAAAAACATAGTTTCATGCTCCTCAAATGACTCTCTCAAGTCGCTCATGGTGTTTATGTATTTTCCTCTCAAGGGCCATGATTTTGCCTCTCCCCTCCTTGTGTATGATCAGGCTTTTGTGGAGCTCAAGGTAGGGTAAAGTGGAGCATACTAGTGTCTCTTATTTTGCTAAGTCAAAGACTGGATCCAATGGAGAAACAAGTCATACAATCTGATCAAGATGTGCATGTGTGGTGGTGGCATGAAGTGGAAAATTATTTGTACTCCTTTTTATGGTGTTACCTTCTCTCTCTTTTTGAACTTTTGAGGAGGACATGGCTATCATACTTTTTCTTTCTTTTTCTTTTATTTTTCCCATCATCATTTTTTTCATCATGCTCTACTTTTGTATGAGCAGGGATTATTCTTTTTCTTTTTGCATAGCCATGTCTCCACTGATATTTTTGAGAGAGAAAGGTAACAGAGATTTTTGGAGTATTTATTTGGTGGATGGATGATGGAATGTTGCTCAACTTCCAGTGTAGAAGTGTAGCATGTGAGGTGGAGTGTACGTGATCTTGATCAAAAGAGTATGACAAGCTTCTCACTAGGGTCCAAGAATTTGACAAAGCTCAAATCAACAACTAGCAGCTTATAGGCTATCAAAGTATTCATGTAGAGTTCTTGGCCTTGGTAGGAAATATAAATCAAGTGAGGAGCATCATACTATGGAATTTTTGATTTTCATAAAGATAAATTCCCAAGGACTTGAAGGTTAAGCAAAGATCATTTCGACAACCATATCTCACATGCCAATTATCTAGGAAAAACATGGGTTCCTAATGATAAGGTGTTCACAAGCATTCAGTGATGAAGCGAGAAATAACAAGTGTGCAAGTCCATGAATGTGAGAGGTAGAGTTGTGGGCAAAAGATAAATCAATTAGGATTGTCCCAAAAGATTAGTGCGTCAAGTTTTATTTAATTTTCAGATTATCAGAATGAACTTGATAGTGTAGCAGGCAAAAAGTGGAAGTGTGGTGCAAACTCAGGAGGCAGGAGGAGGCTGGAGCCTAGTGGGGACCACCAGGGGTCGCCCGACCCTCCTGGTGGGGTCGGCCGACCTGGCCTGGACCCCACAGGTTCTGATATTTCGCGTGTTGGCCGTTCCTGAGTTGCCTCGTATGGTTCCGGATGATTTGGTTGTGATTGTTCCAGATATGGCGATGTTTCCCCCCCACACTTGCCTTTTTGCCTGTTTCCTTCAAAAACGACAAAGATATGGAAACACAAATGTTGCTCTACCGGTATGCAAGGCCGGGGAGCACTATCACTGATTGAATTATAAACTGAACTGATAGGCGCATTACAATTGGAAGGGAAATAGTTGATAAAAGAAAATAAACAGAAGGAAACGAATGCGCCTATTCTTATTCTATTTATTTGGCCCTCTTAATCCTTTTCTATCACCTCCAGGGCCAGATCTTCTTGTGCCCACTTCTTGGAGAGAGTTTTGATGAGGGCCTCGTCTTGCATCCTTTCATGCATAAGATTGTTGTAGAGGTTTTGGAGGACGCCATTTTCCTTCTTTGCTCGGGCCACCTCCTGCTCCAAGCTCCTAATCTTGAGGTGGGCTTTTTCTAGAGCCTTAGCGCATCTTTCAAAACGCTCGTCATCGGCCACCCAATAGGGTCTTTCTTCCTTACCCTTGGTGCAGATGGAAGAGGCGTCGCTCTTTTCGCTCATGACTGAGGTGAAGGTTTTGGTTCAAGGAGTGGAGCTTTGAAAGAGATGAATGGAGAGGGGGTGCAATGGGTTGTATTTATAGTGGTTCTCCCTCTCCCGGCGAAGAAACGAAGGATTTATTTCCGAAGCATAGCTGAACGGGACAAGGAAAACTTGGAAAGCAGGGGTGGCCAGAGGGGGTCGGCCGACCCTGGTAGCCAGGTCGGCCGACCTGCCTTGGCAGGCTCTGGCCTTTCTGTTTTTCGTGGAGTTTTGTTGGGGAAGGTATCTTCGGAATATACAGGGTATAGAAGGACATTTCGATGCAGAGGTTAAGAAAAGATATTTAAATCAATTAAGTGCATGACATCGAAATCTTTATTTGCTTCGGGTTCAAGATAAATTTTAAGGCGCTGACCATTTACCTTGAATACGTTACCTCCGTTGTCCTGGAGTGTGATTGCTCCATGAGTCGACGTGTCGATGATGGTGTATGGTCCGTTCCATTTACTTCTCAATTTTCCATGCCCGAAGAGCTTTATCCTTGAATTGAAGAGCAACACCTTGTCTCCAACTTTGAATTCTTTTATCTTTATTCGCCGGTCGTGCCAGCGCTTTGTACGCTCCTTGTAGATGGCTGAGTTGTGATATGCTTTGTCTCTCCATTCTTCCAACTCGGCTATCTCCATTTTTCTTCTCCACCCAGCTCCTTTCATATCCATGTTCCAAGTTCTCATGGCCCAATATGCTTTATGTTCCAACTCGACTGGCAAATGGCATGTTTTTCCATAGACGACTTGGTATGGTGACATGCCTATGGGTGTCTTGTAGGCTGTTCTATATGCCCATAGTGCATCGGGTAGCTTGTTCTTCCATCCCTTCCCATTTCCAAGACTGTTTTCTGCAGGATCCGCTTGATTTGTTTGTTGGATGTTTCGGCCTGCCCATTCGTTTGGGGATGGTATGGAGTGGCAATGTTGTGCTTTGCTCCTAGCTCTCTTAGTAAGCTACGGAAAGTCTTATCAATGAAGTGAGACCCTCCGTCGCTTATCACCATTCTCGGAGTTCCAAACCTTGGAAAGATGAACTCGTGGAACATCCGGCGAGCGTGTTTGGAGTCGGCAGCTCGGCATGGCATAGCTTCTACCCATTTGGATACGTAATCCACTGCCACCAATATGTACTCACAATCTTGGGACTTCACGAATGGTCCCATGAAGTCAATGCCCCATACATCGAAGAGTTCGACTTGAAGTTGTATGTGAGGGGCATGGCATCTCGTGCTGTGATGCCTCCAAATCTCTGGCATTGTGGGCATCTTCTAATGAATTCTTTTGTATCTTCATACATGGTTGGCCAGAAGAATCCACTTTGCCAGATCTTTGCTTGGGTACGGAAGGCACCATAGTGTCCACCGTATGGGGCTGCATGGCATTTTTCAATGATTTGTGTGCTCTCGGGAGTGGGCACACATCGCCTAAGCAGTCCATCGGCGCAGACACGATAGAGGTATGGTTCATTCCATAAGTGACGGCGACTTTCATAAATCAATCTTCTTTTATCCGCCCCTGGTGGTACGTATCCTGTGGCGATGAAGTTCACGATGTCGGCGTACCAAGGGTGCGAATCCGTCACTTTCAGCAGCATGTCGTCGCGTAGGAAGTCATTTATGGGTAACTCCTGCAAGTTAGTGAACTGCATACGCGACAAATGATCTGCTACAGAATTTTCTACTCCTTTCTTATCTTTAATTTCAAGATCAAACTCTTGGAGTAGAAGAATCCATCTTATGAGACGAGGTTTAGCATCTTTCTTAGCAAGCAGATATCTCAAAGCAGCATGATCAGTGTAAACGATAACTTTTGCTCCAACTAAGTAAGATCTAAACTTGTCAAAAGCAAAAACAATGGCAAGGAGCTCTTTCTCAGTGGTAGTATAATTCAACTGAGCTCCAGTCAAAGTTTTGCTAGCATAAGAAATTGCATGATGCTTTTTGTCTTTCATTTGACCAAGAACTGCCCCCACAGCATAATCACTAGCATCACACATTATTTCAAAAGGAAGCGTCCAATCAGGGGGTTGAATGATTGGAGCAGAGATGAGTGCATTCTTAAGAGTAGCAAAGGCATGCATGCAGTCATCATTGAAATCAAAGGGTGCATCCTTAGCAAGCAAGTTCGTAAGGGGTCGTGCAATTTGAGAAAAATCTTTTATGAAGCGACGATAAAAACCAGCATGACCCAGAAAACTACGAACACCCTTGATATTCACAGGAGGCGGAAGCTTTTCTATAACTTCTATTTTTGCTTTGTCCACCTCTATGCCTCTCTCGGACACAAGGTGTCCAAGAACTATGCCCTCTTGGACCATGAAGTGGCACTTTTCCCAATTAAGTACCAGGTCCTTCTCATGGCATCTCTGTAAGACCTTGTCTAAATTTTCTAAGCAATGATCGAAGGTTTTTCCATAAACAGAGAAATCATCCATAAAGACTTCCATAATTTCTTCGATCATATCAGAGAAAATAGACATCATGCAACGTTGGAACGAGGCAGGTGCATTGCACAAACCAAAAGACATGCGACGATAAGCATAAGTTCCATACGGGCATGTGAAAGTGGTCTTACTTTGATCGTCGGGGTGGATGGGAATTTGATGATATCCCGAATACCCATCAAGGAAACAGAAGAAAGAATGATTTGCCAACCGTTCCAACATCTCATCGATGAAGGGCAGCGGAAAATGATCTTTCTTTGTAGCCTTGTTAAGTTTTCGGTAATCAATGCACATTCGCCACCCCGTGACGGTTCGTTGAGGAATAAGTTCATTTTTATCATTATGAACAACCGTCATACCTCCTTTCTTGGGTACCACTTGTACGGGGCTCACCCAATCACTGTGAGGAACAGGATAGATGATCCCGGCGTGTAATAGCTTCAAGACCTCTTTCTTCACAACTTCTCTCATCGCATTATTCAGCCTCCTTTGAGGTTCCCTTGAAGGTGTACTTTCAGGATCCGTGGGAATGCGATGGGTGCAGAGAGCGGGGCTGATCCCTTTTAGGTCTTCAAGTGAGTAGCCAAGAACGGAGCGATGTTTTTCAAGCACGGCTATAAGTTTGGTGGTTTCTTCTTCCGAAAGCTTGTCACTTATGATGACGGGAGCTTGCGGATCTCCGTGCAAGAAAGCATAGCGCAAACCGGGAGGTAGCGCTTTAAGATCAATGGGAGGTCGTGGCGGTGGTGTGGTTTGTGGTAGCTCAAAGGTGTCCTCCGAGTCGGCTTCTTCTAAGATAAAGTCTTGTGCATCTTCTTCCAAGGCTAACTCGGGGTCCATGTGAGGAAAAATAGCCATGACCTCCTCCACTTGATATTCCTCAAGTGGTTCATCGGAAAGAGTGTTTCGTGAGGTGGTAATTGGAATGGAGAATGACTCTTTTCCGAGGGTGAAATTGAGGTTTCCAAATGATGGGGCATCAATGAGGAATTTTTCTATGGGATGCCCGATCATTATGTCGAAGTTTGGGACTTCGAAGACGTAGAAATCCAGGATAACCTCAAGGTCTTCATGATAGAGAGTCACATCTCTGACAATCCCAAACTCTCAAGAATATGGCCTGATGGGTGCTTGAGGAGTTTGTTTGTTGATGTCCATGGTCGGTTGCCAAAGATTGACAACGCGTATGTGTCGGAGAGGATATTGGCACCAACAAGAGGGTTGTAGAGTGCATCCACCTTGGTTCCTTTGATGGAGCAGCATATGTTGGTTGAGGGAGGGCAGAGCCGAATGGTATCCATGGATAGCTCATTCTCCCTCAACCATTCATCGCTCATGATTGAAGTAAGCTCCCGAACAGTCTCCACAAGATATTCTTTTTCAATTGGTTCGGGAGGTGGCAAGGGAACAGGCGGTCTCTTTTGAAACAAATAGTTCGAGGTGTTTCCAAAATCTTCAAAAATTTCTTCCTCAAACTCAAATGGGAACTCTAGAGGTTCATCATCCTCTGTCATTGTTCGGGAATCAGATGAGGACTCGGATGTTGGGTCTACCAAGGTAGACACCTTTTGTTGTGTTTCCACAATGAGTTCCTCATCTTTTGACTCCGGCTCCTCGGGTATTTCAGCGGAAAAAGGTGTATTTTCAACAATTCTTTCTAGCAAATCTTTTGCTTCCGCTATGGTCTTATGAGAAAAAGAACCACCGGCAGCCGTGTCAAGATAAAGTGCGGTGTCTTTGCTCAACCCTGAATAAAAATGTTGCAAAAGAACGGGTTCTGGGAGCAATAACTCTGGACCAGAATCTGTTAATGAACAGAACCGTATCCATGCCGCACTAAGGGTTTCTTCCTCCTCTTGGCAAAAGTTAATTATTTCCGCGCGTAGAGCAGTGATACGAGATACGGGAAAAAATGCTAGACAAAATTTGTCTCGCAATTCTTTCCAATCACCGTTCACTCTCTTAGCGGTGTAAGTGTACCATTGCTTCACCTTCCCATTGAGAGAGAAGGAAAACAATTTCCACTTTAAAGTTTCATGTGTCATGCCATTGATCAATCGGCATGCACACAATTGCTCAAACTCTCGCAAGTGTTCAAAAGGATTTTCATTTTTAAAACCAGAGAAAGAAAGTCCTTTGATCAAAAAAATAAAACTGGGGCTGAGCTCATAGCTTGTTGAAACAACAAGTTGAGATGGACATGGTGGCTCTAAGAGCTCGCCCCGTGGAGTGGAAAAAGATTGGACTGTGGGTGATGACTCCATGTGTGTATTTTTTTTTCTAATTTAATTGAACGGGAAATGTAAAGATAAGTTACGAGGGCAAACCTGGTCCGCTACAGAATTAGCAACCGTTCCCCGGCAACGGCGCCAGAAATGCTTGTTGGTATTTCTTACACCACGAATAAATCCGCAAGCGCACGGAATACCGTTGTAGCACTTCACCCGGGAGTATTCCAAGGTATCGTATTTGTTTTCCCCAAGGAACGGTGATAATCTGCAGCAAGGTTAGTTTTACCCAAGGACACACAAGGATGGCAGTAGTATAGGATCGAGAGGATGAATAAAGATCTAGCTGTCCCGCAGGACGATCGCACTCTAGTTCTACTCGTTTACTTCGGGCACTGGTATAGACCTGGTCTGCCAAGTCACGCCAGCCTGTAGCTCTACGACGAACCCGAACGTGGAGGATTACAAGGGACGGACAGGGCTGTCACCACCTGCCGCCTACCTCTACAAACCGTGGGGCACGCTGCAAACAAAGGTAACCTCTAGCCTAGGCACCACGCCTATGCCGTCGATTACTACTCTAACCCGGTCCTGGTACCAATCTGGAAGGCTAGAGCACCCCTCGCGGAGCGATGATCCCGTAAACAAGTATAACAAGAATAACGACTAGTATGTAAAGCTCACTAGATCAATAACACCACGAATACAAATCTTACGAATAAGAACAAGGTTCGTACTATGAACGAACGACGAACGAACGACGAACGATGAACGAACCAAGAACGAACGACGAACGATGAACGAACGACGAACGAACTAAGAACGAACGAAGAACGATGAACGAACGACGAACGAACGAAGAACGAACGATGAACTATTAATAAGATAAATATCCGCCAAGGGTACAAGATAAGGAAATAACTAAAAGGAAAGCTATCCCTCTCTTGATCCTTGCCCTCTCCTCTATTCTACTACTGTACAAGAGGCCCTTGGCCTGGATGGGAGTGGAATGACTTGTGTCTTGTGATGTGCTTTGGAGGAGGGGGGGTACCCCTTTATTTATAGCCCAAGAAGGTCGGCAACTTGAGGCGGTTCCTTAGGTCGGTGGCATTGATTGCAGGTGGAACCGACCTCTGGAAGGCGGTGGCGAACCGACATAACAAGATGGGCCAGTGGGGCCACCACAGGGGGTCGGCCGACCTAGGGTTTGGGGTCGGCCGACCTGTGGCTGGCCCCTCTGGGCCTGGGCCTTCTCAGCTGGCTTCCCCTGGTTGCCTTCTCCTCTGATCCACCTGCTATGGGTGGACTTGAAGTCTTTTTATCGGGAGTTGGGCTTTATTTGGATAATTCTTTATGACGGGGAAAATTGGTGTTTCCAGGATGGGCCTTTTATGCTTCCTTTTCCCCGTTTTCCTGTGAATTGCAGCTGCACTCACAAATTCACCAAGACTCGTGGAAATCATTAGTTTAAATACCTAAGTCTACCTTTGGTGATTGTTTCATTATAAAAAGCGCAGCTAGTTGACGGGTAAATATTGGGTCTAAGAGCCGTCAACACCCAACGGGAAAAACTTTGCGAGGAACGCGGTAGAACAGCGATCCAAAGTGTCAATATTGGCACGATTGGCATAGAACCATTGTTTCGCCTTCCTAAGGAGGGAGAGGGAAAACAGACGGAGTCTGATAGCATTTTGGTTGACTCCGGCAGTTGCCGATGTGTTGCATATCTCAAGGAATTGCTGGAGATGAATGTTGGCGTCCTCCGTGGCCTTTCCACAAAAGGGAATGGCCTGCACCATAGTGATTAGGCTTGACTTGACTTCAAACCCTGCGTCACCGGCGTTGACATTGGGCCCAACGGGCACATTGGCAATGGAGGGAGCAGAGTATTCATGGAGGGTCCTTTGATCAGCCATGTCAATAAGTGTTGATGGTGCGGATGATGTGGGTTCGTCTCTCGGGAGTGTTGCTTGTGCGGGAGAGTCGACGCGGGGTCGGACTTTTGTTGGCGGTCGTTAAACCATGATTTGACCGCCACCATACCGGTAAATAAATACATAACACCAAGATTTTGTGCATAGTAGATAGGAATAGTGCTACTCCACAAGTTTTGGTGGATATTTGGATGCAGGAGTGGATAATAGAAGAAAGTGGGCCCAGTCAGGAAAATTCCCTGGGCGGCCAGCCCCACCTAGGCTGGCCAGCCCCACCTGGTGGCCGCAAGCCCCGGACTTCCTCCAGTGGGCTGGAAACAAGCCAACCACGCACAATTCAAGACCAGCCCAGCAGATTTGCACCGCCATTCTAGAAGGTGGGCCATGGGCCTTAACTTGGCCACCAATGCAATTCTGCCAACCCCAGCGAGGAGCCGACCTTCAGACCGCCTTCAGGGAGTGATCTGGAGCGTCCAGGCGCAAGACGGTGGTAAACCACCACAGGGGACGGTCGGCCGGCCACCCTCCTAGGCCGGCCGGCCGACTTTGGAGCCACCGCCTCTCCAGCTTTGGCCAGCGGGCTCCCACCGCCATCACAAGATATAAATTGGACCCCCCGGCCTCAGAAGCAACTCGCACCATCACACTTCATCCAAATGTTCATTAGTTTAGTTTAGTAGTAGCTTTGGGAGTTAGAGTAGAGTAGAGTAGAGTGAGAGCTCTCTCGGGCTGCCGGAGTCTTCTCGGAGTTCGGTATAGTTCTTTGTATCCTTACTCTTTTGAGATATTATTTTATTTAATATATAATTAGTTTATTCTTTATTTATTTCTTTCCGTAGTTCTTTTCTATTTAGTTTATTTATTCCGTTAAGTAAGTGCTCGTAGAAGTCTTGTTGTGGGATTCGTGATTGTTGGAGTACGCAAGTACGAGAGAGTGCTTTGTCGAGATGACGTCGCGTGAAATCTGTGCTTGTTTATTCTTAGATAGGACTGCTCCGTTGATCAAGAGTAGTTCCTCTAGGCGGGTTGTAAGCATGGCGCTTAGAACTTGGCCTATGCACGTTTGGCACCCAACCCCACGGAGGATGGTAGCCGCGAGTGTATGTGACAGCTGCACCGGTCTCTGTAATCCACCACGTCCGGGTTGGACTCAGCAGGGTCTTAATTATAGCATACGGTTCCCTAGGTTTGAACTAGCATCATCGGTTAACCTAGCACGTGTGTGCCCCGAAACGACATGACTTGTATGTGCATGAGCTTAGCTAGAGTAGATAATCTTTGTAGACTTGACTGCTAGGAAGAGTAAATAATAGATGAACAGACAGGTAGCCTTAACTCTATCTCATTGCTCTCCCAAATGTATACTACGATTTATTTCTTTTATCACTTCGGATTTGAGGATGTGTGTGCCACCCATATCTGTCATGCCTATCTTACCCCCGTCTCAAGTATGGTTGATACATTATTCTTTCTCCAAATTATCCAATGCATTGCTATTATTCAGCTCCCTTTCGCTCTACTTCCCTGCGGAAATATAAATACGATAACCCTGGAATACTCCAAGGTGAAATGCTACAATGGTGATCCGTGCGCTTGCGGAATTAATGAATTTAATTTTATCGCATAAGAACCGCCAACAAGCATTTCTGGCGCTGTTGCCGGGGAAGTAGCAGCTAGGAAACTGAATAAATGCATTGAAGTTTGTGAGAAGAGTAATTATCACTTACTTTTGCGGGCTTACCCTTGTCCTGGTTTTTCTTCTTGTGGAAATTTGAAACAGGACTGTGCATGACTGGTTTCGACCTACCAGAAAACTTTCACTCAGATCCCAAACAATTCTTGAGAAGGGTGAGGGCCAGGCTTACCCCTCGTCCCACCCACGCTCGATCGAAAGTTCTGGCTCTTGAAGGATCCCTTCCGACGATTGTCGATCACCCTCCACCTTCATCAACGAACAACAACATGGGTGATCCGGTCGGGAAGACGATCAATGACTTCTCTGCGCCAACTACGGAGAACATCCGCGTGGGACCGAACCCGCGCATCACCAACAAGGACTACGAGCTCAAGCCAGCCTTGATCAACATGATCTTGGCCAGTCCTTTCTGTGGGAAGACGTCGGAGGATGCAAATGCTCACCTCCAAAGGTTCTTGATGACGTGCAACACCTTCGCCATGAAGGATGCACCTCAGGACGCCATCCGACTGCAGCTATTCCCATTCTCTCTGTTGGGGAAGGCTCTCCAGTGGTTCTACGCGAACCAAGAGTCCCTCGACACATGGACGGCATGCTCCAATGCCTTCCTCGCCAAGTTCTTCCCGCCGGGCAAGACGACTGCCCTGCGAAACAAGATATCGGGCTTCCAACAGCTCGCAGATGAGTCGACCGCGGAAGCCTGGGACAGGATGCAGGAGTACGTTCTCTCATGCCCACACCATGGCATGGAGGAATGGCTCCTCATACAGAGTTTCTACCACGGTTTGAGGCCGTCCGCTCGAGAGCACCTCGACACCGCAGCAGGCGGCTCCTTCTTCTCCCTTAGCGTGAAGAACGCTAAAAAGTTGATTGAGAAGGTGGCGGCCAACCAGACTCATGGTGAACGCCAAGCGGCAAGCACCAAGACCCGTGGAGTGCACCAAGTGGAGACGTGGACATGCTCGCCATCAAGCTCGATCAGCTACTCCGCAAGGTGGAGTCTCCACAGGACCTGCAAGTTGCGGATTCCCCGCATGACGTGCGAGGAATGCGGCAACGTTGGGCATATGGGCATCAATTGCCCGAATGCGAGAGAGGAATGCAATTTCCTCAACAATGGCAATGGGTACCGCTCCCAGAACAACTACGGCTGGAACTCCAGGCCCGACCTCTCCTTCAACAAAAATCAGGGAGGTAACAATGGTAATCTTTCCCGTTATGAGCCCTCTATCAAGGATCTAGTTCTCGGCCAGGTCAAGATCAATGACAGCATTAGTAAGAAGTTTCTTACTACGGACAAGGCTTTAGAGAGCATAGATACCAAGCTAGAGTCATTCAGCACTGCTCTGCAAAATCAGCTAAGCCATAACAAGATGCTAGAAACGCAAATCGCGCAAATAGCTTCACCACCAGGGGCGGAAGAGGTACTGTGGACCCACCATACCCCAAGGGTGCAGAGATAAAGACACCAAACGTAGCCCCAAGGAGAAGGCCGACAAAAAGGTTTCAGAAAAGAAGGTCCCTGAAAAGGAAGATGCCGAGAAGGAGGGCTCCGACGAGGAACCAACGACAGATCCTCCCGTTGAGCAAGCTCCACCTAAGGCAGCACCTTACGAGTATTTTGACACTACAGGCTTGCCATACCCCGACCGCAGGAAGAAGCTCACTGTGGATGAACGCTTTGATAAATTTGTTGAGGCCATCCGGCATATATATGTGCATATTCCGCTGCTTGATGCCATGCAGGTACCTACTTACACTAGGTATTTCCGGAACATCCTCAACAACAAGCGCCCCATTCCAGCAATGGAAATGGTGAGGCTCACAGAAGAGTGCAGTGCTGCTATTCTGAACATCCTTCCAGAGAAGAAGAAGGATCCGGGGTGTCCAACCATCCCATGTTCGATCGGCAGCCAGCACTTCTCTCAGGCGCTCTGCGACTTAGGAGCAAGCGTGAGCATCATCCCCAAGACGGTATACGACAGGCTAAACCGCCCGTTATCGCCTACGGCTATGTGCTTGCAGCTCGCAGACCAGTCCGTTCGTCATCATGCGGGTATTGCCGAAGACGTTCCCGTGCAGATCAGAAACTTTTTCGTCCCCGTCGACTTCGTCGTGCTTGACATGGAAGTGGATGTCAAGACCCCTCTCATCCTTGGGAGGCCGTTCTTGAGCACTACCAACGCCAACATCGATGTGGGGGTAGGAGAGTTCCACTTGGACTTCAACGGCAGGGAAGAGACGTTCAACTTCAAGCCCAAGGTTGAGCAATGCAAGCAAGTACGGGTCATATATGGAAAGGACCCAAGGGAAGTGGAGAAGATTGAGATTACTCCGCCCATGCCGCAGCCAGACAAGCTCATTGCATACATGAGAAACTATCTGGCAAGAGAGAATGCAAGAAGGCTAGCTAATTATTGGAGGACTCCAAGGAGGATGCCTCAGCCGCCAAACACACCTCAAGCCCCTCTTACTCCTCCCCCGCAAGAAGGAGTAGGTGAGTCACAATCGCCTAAGAAGAGGAGAGCGAGGCGCTCAAGGAAGAAGAAGGCAGCTATGGTATCGACCGATGAGAGTACAACAAAGGCGCCTATTGAAGAAAAGGTCGCCGCCACCAACACAAAGAAGACAACCAAAGTGTGGCGGAAGAAAATGGGAACCTCCACCTCGCCAGATTCTCCAGCGAGCGAGGTCCAAACAAGTTGAAGACACGGAGAACGTCTAGCTCAAAGACGTAAAAATGAGAGCCCTCCGATTGGGGAGGCCATCCCAATCGTTATCCTAGCTAGGCCTAGCACTTGTTTTTCTTTTCATAAACCATAAAAAAACAAAATAAAAACTTAAAAAATTAAAAACAACAAAAATAATAGGATTCTCGGCGATGCTCATTAGGGGCTAGCCACTTGTATCATCCTCACTCCTTTTTGCAGGTCAAGAGGAGGAGGAAGAGCCTGAATCAAGCTTAAGTCTTACAAAGACTCAAGCTTGGGGAGGGCCCCCAGGTAAGCAGGAGTTCAACACTAGCTCGAGTCTTGCAAAGACTCAAGCTTGGGGAGGACCCCCAGGTAAGTATTTCTAACTTTCTTAATAAATAAATAAACTCCCTGTTTCGAATAAATGCTAGAATCTTGGTGTTATGCTACGAATGATGATCGAGTTACAAATTAGCTTCCCATGTGTCGCATAGATGCAACCTCTACTCCTGACATATGTGTTATTTTTATTTGAGCATGATCACATCATGAGTCTTGCTTATTTCCGTGGGTTGCATTTGTTACACCAAGTCTGAGCATTGTGAATTGTGATATAGCATGATTAGGACTTGTTGCAATTTCTTCGTATGGTTTCCTCCAGAGATGCTTTTCTTGAATTGCTGCAAGTACCTAAAACCCTTCTGTTTTGGCACACTTTTCTTAGTGTGAGGATTTATTTACCTACCAGAGCCATATCATAATATTCGAAACAGCCCCACTCATAGCCATTTGTTTATGTATTGAGTTTTGTTAAGGTTTGATGTACTCTTGAAACTAAGCACTCCTAATTTTGGTCATAATCCCTTCGCGTGTATTTTCGAAAATTTCTTCCACCAAATAAAAAGGGAAATGTTTGGATAAATCAACCAAACATTTTTTTCGGAGTTTTCAAAACTTTTAGTCCATTCAAAATGCTCAAGAATATTTGAAATGTTTTCTTGAGCCATGCAAAATTTATGGCCCCTTGCACCATGGAGTAGTAAAAAAAAAAAAAACCTCCATGGTTGCATGACAAAAGTCAATGGCTATATGGTTCTTATCATAAACTTCTTGAGCAAAAATAAAGGACCAATGTTTTCAAAACCCCCTTCCACAAGTGTGAGTTCATTTTCTCCCTCTCCATCACATCAATTCTTATGACCAAAATAAATGGAGTTGCTATGTTGATTGAGACTCATTCTTTAGCTTTACAATAAATGCATGACATTTGTGCATTCCTTACCAAGCTCTACATACAAAGCCTCATTTGGTAGAAGGTAGGATGAGTGAAGCTTGTAGGAATAGACTCACATTGGCTGGTAAGAGAAGTGTCTGCCAAAACGAAGGAGAATTTTTGCACCTTACCTTGCAGCACATAAAAACTCTGGATGCATACCTACTAGAATTGTGTACTTGTCCGAAAATGCCGTTCTAGTCTTCAATGCTGCATGACAAGGTGTGTCATATAAGCCCCCACGATTTTTGCAACAGTCATGAATATTTTGTGCTCTCGTAAACTTACCACTGTTTAGGGAGTATGTTGTTGCATCTTTATTACCCATGTGGCGCTTCTTTATAACTCCTGATCCGCCGGTACCCTGAGTTGAGTTTGCTCGGGACGAGCAAAGTTTAAGCTTGGGGAGGTTGTTGGCGGTCGTTAAACCATGATTTGACCGCCACCATACCGGTAAATAAATACATAACACCAAGATTTTGTGCATAGTAGATAGGAATAATGCTACTCCACAAGTTTTGGTGGATATTTGGATGCAGGAGTGGATAATGGAAGAAAGTGGGCCCAGTCAGGGAAATTCCCTGGCCGGCCGGCCCCACCCTAGGCTGGCCGGCCCCACCTGGCGGCCGCAGGCCCCGGACTTCCTCCAGTGGGCTGGAAACAAGCCAACCACGCACAATTCAAGACCAACCCAGCAGATTTGCACCGCCATTCTAGAAGGTGGGCCATTTGGGCCTTAACTTGGCCTCCAATGCAATTCTCCCGACCCCAGCGAGGAGCCGACTTTCAGACCGCCTTCAGGGAGTGATCTGAAGAGTCCAGGCGCAAGACGGTGGCAAACCGCCACAGGGGACGGCCGGCCGGCCACCCCCCTAGGCCGGCCGGCCGACTTTGGCACCACCGCCTCTCTAGCTTCGGCCAGCGGGCTCCCACCGCCATCACAAGATATAAATTGGACCCCCCGGCCTCAGAAGCAACTCGCACCATCACACTTCATCCAAGTGTTCATTAGTTTAGTTTAGTAGTAGCTTTGGGAGTTAGAGTAGAGTAGAGTTGAGTGAGAGCTTTCTCGGGCTTCCGGAGTCTTCTCGGAGTTCGGTATAGTTCTTTGTATCCTTACTCTTTTGAGATATTATTTTATTTAATATATAATTAGTTTATTCTTTATTTATTTCTTTGAGTAGTTCTTTTCTATTTAGTTTATTTATTCCGTTAAGTAAGTGTTCGTAGAAGTCTTGTTGTGGGATTCGTGATTGTTGGAGTACGCAAGTACGAGAGAGTGCCTTCGTCGAGATGACGTCGCGTGAAATCTGTGCTTGTTTATTCTTAGATAGGACTGCTCCGTTGATCAAGAGTATTTCCTCTAGGCGGGTTGTAAGCATGGCGCTTAGAACTTGGCCTATGCAAGTTTGGCACCCAACCCCACGGAGGTGTTGGCGGTGCTTATAACGAATATTTTACTGCCAACACCATTCAATAAAAGCCATCATACAAGGATAAAATGAACATTCTTTTATATTAATGGCTCTCCACAAGTTTTGTTGGAGTATTTGAATGCAGGGAGCAATATGGACGAAATTCACAGGAAACGGGGGTTAAAGCCCACCGGCCGGCCCAATCATAGGCCGGCCGGCCTGCTCAGGTTCGCAACGAGGTTCTGCTCCTCCCCAGAGGCCTTCTACAGCTTTCTCACGTGGAATCCAAGGCCCAGCCCAATATCAAACAACCTACATTCTAGAACATGGGCTTTTGGGCCTAAACTTGAAGGTCACTCAACTTCTGCCGACCCCATAAAGAAACCGACCATTTTACCGCCATCAGGAGCCGATCAGAGACGTCCAGGAGGAAGTCGGCGGCCAACCGACAGAATCAGTGGCCGACCGGCCCCCCTACTAGGCCGGCCGGCCGACCTTTGCTCCACCGACTCCCCAGCTTCGGCCAGATGATGTGCACCGACTCCAGCAGCCTATAAATGCTACCCTTCGGCTCCAGAAGCAAGACACACCTCAATTGATACTTCATTTTAGTCTTTTGGTAGTAGCATAGTGCTAGGAGTGAGTGAGTGAGTGAGAGGGAAGGAGAGCTAGAGGCCCCCGGTATGTCGGGACTCTACTTCTTCATCGCCTCGGGTATGCTCCTCGCCTGGGAGTAGTCGTCTTAGTCTTCCAGGCCGGGCAACATGTAAGAAGATTATTGGTCAGGCAATGAAGTAAGGTATTCTGCTCTATTTATTTGTGGGTTCCAGGTGTGCAATATTTATTTATTTATTTATTTATTGCATTGACTAGCTTATTGATGATCTCGCTAGTTGTAACGATAGATGTAAACGTGGTGTTTATATCTGGAGTTATCCCTGGTTTGCTCGTAACCCCACGGAGGATGGTAGCCGTGAGTATGTGTGACAGGCATACCGGTCTCTGTAATCCACCACGTCCGGGTTATTGTTTTTAGTAGGGAGGTCAATAGCACGTAGTTCCCCTTAACAGTTGTTCCTAATTATCGGGTTGCTGTTCTGGCATGCGTGTGCTCCGAAACGAATAATAGAGTAAGGCCCTTACCAAGTTGCCCAGCTACATAGCCTCTTATCATTAGATTGCCTGGCCAGAAGACCTTTTAATTTACTGCTGCAAACTCCGCTCCTGTGTGCCACCATTACGGATCAATACCTCTAGTGTTTAAGCGTTAGTACACTATACGTTCCCTGTGGATTCGATACCCTAGGAATACTCCTTGTGGTGAAAGCTACATCGGTATCCGTACGCTTGCGGATTAATTTCTGTTAGGCCTTAGGACTGCCAACAAGCTTTCTGGCGCCGTTGCCGGGGAACGGTAAGCTGTGCTAAAATTCGAACCTAGAGGCGCCCGTTAAAGGCTTTTATTTTCTTTTGTTTTCTTTTTGCTTTTCTTTTTCTTTTATTATCATACTTTATATCATGGACACTCCGTCGATCTTCGACGCCGCTGCTCCGAAAGGAGCACTATTGGAGCCTGCACCAGCATCCAAGCCAATCACAGCCACCAGCTATGAGATTCGACCAGAGTTGATTGCACTGGTGAAGGGATCTGAGTTCCGCGGGGAAGATCATGAAAATCCGTACACACACATGCGTTACTTCGAGAGGCTCTGTTCCACAGTTGTTACATCAGGAGTCCCGAGAGACAGTTTCAGATGGTTGCTGTTTCCGTTCTCCATCACTAGCAACGCAGAGCTCTGGTATGCCAAGCACGTAAGTGAAGCTCAGGGAGATTGGGCTACTCTCCGGAAGCTCTTCTGTCTCAAGTACTTCCCTCTCCACAAGGTTATTGCTCTTCGCAAGAAGATCATTACCTTTGAGCAGGGCAGAAATGAGCCATTAGGAGCTGCCTGGGACCGTTTCCTGACCTACACTCTAGAAGGACCAGATCTGGGAATTCCATCACCAATACTCCTTCAACATTTTGCTGCGAGACTCACTCCGAACAGCCGTAACTTCTTGGATACAGCTTCAGGAGGGTCATTCTTGTACAAGACAATTGAAGAAGGGTTTGATGTGTTGGATAAAATTCTCAGCAACTTGGGCTCCTATGATGCAGTTGCCCCTGGAAAACATGAAGAAGAGGCACAAACCATAGTTGAGACACCTTCAGTTAGCTTACCAGAACAGAAGAAGTGTGCATGTATAGTACAACCCCAAGCAGAACCACCTCGACAACCGCCAGCTCCGAAGGCAGAACAAGAACCATTCTATGTCTGCCCCTCGAATCCTACGCTATTCAAGGATAGTCAAATTCTCTCCGAAGGACAGAATCAAGTTGAGTCCACTCTCCCTCTCCTACCATATGAGGAAGAGGTAGACTTAACGAGATTCGGGAATACAAGAACTTACCCGGTGGAGAAAAATTGCTATGTTGAGAAGGCTGAGCTGGATGAGCTAGATTGGGAAGACAAAGTAGATCAAGACATACGTCTACAGAAACTGTCTGCTGTCTTCAGCGAGGATTGGCTCCAAGAAACAGAATGCTCAGAGAAGGCTATTAAGCTCAATGAAAAGCCTGAGAGCATTCTAGTAAAATATGAGCATATACCACCAATTGAGGCTAGCTATGACCTAAGAGCAGGAATAAACATTCTGTCAAAACAGCGGGCCCAGCAATTGGCGGTAGACATATCGAGCCTTATACCATCAGGAAAAAGGCTGATATTCCGGAACAAGTGTTATCAAACTGAAGGAATTATACAAGAGTTGGAAATAGAAGTTAATGGGCAACCCCTGCTCATGAATTTCTACATCTTTGACATTCCCGACAAGAACTTCTTCCTGATTGGAACACCAATTGCAGCACTCACAAAGATGAGAAGCGGCCAAGAAGAGTTGGAAGTTCCAATGGGAAGACAAAGCTTCTCCATCGACATTCGAAGAACACTTAATGCCAAGGCAGAAGAGAAATCTGAAAAGATGGATGAATACACGGCTATAGAAGAAGCAGCAGCCGTTGAGTTCTTAGAAGCTTCGCAGTTTGATATGGAGGAAGATGCACAATACTTCAATGAAGATGAAGACCCTTCCCCCTATGTTCCACTCAATAAGCATGAAGAACCAGCTCCAACACCTGTCGAGCTCAAACAGCTGCCACCAGGTCTTAAGTATAGTTTCCTTTTCAAAGATCAGACAACGCCTGTCATCATCAGTGATAAGCTGTCAGAGGAAGAAGAGAAGAAACTAGTAGCCGTGCTAGAAAAATACAGATCAGTAATAGGCTACTCATTAGCAGACCTCAAGGGAATCAGCCCAGAATTCTGCACACACCAAATCCCGATGGAACCCGATCATAAGCCTGTGCGTGAGCACCAACGACGCTTGAACAATGCCATGAGAGATGTAGTTAAGAAAGAAATTTTGAAGCTACTCAAGGCAGGTATAATCTACCCAGTTCAGGACAGTCAATGGTCAGCCCCGTCCAGGTAGTACCTAAAAAGGGAGGGATGACAGTTGTGAAGAATGAAAAGAATGAGTTGATCCCTCAGCGCACAGTGACAGGATGGAGGATGTGCATCGATTACAGGAAGCTTAATAAAGCAACCAGGAAAGATCACTACCCACTCCCGTTCATTGATGAGATGCTCGAACGGTTGGCGAAGCACTCGTTCTTCTGCTTCCTTGACGGTTATTCAGGGTACCATCAAATACCTATCCACCCTGAGGACCAAGACAAGACCACCTTCACATGTCCTTACGGCACATGCGCCTATCGACGAATGTCGTTCGGATTGTGTAACGCACCTGCCTCCTTCCAAAGATGCATGATGGCAATCTTCTCAGACTTAGTGGAGAAAATAATGGAAGTATTCATGGATGTTTTCTCAGTCTACGGTGAAACATTCGACAGATGTCTCCAGAATCTCGAGAAGGTACTTCAGAAATGCAAGGACGCAGATTTGGTTTTGAATTGGGAAAAATGTCACTTCATGGTGACAGAGGGAATTGTTCTTGGGCACAAGGTCTCTGCTCGAGGGATTGAAGTCGACAAAGCCAAGATTGAGGTAATTGAGTCATTTCCACCCCCGAGAAACATAAAAGGGATCCGCAGCTTCCTAGGACACGCCGGTTTTTATAGAAGGTTCATCAAGGACTTCTCCAGGAAGGCGAGACCTCTCACCAGTCTCCTGGCTAAAGACGCACCGTTCGTCTTCGACAACAAGTGCATGGAGGCATTCAATGAACTGAAGACAGCTTTGATATCTGCCCCCATTATCCAGCCACCCGATTGGTCACTCCCGTTCGAAATCATGTGCGACGCAAGTGACTACGCCGTAGGAGCAGTGTTGGG
Source organism: Eragrostis nindensis (assembly GCA_012490785.1). NCBI lineage: Eukaryota > Viridiplantae > Streptophyta > Magnoliopsida > Poales > Poaceae > Eragrostis > Eragrostis nindensis. The sequence continues at coordinate 164,837 of JAAXCT010000385.1, forward strand.
ACAAACCAAGGATAAGAAGTATCATGCCATCGCCTATGCTAGCAAAACTCTCACTGGACCTCAACTCAATTATGCAACCACTGAGAAGGAATTGTTGGCTGTGGTGTATGAAACGGAATACCAAACCCTACCCTGCGATTCGGAGCCTATCTCGCCCGGAGTAGATTTTCTATCTTTTTAAACACATTGAAAATTTATTTTCCTCCACTTCTCCATCTCAAAAGTTTCGGCCATGGCTGAGAAGGCACCCAACCAGAGCTTCTCCACCATGTCTCCCACCAATTCCAATGCCCCCAATTCAAGAGCCTCCAACATCGCCGCCCGGAAGCATCGATCCGCCTATCTCGACCAATTTCCGGTCAATAACGGCGAGGGATCCAGCGCGGCGAGGTACCTCGACTTCGTGGACACCTGGGGGGCCGAGCTGGAGGCCGAGCTGCTCGCAGCCGGGGCCAACCCCGGCCGGCCGGCCTGTCATCCTGGCCGGCCGGCCAGCCCGAGGCGCGGCAGGAGCCCGTTTAGGGCGAGCGCGAGCCCCAACTCAGGGAGATTCCTTTCCCCCTCTGGTGGCGTCGGGAAGAAGCAGTACCGTGGCGGCATCACGCATCCCGTGGTCGGTGAGCTGTCCCCCAAGATGGGGAAATCTCCAGCGCTCCCCACTCCTACTCCAAAGGTGGAGATCGCGCCGGCGTATCCCGTGGTGGAGCAATCCGAGGAGGATCCTGACGAGCCCACGGACACCAGCCAGACCAAGGACGAGTCTTCCCATAGGACATCTAACGGTGCCTATGAGAACGCTCCCCCCTTCACCTATCTGGGTGCTAAGGGCAAGAAGTGGTGCGAGAAGGTGATGTACTGCAAGGCGCCCAAGGGGTTCATCTTCAAGGCTGAGTCGAATGACTCATCACCTTCGCAGAAGCTGCGTCGCCGCTCACCGCCGCCGATCACCGGTCCTCCCGGCCAGATGGAGTTCAGCGATGGCGCCCATGACCCCATCAAGGAGCTGCAAATCGCGCTCCAAAGGATGGAGGCGCGCCTCGCTAAGGTGGAGGACTACCAGAGTGAGGCGTACATGGATCTGGAGGACAACAAGGACAAGATCAATCTTGTCCAAGGGGAGCATGGCCAAGATGAAGAGGCTCTACAAGCTCACGGGGTTCAGCGAGCACTTCGAGGCCCCCTCACCATAGGAGCATTAGGATTAGAAATCGGCGCTTATTAGTTTGCTTTTGTTTAATTTCCCTTCAAATTCGTTTAGGTTTGCTTTGAATGAAATTAGGTTTGCTTAATTTATTTCCTTTTGTAAAAGCGCCCAATGCTCCTCTGAATAAAATAAAATTTGCCTCTTAGTGTTTAATGAAATGAGTGTTTATTTAATTGCTTGTTGGTTTATGTGGGTAACCACATAAACCAACCTCTGTACACTCACAATTTCCTCGAGCGCGCAGGATAAACATGTTGTACAAGTGATGGTGCACTGCCACGACGAAACAGAGGCAGAACGGGGCACAGGTCCCGCCGGCCGGCTCATGGGCCTGGCCGGCCGGCCTGGCTCAGACCCCGAACAGGTTCAAATTTTTCCAACTCGTTCCATTTAATCCCCTCTGCCTATTTCACCTGTTCGCTAATAAAACAAAAAGATTTTACGCAGATAAAACCAAACAAAAATTCTTTTAACATCATCGGTTTTATGATAATGTTATTTCACAATTTTTTTTCTTGCTCACAAAATTTTATTAAGGACGCTCTTGTCTATTTTGTTGTGAGGTTTGATATATGCTTAAAATCTTGGCTCCTATCTTTCCATGATTTTCTCGGAAATCTTACTTTGCCTTTCGATCTGACAGTCACAAATTCTCTGAAAATAACTATTAGAGCCAAACAAAGATAGATTTTATAACTCCTCAAAAGCTAATCTTTTTGTGGTGAGTTCAATTAAGGTTTAATTCTCCAAAGTTGCATGCACTCCTCAAATGTCAGTCATACATCATTTACATATGAGAGTGACTCATCCACCTATGGCAGACATCAACCTATGATCAAAAGAAAATTCTGCCTTATTGCTCTCTGCCCCACACTAAGATGCTCCTCTTGCCTTATGTATCCTGGGAACCTCTCTCTATTAAAAAAAAAGAGAGAGAAAAGTTTCCCATTGAAAAAAAAAAGAGAGGCAAGAAGGATTGCTGTATTCATTCTGGGCGGAATGCATAAGACACAATCTTTTCTGCCAAAGTATGAGTCGTCTCTAAAAGCATCATTTTGCCATTGACTGAACTATGAGGATGTGCATTGCTCTTTCTAGAATTTCCCCTTAATTTTACAATATCTGCAAAAGATTATGCTCTCCTTACCAAACCCCAGATATAAGCCATATCAGAAAATAAGGAAAGCATCTTTTGAGTGAAGATAGGTTTTTTTCACAACCCTGAGCGACTCAGACTTTGAGAATTTTTGTGACAAGATGAGAAGAAAGGGAAAGTTTTGAAATCCGAGGAATCTTTGGGTTTGAAAAGGGTCTTTGATTTTCGCTGTTCAACCTTTCAACTTCTCAAGACAATGAGATTTAGCCACTTCCACATAGTGAGCCTGAAGAAATTGTTGAAATAATTTTAACATATCACCTTGATGATGTCTTTTTCTTTGGTTCAATCTTTTTGCTCGGGACGAGCAAAGATCTAAGTCTGGGGGGGTTGTTGGCGGTGCTTATAACGAATATTTTACCGCCAACACCATTCAATAAAAGCCATCATACAAGGATAAAATGAACATTCTTTTATATTAATGGCTCTCCACAAGTTTTGTTGGAGATTTTGAATGTAGGGAGCAATATGGACGAAATTCACAGGAAACGGGGGTTAAAGCCCACCGGCCGGCCCAATCATAGGCCGGCCGGCCTGCTCAGGTTCCCAACGAGGTCCAGCTCCTCCCCAGAGGCCTTCTACAGCTTTCCCACGTGGAATCCAAGGCCCAGCCCAATATCAAACAACCGACATTCTAGAACATGGGCTTTTGGGCCTAAACTTGAAGGTCACTCAACTTCTGCCGACCCCATAAAGAAACCGACCATTTTACCACCATCAGGAGCCGATCAGAGACGTCCAGGAGGAAGTCGGCGGCCAACCGACAAAATCAGTGGACGGCCGGCCCCCCTACCAGGCCGGCCGGCCGACCTTTGCTCCACCGACTCCCCAGCTTCGGCCAGATGATGTGCACCGACTCCAGCAGCCTATAAATGCTACCCTTCGGCTCCAGAAGCAAGACACACCTCAATTGATAATTCATTTTAGTCTTTTGGTAGTAGCATAGTGCTAGGAGTGAGTGAGTGAGTGATAGGGAAGGAGAGCTAGAGGCCCCCGGTATGTCGGGACTCTACTTCTTCATCGCTCGAGTATGCTCCTCACCTGGGAGTAGTCGTCTTAGTCTTCCAGGCCGGGCAACATGTAAGAAGATTATTGGTCGGGCAATGAAGTAAGGTATTCTGCTCTATTTATTTGTGGGTTCCAGGTGTGCAATATTTATTTATTTATTTATTGCATTGACTAGCTTATTGATGATCTCGCTAGTTGTAACGATAGATGTAAACGTGGTGTTTATATCTGGAGTTATCCCTGGTTTGCTCGTAACCCCACGGAGGATGGTAGCCGCGAGTATGTGTGACAGGCATACCGGTCTCTGTAATCCACCACGTCCGGGTTATTGTTTTTAGTAGGGAGGTCAATAGCACGTAGTTCCCCTTAACAGTTGAACCTAATTATCGGGTTGCTGTTCTGGCATGCGTGTGCCCCGAAACGAATAATAGAGTAAGGCCCTTACCAAGTTGCCCAGCTACAAAGCTTCTTATCATTAGATTGCCTGGCCAGAAGACCTTTTAATTTACTGCTGCAAACTCCGCTCCTGTGTGCCACCTTTACGGATCAATACCTCTAGTGTTTAAGCGTTAGTACACTATACGTTCCCTGTGGATTCGATACCCTAGGAATACTCCTTGTGGTGAAAGCTACATCGGTATCCGTACGCTTGCGGATTAATTTCTGTTAGGCCTTAGGACTGCCAACAGGAGGATGGTAGCCGCGAGTGTATGTGACAGTTGCACCGGTCTCTGTAATCCACCGCGTCCGGATTGGACTCAGCAGGGTCTTAATTATAGCATACGGTTCCCTAAGTTTGAACTAGCATCATCGGTTAACCTAGCACGTGTGTGCCCCGAAACGACATGACTTGTATGTGTATGAGCTTAGCTAGAGTAGATAATCTTTGTAGACTTGACTGCTAGGAAGAGTAAATAATAGATGAACACACAGGTAGCCTTAACTCTATCTCGTTGCTCTCCCAAATGTATACTACGATTTATTTCTTTTATCACTTCGGATTTGAGGATGTGTGTGCCACCCATATCTATCTTGCCTATCTTACCCCCGTCTCAAGTATGGTTGATACATTATTCTTTCTCCAAATTATCCAATGCATTGCTATTATTCAGCTCCCTTTCGCTCTACTTCCCTGCGGAAATATAAATACGATAACCCTGGAATACTCCAAGGTGAAATGCTACAATGGTGATCCGTACGCTTGCGGAATTAATGAATTTAATTTTATCGCATAAGAACCGCCAACAACTTTCCTTACAAGCGACTCTGGATTATCAACGAAATTTTCCGGCAAGCTGAATCCACGCATACACTATCCTGTTTTCACATCAAAGAGAGAAAACAGATCAAGGTTAGCCTGCAATGGGCAATGGTTAAATCACATCAAGTGTAATCATGAGTAATCATTGTACACTTGTCAACAATTGTCTTCTCCGGCAACGGCGCCAGAAATGCTTGTAGGTATTTCTTACACCAAACAGAAAACACCACCTTAGGCTGGTTAGGCCTAGGGTGAATATTCCAGGTTCGGCGCCAGAAATACCTGGGGTTAAGTTACTTGCTTAGGGTACATAATAATCCACAACTAGCAACGAGTGCCAGAAATGTATTATTAGTATTTAATCTTAAAAGATAATCCGCAAGCGCACAGATAACCCGTTGTAGCATTTCACCCGAGAGTATTCCAGGGTATCGTTATTTATATTTTCCCAAAGGAAGACGTGGCTGACAAGTATGTGCTTATACTCATGGTGTTACAAATGATAGATCATAACCAATATCCAAATGTAGGGGTAAGGCAATAAAGAATAGAGGATAGTGCGACACACATACAGCAGACAGTTCCACTCTCTGATTAAAGGCGAGAGGCAGCTCTAAGCTAGACTAAGGTTAAGTAAGAAGAACTGCTACTTCTAATGTACATCATCAAGTAGCGTGCGTAGCATCTACCTATAGCCTAAGCTGCACACAAGCCAAGACTAAGCTGTTCTACTGCCAAGCCATCATCGGGAGATCCAGCGATCAGAGTCTGCCCCAATCTCCGGACATTTCATATATACTCCTATGCCATACCCAAACGTGGAGGATTACAAGGGACGGACAGGGCTGTCACCACCTGCCGCCTACCTCTACAAACCGTGGGGCACGAACACGCATCCAAGGGTGGAAAGGAAGCCCTAGCACCATGCTAGAGTAACTAACCACAACTCTAGATCCCTCGAGGCACCTCGCAAGGCGATAAACCTAGAGCACTCTTGCAAGACAATGGACCCGATGACTAAGCAAAAGGAACAACTAGATCTAGCAAGCGATTACTTAGACAAAGGATCAAAGCTAGCACTACGTTATGCATAGGCGTTCGTCGCTCAAGAACGAGCGACGAACGACGAACGATGAAGAACGATCATCGTTAACCGATGATCGAGTATGAACGAACGACGAACCAACGATGAACGATCATGAACGAACATCGATGAACGATGAACGAACGATGAACGAACGAAGAACGTTCATCCAAGATTAAGGATGAATGATGAACTAGCATAAGCACATAACTACTACAAGAACGATGATATTCCATTGATAAATAAATAAGTCTTACAAAGAGAGTAAAAGGATACAAGGGAATATACCCCAAACTCTCCAAGGGACTTGGGAGCCAAAAGGGCAGCCCAACTACTCAGCCTAAGCCTAACTAGAGAGCCTCTAGCTCTGGATGTGTGGAGGAGGGAATGAGCCTCTTGTGTTGGTGTGTCTTGAAAGGAGGGGGGTACCCCTTTATTTATAGCCTCCCAAAGGCGGTGGAGTTGAGGCGGTTCCAGATATTTTGGGCATTGATTGCAGGTGGAACCGACCTCCTGAAGTTGGTTGTGAACCGCCATAAAAAGATGGACCCAGGGGGCCACCTGGCAGGTCGGCCGACCTAGGTATTGGGGTTGGCCGACCTGGCCCTGGCGCCTCCTGGGCTGGGCTTTGGCAGGTGCCTTCCCCTTGGCCTGTAGGCCTCTTGTCCAGGTGCGTGGCCTCAGTTGATGTTCTGGTAGGTTCTGGGCCTTTCATCCTTGAATTATATTCCCGCGGCGAGCGTCATTTGATGGAAGTATTAGAATCGTCGCCCTGGGGCCTGTTTACACCTGGAAATCTCTGTTTTCCACTTGCACATCCAAATCCAGAAGTACACGTGGAACTAGGTTATTTGATAACAAAATGCAAGTAATGAGTGTTAGTTCTTCCTTATTTATAGAGCTAATTGACTGTCAAAAACTGGGTCTAAGGACCGTCAACAACTCCCCCAAGCTGTCCTCCTTGCTCGTCCCGAGCAAGAAGTAGGACTTAGGATGTTGATCAGGAGTTGCTACAATGTTTCATATCTCCTAGGTACCATGCACAGAACAAAAATACTCTCCTTTGAGTTGAAAAAGTTGGCATGGTAGCTCACCCTTTACCTTACTCCTTATGAGGCGTATGGCTTTTTCCTTGTCTTGGGCGGTTGAGAGATAGAACGGTTATAACAGAGCACCATTCACTTGTCCATTGTTTGACTTTTATTTTCCGGAGGTTTCTAAAATTTTTGAAATAAAAGCAAAGTTCCTCAAATGATGCTCTCAAGTCGCTCAATAAGTGTATATTCCTCACCAAGGCATTATTGTGTTGCCTTTGTCATCCTACTTCTAAGGCTTGTATGTGGAGCTCAAGGTAGGGATGATATGAGGCATACTTGCATCACACATATTGCCGAACCAAAAGAGTGGATCCATGGAGAATGCAAGTCATACAACCTTGATCAAGATGTGCATGTGTGTATATGGTGGTGGTGAGGTGGAAGAACTATACTCCTTTTTATTTGTTCCTTCTCTTTCTTTTTGGATTTTTGAGGAGAACATGGCTATCTTTCTTTCTTTCTTTCTTTTTCTCAACATTTTTCTTTCTTTCCCCATTTTTTTCATCATGCTCTACTTTTGTATGAGCAGGGGGTTATTCTTTTTCTTTCTTTTACATAGCCATGTCTCCAATGATATATTTGAGAGAGAAAGGTAACAATGGGTTTTTGGAGTACTTATTTTGGTGGAAAGTGTCGTGGTATTGCTTAACTTCCAGTGTAGAAGTTTAGCATGCGAGGTGGAGTGTACGTGATCTTGATCAATGAGAGTATGACTGTTGGCGGTTCTTATGCGATAAATTTAAATTCATTAATTCCGCAAGAGCACGGATCACCATTGTAGCATTTCACCTTGGAGTATTCCAGGGTTATCGTATTTATATTTCCTCAGGGAAGTAGAGCAAAAGGGAGCTAAATAGTAGCAATGCATTAATAATTTGGAGAAAGAAATAATGTATCAATTATACTTGAGACGGGGGTAAGATAGGCATGATAGATATGGGTGGCACACACATCCTCAAATCCAAAGTGATAAAAGAAAACTGTAGTATACATTTGGGAGAGCAACGAGATAGAGTTAAGACTTCCTATATGTTTATCTATTATTTACTCTTTCTAGAGTCAAGTCTACAAAGATTATCTACTCTAGTTAAGCTCATACACATACAAGTCATGTCGTTTCGGGGCACTGTTGACGGTGTTTAAGTCATTAAATTACCGTCAACATATCGGTAAATAAAAGGGTAAGTCACCAAAATCCGGCAATGTTTTATTTTATTAATAAAGTTCCATGAGTTTTGGATGATTTATGAGTGCAGGAATACAGAAGAAATGGGCATCTGTGGAGAGAAACACAGGCCGGCCGGCCCAATCATAGGCCGCCCGGCCACACTTGGCCCCTGCTGCTGTCGATCTTCGACTAATGGGCTCTGAAGACGTCCAGCACCGAGAATAATTAAAGCCCAAGTTAAGAAATAGCAAACATTCTAGAAGATGGGCTACAATGGGCCTAAACTTGGCCCTTACTCCACTTCTGCCGACCCCAGGAGAAAACCGACCTCGGGACCGAGCCCACCAAGCAATCAGGAGCGTCCATAGAGGAGGCGGTCGCGAACCGACACTGTGGACGGCCGGCCGGCCCCCCTATCTGGCCGGCCGGCCGACCTTAGTGGCGCAGCCACTCCAGTCTCAGCCAGGGAGTCTCCACCGCCATGAGAAGCTATAAATAGGACCCCCCGGGCGCAGAAGCAACTCGCACCTCATCGGAGAATCCATTTACTCTTCTTGTTTAGTGTTAGCATTAGTTGGGAGTTAGAGTTAGAGTGTGAGCTTTGCTCAGGGTTCCCGAGTCATCTTCGGAAGTGTGGTAAAGCTCTACTTGTATCTTTACTTTCTTTTGAATAAATATTATTATGAATATCTTTTCCTATTTATTTAATTCAGTAAATCTTTTAATTTATGTTATTGCTCTGAGTAATTACTTCGGAAGTATCTCTGTGTTGGATCCACGTCTATGTGAGGTAGACTTACTTGAGTTGTCAGCTGGTCTATGCGTAAACAATTCATTTGAGTTTATTGAGCGTGGGTGGTCTGCCCTGTTAGCTAAGGGTAGATTATTTAGAGTAATTGCATGTATGGTTCAAGGAATTATTCTAGACGCGAGTAAATGGATGGTAGCCGCGAGTGTATGTGACAGCTGCACCGGTCTCTGTAATCCTCCACGTCCGGGTTGGACCTAGCAGGGTCTTATTTATAGCGGGTGGTTCCTTATAGTGGTGGCCTTGGTTATCACTATGACACATCCGTGCCCCGATGCACAGATTTATGGCTATTGTATGATCCTGAGTGTATAATTGTAAATCATTAGATTGCTGAATATAAAATATTTAGGATGGATATATTTTAGGAATCGCTTCTCTCTACTCGTTGCTCCCCCAATCTTTTGCTAATTACTCTTTTATGGATTACTTCATGAGTGCCACCTTTATGAAACTTTCAACGTTTGACGTGATTTACATACGATCGATTTAGACAGTTCTTTCTTGGAATTTTCTGCTAGCTTCCCTGTGGAAATTATAAATACGATACCCTGGAATACTCTATGGTGAAGTGCTACAATGGTGATCCGTGCGCTTGCGGAATAGAAATATTTGGTATAGCATAAGAACCACCAAAAAGCATTTCTGGCGCCGTTGCCGGGGAAGCTTAGCTAGAAAATTTCCTGTTTTCATTAAACGTTGTCTTAATCTCGTTTGTTTATCACGAACCTATCACACGCATGATCGTTTAAATCTTGACCCCTCTTTGGTAATAAAAGAAAATTCTATCGTGAGGAAAAGATAAAAAAAAAAACAAAACTGTCATGGCGATTGTTTCGCGGAAAGTTGTGAGGCCAGAGGGAACACCCGCAGGGAAGTCAGAGGTTGCAAAACCCCCTGCCGTGCCTCAAGGAAGAACATGTGTTGGTACAATGACCAACAAATAGGGAGACACCTTTTGTTATCAATTCATTGAAAAGCCCCCGTACGCCCCTCCGAAGTTGACGAATGGAAGAGTGACGATAACGGGCGAAGTAAACAAGGAGGTCCCCAAGGAAGAGGAGAAACCAAAGAAAACCCGCACTCCGAAAAAGAGAGAGCCTAAGAAGACCACCCCGAAGAAAAAGGAACCCAAGACGGCTCTCGCTAAGAAAGTGCGGAAGATTTTGTCCACATGGAAAATCTCAAGATGTCAACGTTCGACCATTAGACAAAAGTAGAAGCGTCAGTGCCGTTAAAAAAAATCTGAAATAATTTTAATCCGAGACGCTAATACACCTCCGACGGGAGGATCTAAACCGTCGTTATCCATGGAATAAAATTTAATTTTACGTTTTAATTATGCGCTGAGCCTAAAAACATATATATATAAAAAAATCGATTTTCGGTTTGACCGGGACCCTTCCGGGCCCGGCCAACCCCACCTGTCATCACTTTGCTTTGGACAAAGGAGCTGCAGGAGGCGTACAGGTGACAGCACCACGCGCAGAAGAAAGGCGCACCCCAGTGGGCGCCCGGTCGCCGACTCACGCCACCGACGCCCTACACCTGCCACAGCTGCTCCCCTACGTCGTAGCATGCTCGAATGCCTCAGAAATTTGCGTGAACGGAGGAAAAATCGCCGACAATGGAGGACGGCGTCCCATCCTCCTCCCTGTGTGAGCATGTGCACCGAAAGGCGCACCACGGCGCTCCACTCGACGCCACTCCTCCACCGCTGCCGTCCCGTCGCGAAGTGACACCGGGGCCCGCCGGCCGGCCCGCCGTGTCCGCCGGCCAGCCACGTCCGGCCTCGCCTCGGCGCCCGCGCGCGCCCATAAATGGAGGCCGGCGCCTCCATGTTTCTTCGCACCACAGCTCGATGAGCTCTTCTTCCTCCCTTGCTTAAAACCTCCTAATCAAGCAATTAGTGATAATTAGGTAATAATAATAATATAATAATAAAAAAATATTTAATGTTCTTAGTTCTGTTTTCTTACTGCTGAGTGGTGGTCCTAATAAACCCCACCTTGGACGACTAACCCCTGAACGACTAACCTTTGGACAGCTAACCCGCTAATTTTTATTCACTATTCCCTTCGGGTATTTGCTGTCTAATCATTTGTGCAGGTCACTGTGAGCTTCTTCACCTCGCTCAAGAGGAAGGCTAGTGGCAAGAGTCGTGGCAGCAGCTCACACTCTGGGTCCGATGCTGGAACACAGCAACCACCGGAACCGCTGAACGTGGAGCCGGTCGGCCCGATCGTGCGCTATATGGAGCACGAGCAGCACATTGTGGCACACAATGAGGATGAAAGGAACCGCATCGCCGGGTTAAGAGACCGTGAGTTTCAATACTCACGTGTTTTCGACCCTCAATTCCTCACTGACATCGGCATTAAAGAAGACTTCGACCAAGCTCTCAGGTACACAGGCCTTACTGACTTCTCTAATACCTTTGAGTTAGGTGCGAAGTGGCTTTCTATTGAGTTTTTGATCACCCTGCAAATTGTCCCTGATAAAACCATGGCACGTACACGAATAAAATTTCGCTTGTTTAATCAGGAGTTTGACTTGCCGTTTAATGACATGAGTGATTTGTTGGGTTTCGAGCGTAGTGGGCAGACAGCTCTAGACAAACTTAAAGGCTTTAACGAACTCACCTTCTGGATTAAAATATCTGGGGAAAACGGAGTACACCGCCGCACTGGCGAAATTCATAATCCTTCCCTAAGAGTCTTGCATCGTTGGTGTGGTTTCGTTTTGTCACCCCGTCATGAGAATAGGGCTGTCACCAGAATTGATCTGTACTACCTTTATGCTATGGTAAAGAAGACTAAAATCAACCCTCTGCTTTATGTGCTTAATCATTGGTTGAGTGTGACGTTTACTTCAAGTGCTCCTATCTTGTTCATGTCATACATCACTAGAATTGCACGAGGCTTAGGGATGTTGCACCAAGCACGGGTAGCCTTTTTGCCTGGGACCCAAGTGTTGATTGGGTTCGATCACTTTCGCCAAGCCCACATGATTAATAGAATAGCTGAGGGGCGCTACCGCATGGTTTACCATGGGTATAGTACAGAGGTTGAGCTGCCCGAGCCGAGGCTAGGGCTCTATCGCACCAGAAGCCTGACCATTGCTCTGAGGATAGCCGAGCCAGCCTGCCACAGCGTAGCAGAAGGACCCGTGACCCGGTCTAGAACCAGGAACGCAGGAACCACTGCTGGACCCTCCGCCGGACCCTCTGTCACACCTTCAGCCGTACCCTCTGCTGCACCCAGAGCTGAGAGCTCAGGGTCACACCACTCAGGTGGCCCTGACACACGCAGCGACTCACCTGCTTGGCCGCCCCCACAGGGTGTGCAGGGGATTCACCAGTTTCACTATCCTCCCGGAGGCCATGCAGCCACTGGGGGAGTACAGTACCAGCCTGGTCCTTACCAGCAGAGCTCTCACGCTCCACAATTCATGAGCGGCCCACAAGTGGGATCCTCCCGCTCAGCTAGGTTTGCGCCCAACTGGAACTACTGGTACCTCGAACAAGAAGTTGCACAGCTCCAAGAAACCATGCATGACACCGCCAACCTCGTGACCGACCTCCAAGGTCAGGTCTACTACCAGGGCGGTAGGATAGAGGACACGTACAACCTCTGCCAGCAGATTGCCTCAGGCCTGAACATCAATACTTCCCAGTCCCAGCAGCAACAGTACGGGCCCCAACCCGTACCACAGCCTGAGGCACAGCCACCACCTGAGCAGCACACTGGCCATGTTCCCTTCTTTGAACCGCCTTCCCAGGGGGAGTGGGACCCCTGGACAGCTTCTTACCATTAGGCTTGGTTCAAGCTTATGCCTTGCAAAGGCCTAAGCTTGGGGGGGGGGGGGGGGGGGGGGGGTTTCGGAGTTCTCTGCTGTTTGTCTGCCTTGCCCGACCTCGCATGACCATCAGTTGTATCAGCCGTTCGTCTGTTCTGCAGTTTGTTTTATTTGTTTTTGCTTTGTCAAAAAAAAAAATCGGGTTTATTTTTCTGTTGCCGAATCTTGGTTGTTCTACCCACACATAAAGGATATGATGAATAGTTGCTCTATTAGTTTTCTGCTTGTACCTTTTATGCAATCGCTACTCCTTGTATAGTTAAGTGAGAAGTAATCTGGCACGATCACACTTCTAGTATTGCTATGTCTGTGTGGGTAGCACCTGGTTTACCAAGTCTAGGCATTGACTTGCATGATATGGCTGCTTTGGGTTAAATTAGCATGCATCTGCATTAACAGTCCAGAGATGTTTTTGATCTTTATAAATGCTGCAACCAAAACCCTTTCTGTCTTACACTTCCCCTATGAGGAATCAATTACCTACCAGAGCCATATATTGCAAAATTTATAAAAACAAACCTCGCTCTTAGCTATCTTTTATATATTGAGTTGGGTTAAATTTTGATCTCTCAGAACACTGCTCTCTTTATGTCAGTCATCCTTCTTCTGGGAATATGAGAAATTCGTTACCACTCATCCTTCAAAATTCTTTTGTCTTCCGTCAAGAGCTCAAGAAAATTCAAAAATTATTGTTTAGGCCATCTAAAAATCTTCTTCACACTGCTGCCTTATGGTAGTAAAAAAAAAAACTCCCGTGATGCGCAGTAAAGATTTTTATAGAGGTGGTGGCCATCCTCAAAATTTCTCTTGAGCCAAGAAGACAGAAAAATTTATGAGTGATTTCTCTTCCCACATTTATCATTGGACTGGTTATGAAGAGTTGCTCTGTTTCCTTGAGATCATCCTTTAACCTTACAAAATATAAGTGAAGGATATGCACATCCAAACCAAGCTCCACCAGAATGACCATCTTATGTAGCATTAGGTTGTGAGCGATGTTTTGTAGGAAATAGCTTGCACAAAAGAGAGACAAAAAAGGGGAAGTGCAAAAGACTTAAAGGAGCATCCTTGAAATTTTTCTTATGCAGCAAGCAAAAACTCTGGACTTGTTATTTGCAGAATGTGTTTAACAAAAACTTAATAATGCTGTTCTGCTTTTCAATGTCACATGACAAAGTAATCAATAAGCCCCACGGGATGTATGCATGCTTGATGAATAAGTTGTGCTGGTTTATGGATTACTTGCTGTCTTGGAGTATGCTGTTGTATATCAGATACCTGTAGGAAATTAATATTGATGCAACTCCTGATCCGCCGATTGCCTAGGTTTTTATTTTGCTCGGGGACGAGCAAAGTTTAAGCTTGGGGGGTTTGTTGACGGTGTTTAAGTCATTAAATTACCGTCAACATATCGGTAAATAAAAGGGTAAGTCACCAAAATCCGGCAATGTTTTATTTTATTAATAAAGTTTCATGAGTTTTGGATGATTTATGAGTGCAGGAGTAAATACAGAAGAAATGGGCATCTGTGGAGAGAAACACAGGCCGGCCGGCCCAATCATAGGCCGGCCAGCCAGACTTGGCCCCTGCTGCTGTCGATCTTCGACCAATGGGCTCTGAAGACGTCCAGCACCGAGAATAATTAAAGCCCAAGTGAAGAAATAGCAAACATTCTAGAAGATGGGCTACAATGGGCCTAAACTTGGCCCTTACTCCACTTCTGCCGACACCAGGCGAAAACCGACCTCGGGACCGACTCCACCAAGCAATCAGGAGCGTCCACAGAGGAGGCGGTCACGAACCGACACTGTGGACGGCCGGCCGGCCCCCCTATCTGGTCGGCCGGCCGACCTTAGCGGCGCCGCCACTCCAGTCTCGGCCAGGGAGTCTCCACCGCCATGAGAAGCTATAAATAGGACCCCCCGGCCGCAGAAGCAACTCGCACCTCATTTGATACTTCATTTTAGTCTTTTGGTACTAGGATAGTGTTGCTAGGAGTGAGTGAGTGAGAGGGAAGGAGAGCTAGAGGCCCCGGGGATGTCAGGACTCTACTTCTTCGACGCCTCTGGTATGCTCCTCGCCTGGGAGTAGTCGTCTTAGTCTTCCAGGCCGGGCAACATGTAAGAAGATTATTGGTCGGGCAATAAAGTAAGGTATTTTGCTTTATTTATTTGTGGGTTTCAGGTATGCAATGAGTATTTATTTATTTATTGCATAGGCTAGCTTATCCTTGGTCGCTAGCAGTGACGATAGGTGTAAACGTGGTGTTTAGACCTGGAGTTATTCCTGATTTGCTCGTAACCCCACGGAGGATGGTAGCCGCGAGTATGTGTGACAGGCATACCGGTCCCTGTAATCCACCACGTCCGGGTTATTGTTTTTAGTAGGGAGGTCAATAGCACGTAGTTCCCCAAGGTAGTTGAACCTAATTCTCGGGTTGCTACCTTGGCATGCGTGTGCCCCGAAACGAATAATAGAGTAAGGCCCTTACCAAATTGCCCAGCTACATAGCTTCTTATCATTAGATTGCCTAGCCAGAAGACCTTTTTATTTACTGCTGCAAACTCCGCTCCTGTGTGCCACCTTTACGGATCAATCCCTCTTGTGTTTTAGCTTTAGTACGCTGTACGTTCCCTGTGGATTCGATACCCTAGGAATACTCCTTGTGGTGAAAGCTACTTCGGTATCCGTACGCTTGCGGATTAATTTCTGTTAGGCCTGAGGACTGCCAACAGGCACACACGTGCTAGGTCAACCGATGTTGCTAGTTCAAACCTAGGGAACCGTATGCTATAATTAAGACCCTGCTCAGTCCAACCCGGACGTGGTGGATTACAGAGACCGGTGCAGCTGTCACATACACTCGTGGCTACCATCCTCCGTGGGGTTGGGTGCCAAACGTGCATAGGCCAAGCTCTAAGCGCCATGCTTACAACCCGCCTAGAGGAACTACTCTTGATCAACGGAGCAGCCCTATCTAAGAATAAACAAGCACAGATTTCACCCGACGTCATCACGACGAAGGCACTCTCTCGTACCTGCCTACTCCAACAATCACGAATCCCACAACAAGACTTCTACGAGCACTTACTTAATAGAATAAATAAACCAAATAGAAAAGAATTACTAAAAGAAATAAATAAAGATAAATCTAAATATAATTATATTAAATAAAATAATATCTCAAGAGTAAGGATACAAAGAACTATACCGAACTCCGAGAAGACTCCGGAAGCCCGAGAGAGCTCTCACTCTACTCTATTCTACTCTAACTCCCAAAGCTACTACTAAACAAGAAAATGTAAACACTTGGATGAAGTGTGAGGTGCGAGTTGCTTCTGAGGCCGGGGGGGTCCTATTTATAGCTTCTCCATGGCGATGGGAGCCCCCTGGCCGAAGCTGGAGAGTCGGTGGCGCCAAAGTAGGCCGGCCGGCCTGGGGGGTGGCCGGCCAGCCGTCTCCTGTGGCGGTTCGCCACCGTCTTTTGCCTGAACGCTCCAGATTGCTCCCTAAAGGCGATCTGAAGGTCGGCTCCACTCTGGGGTCGGCAGAATTGCAGTAGGGGCCAATTAAAGGCCCAAATGGCCCACCTTCTAGAATGGCGGTGCAAATCTGCTGGGCTGGCCTTAAATTATGCGTTGTGGATCAGTTTCCAGCCCACTGGAGGAAGCCCGGAGCCTTCGGTCACCAGGTGGGGCCGGTCGGCCTAGGGTGGGGCCGGCCGACCAGGGAATTTCCCTGACTGGGCCCACTTTTCTCCATTATTCACTTCTGCATCCGAATATCCACCAAAACTTGTGGAGTAGCATTAATCCTATCTACTATGCACAAAATCTTGGTGTTATGCTTTTATTTACCGGTAGGGTGGCGGTCAATCATGGTTTAACGACCGCCAACAACCTCCCCAAGCTTAAACTTTGCTCGTCCCGAGCAAACTCAACTCAAGGTACCGGCGGATCAGGAGTTACAATGAAGCGCCCCATGGGTAATAAAGATGCAACAACAAACTCCCTAAACAGTGGTATGTTTACGAGAGCACAAAATATTCATGAGTGTTGCAAAAATCGTGGGGCTTATATGATACACCTTGTCATGCAGCATTGAAGACTAGAACGGTATTTTCGGACAAGTAAACAATTCTAGCAGGTATACATCCATAGTTTTTATGTGCTGCAAGGTAAGGTGCAAAAATTCTCCTTCGTTTCGGCAGGCACTTCTCTTACCAGCCAATGTGAGTCTATTCCTACAAGCTTCACTCATCCTACCTTTGTTGTCTTCTTTGCGTTGGTGGCGGCGACCTTTTCTTTACTAGGCGCCTTTGTTGTACTCTCATCGGTCGATGCCGTAGCTGCCTTCTTCTTTCGTGAGCGCCTTGCTCTTCTCTTCTTGGGCGATTGTGATTCGCCTACTCCTTCTTGCGGGGAAGGAGTAAGAGGGGCTTGCGGTGCGTTTGGCGGCTGAGGCATCCTGTAACATCCTGGCCCAGGGCTTAATAGGATTGATAAGAATACTCATACCAACAGTTGCAACTTCTTTTCCGGAAGCTCATCTCGAAAGAACTCCGGGGTTAAGCGTGCTTGGCCCGGAGCAATTTCGGGATGGGTGACCGACCGGGAAGTCCTTCCCGGGTGTGCACGAGTGAGGACAAAGTGCGCAGAAAAGACGTGTGTTGGTCTGTGGGGACAGTCTTGAGATCCTAGAGAGCTGCCAGGCGTGCGGGCCCGGCCTCGTGGAGGCGGGACGTCACAAGTGGTATCAGAGCCGACCCTCGCGGTTTCACGGGCGCGTGTGGGCGCAGTTGCTCAGGCATGGTGCGCATGGCTGGTGTGGGTCCAGAGTGGTCACACAGCGTGGCACATGCGCTGGCACTGGACGCACGGACGTGGCCAAGAGGGGACGTTCCTGGACTGGGGTTGATCGACTAGGACGTCGATCTCCTAAGGGGGTGAGAATGTAACATCCTGGCCCAGGGCTTAATAGGATTGATAAGAATACTCATACCAATAGTTGCAACTTCTTTTCCGGAAGCTCATCTCGAAAGAACTCCGGGGTTAAGCGTGCTTGGCCCGGAGCAATTTCGGGATGGGTGACCGACCGGGAAGTCCTTCCCGGGTGTGCACGAGTGAGGACAAAGTGCGCAGAAAAGACGTGTGTTGGTCTGTGGGGACAGTCTTGAGATCCTAGAGAGCTGCCAGGCGTGCGGGCCCGGCCTTGTGGAGGCGGGACGTCACACATCCTCCTTGAAGTCCTCAAATAATTAGCTGTCCTTCTTGCATTCTCTCTTGCCAAATAGTTTCTCATATATGTAATGAGCTTATCTGGCTGCGGCATGGGTGGAGTAATCTCAATCTTTTCCACTTCCCTTGGGTCCTTTCCATATATGACCCGTACTTGCTTGCATTGCTCAACCTTGGGCTTAAAGCTGAACGTCTCTTCCCTGCCGTTGAAATCCAGGTGGATCTCTCCTGCCCCCACGTCGATGTTGGCGTTGGTAGTGCTCAAGAACGGCCTCCCAAGGATGAGAGGGGTCTTGACATCCACCTCCATGTCAAGCACAACGAAATCGACGGGGACGAATAAGTTTCTGATCTGCACGGGAACGTCTTCGGCAATACCCGCAGGATGGCGAACCGATTGATCCGCAAGTTGCAAGCACATAGCTGTTGGCGATAACGGGCGGTTTAGCCTGTCGTATACCGTTTTGGGCATGACGCTCACACTTGCTCCTAAGTCGCAGAGCGCCTGAGAGAAGTGCTGGCTGCCGATCGAACATGGGATGGTTGGACACCCCGGATCCTTCTTCTTTTCTGGAAGGATGTTCAGAATAGCTGCGCTGCACTCTTCTGTGAGCTTCACCATTTCCATTGCTGGAATGGGGCGCTTGTTGTTGAGGATGTCCCGGAAATACCTAGTGTAAGTAGGTACGTGCATGGCATCAAGCAGCGGAATATGCACATATATATGCCGGATGGCCTCAACAAATTTATCGAAGCGCTCATCCACAGTGAGCTTCTTCCTGCGGTCGGGGTAAGGCAAGCCTGTAGTGTCAAAATACTCGTGAGGTGCTGCCTTGGGTGGAGCTTGCTCAACGGGAGGATCTATCGTTGGTTCCTCCTCGGAGCTCTCCTTCTCGGCATCTTCCTTTTCAGGGACCTTCTTTACTGGGACCTTTTTGCCGGCCTCCTCCTTGGGGGCTGCGTTTGGTGTCTTTCTCTCTGCACCCTTGGGGTATGGTGGATCCACAGTACCTCTTCCGCCCCTGGTGGTGATAGCACTAACATTCTCCTTCGTACGAGGAGCCTGCACAGCTGAAGCTATTTGCGCAATTTGCGTTTCTAGCATCTTGTTATGGCTTAGCTGATTCTGCAGAGCAGTGCTGAACGACTCTGGCTTGGCATCTATGCTCTCTAAAGCCTTGTCCGTAGTAAGAAACTTCTTACTAATTGTTGGCGGTTCTTATGCGATAAAATTAAATTCATTAATTCCGCAAGCGCACGGATCACCATTGTAGCATTTCACCTTGGAGTATTCCAGGGTTATCGTATTTATATTTCCGCAGGGAAGTAGAGCAAAAGAAAGCTGAATAATAGCTATGCATTGGATAATTTGGAGAAAGAAATAATATATCAACTATACTTGAGACGGGGGTAAGATAAGCATGATAAATATGGGTGGCACACACATCCTCAAATCCAAGGTAATAAAATAAATCGTAGTATACATTTGGGAGAGCAACGAGATAGAGTTAAGGCTACCTGTATGTTTATCTATTATTTACTTTTCTAGCAGTCAAGTCTACAAAGGTTATTTACTCTAGCTAAGCTTATACACATACAAGTCATGTCGTTTCGGGGCACGGAAGTGCCAGGGCAACCGATGCTGCTAGTTCACCCTGGGGATCCATCCGCTATAATTAAGACCCTGCTGAGTCCAACCCGGACGTGGTGGATTACAGAGACCGGTGCAGCTGTCACATACACTCGCGGCTACCATCCTCCGTGGGGTTGGGTGCCAAACGTGCATAGGCAAAGATCTAAGCGCCATGCTTACAACCCACCTAGAGGAGCTACTCTTGATCAACGGAGCAGTCCTATCTAAGAATGAACAAGCACAGATTTCACACGACGTCATCTCCGACGACGGCACTCTCTCGTACTCGCTATTCCAACAATCACGAATCCCACAACAAGACTTCTACGAGCACTTACTTAACGAATAAATAAACTAAATAGAAAAGAACTACTAAAATAAATAAATAAAGATAAAACTAAATATAATTATATTGAATAAAATAATATCTCAAAAGAGTAACGATACAAGAACTATACCGAACTCCGAGAAGACTCCGGAAGCCCGAGAGAGCTCTCACTCTACTCTACTCTACTCTAACTCCCAAAGCTACTACTCAACTAAACTAATGAACACTTGGATGAAGTGTGATGGTGCTCTTTGATTCGGAGGCCGAGGGGTCCCTTTTATAGCTTGTGAAGGCGGTGGAAGCACCCTGGCCGACTTTGGAGAGGCGGCGCCGACAAAGTCGGCCGGCCGGCCTAGAGGGGTGGCCGGCTGGCCGTCCCTTCGGTCGGTTGGCCACCGTCTTTTGCCTGAACGCTCCAGATCCTCTCCTGATGGCGGTCCGAAGGTCGGCTACTTCGTGGGGTCGGCAGAATTAGATTGAGGGCCAAGTAAAGGCCCAAATAGCCCACCTTCTAGAACGTCGGTGGAATCCTGCCGAGCTGGGCTTGAATTACATGTTGAAGATTATTTTCCAGCCCACTGGAGAAAGCCTGGGGCCTGTGGCCACCAGGTGGGGCCAGCCGGCCTAGGGTGGGGCCGGCCGGCCAGGGAATTTCCCTGGCTGGGCCCACTTTTCTCCATTATTCACTCCTGCATCCAAATATCCACCAAAACTTGTGGAGTAGCATTATTCCTAACTACTATGCACAAAATCTTGGTGTTATGTATTTATTTACCGGTAGGGTGGCGGTCAAAACGTGGTTTAACGACCGCCAACAACCTCCCCAAGCTTAAACTTTGCTCGTCCCGAGCAAACTGAACTCAGGGTACCGGCGGATCAGGAGTTACAAAGAAGCGCCCCATGGGTAATAAAGATGCAACAACCTACTCCCTAAACAGTGGTAAGTTTACGAGAGCACAAAATATTCATGATTGTTGCAAAAAATCGTGGGGCTTATATGTCACACCTTGTCATGCAGGATTGAAGACTAGAACGGCATTTTCGGACAAGTAAACAATTCTAGCAGGTATGCATCCAGAGTTTTTATGTGCTGCAAGGTGCAAAAATTCTCCTTCGTTTTGGTAGGCACTTCTCTTACCTACCAATGTGAGTCTTATTCCTACAAGCTTCACTCATCCTACCTTCTACCAAATGAGGCTTTGTATGTGGAGCTTGGTAAGGAATGCATAAATGTCATGCATATATTGTAAAGCTAAAGAATGAGTCTCGATCAACATAGCAACTCCATTTATTTTGGTCATAGGAAATGATGTGATGGAGGGGGAGAAAATGAACTCACACTTATGGAAGGGGGTTTTGAAAAACATTGGTTCTTTATTTTGCTCAAGATGTTTATAATAAGAACCATATAGCCATTGACTTTTGTCATGCAACCATGGAGGTTTTTTTTTTTTTTTTAACTACTCCATGGTGCAAAGGGCCATAAATTTTGAATGGTTCAATGAAATATTTTGAAATATTCTTGAGCATTTGGGTGGACCAAAAGTTTTGCAAACTCTGAAAATGTTTGGTTGATTTATCCAAACATTCCCCTTTTTATTTGGTGGAGAGAAATTTTCGAAAACACACGCGAAGGAATTATGACCAAAATTAGGAGTGCTTAGTTTCAAGAGTACATCAAACCTTAACAAAACTCAATGCACGAACAAATGGCTATGAGTGGGGCTGTTTCGAATATTATGATATGGCTCTGGTAGGTAAATAATTCCTCACACTAAGAGAAGTGTGCCAAAACAGAAGGGTTTTAGGTACTTGCAGCAATTCAAGAAAAACATCTCTGGATGAAACCATACTAAAAAAATTGCAACAAGTCCTGATCATGCCATATCACAATCCACAATGCTCAGACTTGGTGTAACAAATGCAACCCACGGAAATAAGCAAGACTCATGATGTGATCATGCTCAAGTAAAAATAACACATATGTCAGGAGTAGAGGTTGCATCTATGCGACACATGGGAGGCTAATTTGTAACTCGATCATCATTTCCCTTAAGCGTAGCATAACACCAAGATTCTAGCATTTATTCGAAACAGGGAGTTTATTTATTTATTAAGAAAATTAGGAATACTTACCTGGGGGTCCTCCCCAAGCTTGAGTCTTTGCAAGACTCGAGCTTGTATTGAACTCCTTCTTACCTGGGGGTGCCCTCCCCAAGCTTGAGTCTTTGTAAGACTTAAGCTTGATTCAGGCTCTTCCTCCTCCTTCTTGATCTGCAAAAAAGAGTGAGGATGATACAAGTGGCTAGCCCCTAATGGGCATCACCGGGAATCCTATTATTTTTGTTGTTTTTAAATTTTTTTTTCAAATTTTTATTTTGTTTTTATGATTTATGAAAAGAAAAACAAGTGCTAGGCCTAGCTAGGATAACGATTGGGATGGCCTCCCCAATCGGAGGGCTCTCATTTTTACGTCTTTGAGCTAGACGTTTTCCATGTCTTTTCAACTTGTTTGGACCTCGCTCGCTGGAGAATCTTGCGAGGTAGAGGTTCCTTTTTTCTTCCGCCACATCTTGGTTGTCTTCTTTGTGTTGGTGGCGGCGACCTTTTCTTCAATAGGCGCCTTTGTTGTACTCTCATCGGTCGATACCGTAGCTGCCTTCTTCTTTCTTGAGCGCCTCGCTCTCCTCTTCTTAGGCGATTGTGACTCGCCTACTCCTTCTTGCGGAGGAGTAAGAGGGGCTTGAGATGGTTTTGGCGGCTGAGGCATCCTCCTTGGAGTCCTCCAATATTATGCTAGCCTTCTTGCATTCTCTCTTTCCAGATAGTCTCTCATGTATGCAATGAGCTTGTCTGGCTGTGGCATGGGTGGAGTAATCTCCACTCTCCTTGGGTTCTTTCCATATATGACCCGTACTTGCTTGCATTGCTCAACTTTAGGCTTGAAGTTGAACGTTTCTTCCCTGTCGTTGAAATCCAAGTGGATCTCTCCTGCCCCCACGTCGATGTTGGCGTTGGTGGTGCTCAAGAACGGCCTCCCAAGGATGAGAGGAGTCTTGACATCCACTTCCATATCCAGCACAACAAAGTCAACGGGGACGAAAAGATTTCTGATCTGCACGGGAACTTCTTCAACAATCCCCAAGGGCAGGCGCAGTGACCCGTCTGCAAGTTGGAGCTTCATGGTCGTTGGGGATAATGGATGGTTTAACCCATCGTACATCGCCTTCGGCATGATGCTCACGCTCGCCCCTAAGTCACATAATGCCCGAGCGAAACAACGGTCGTTGACCAAACACGGAATGGTTGGCCATCCGGGATCTTTTCTGATCACATCCTTGGGGAGTGCGGCATCCAAGTCGCTCTCTTCACACCTGATGGTTATTGCATTCACACTCTCCTTGGGATTAACTTCCGGTTGCCCAGGAAGTTTACCCGCACGAGGAGACTGCACAGCTGAAGCTATTTGCGCAATTTGCGTTTCTAGCATCTTTTTATGGCTTAGCTGATTTTGCAGAGCAGTGCTGAACGACTCTAACTTGGCATCTATGCTCTCTAAAACCTTGTCCGTGGTAAGAAATTTCTTACTAATGCTGTCATTGATCTTGACCTGGCCGAGAACTAGATCCTTGATAGAGGGCTCATAACGGGAAAGATTACCATTGTTACCTCCCAGATTCTTGTTGAAGGAGAGGTCGGGCCTGGAATTCCAGCCGTAGTTGTTCTGGGAGCGGTACCCATTGCCATTGTTGAGGAAATTGCATTCCTCTCTTGTATTCGGGCAATTGCTTCCCATATGCCCAACGTTGCCGAATTCCTCACATGTCATGCGGGAATCCGCAACTTGCAGGTCCTGCGGAGACTCCACCTTGCGGAGTAGCTGATCGAGCTTGATGGCGAGCATGTCCATCGTCTCCACTTGGTGCACTCCACGGGTCTTGGTGCTCGCCGCTTGGCGTTCACCATGAGTCTGGTTGGCCGCCACCTTCTCAATCAACTTCTTAGCGTTCTTCACGCTAAGGGAGAAGAAGGAGCGCCTGCTGCGGCGTCGAGGTGCTCTCGAGCGGACGGCCTCAAACCGTGGTAGAAACTCTGTATGAGGAGCCATTCTTCCATGCCATGGTGTGGGCATGAGAGAACGTACTCCTGCATCCTGTCCCAGGCTTCCGCGGTCGACTCATCTGCGAGCTGTTGGAAGCCCGATATCTTGTTCCGCAGGGCAGTCGTCTTGCCCGGCGGGAAGAACTTGGCGAGGAAGGCATTGGAGCATGCCGTCCACGTGTCGAGGGACTCTTGGTTCGCGTAGAACCACTGAAGAGCCTTCCCCAACAGAGAGAATGGGAAAAGCTGTAGTCGGATGGCGTCCTGAGGTGCATCCTTTATGACGAAAGTGTTGCACGTCATCAGGAACCTTTGGAGGTGAGCATTTGCATCCTCCGACGGCTTCCCACAGAAAGGACTGGCCAAGATCATGTTGATCAAGGCTGGCTTAAGCTCATAGTCCTTGTTGGTGATGCGCGGGTTGGGCCCCACGCGGATGTTCTCCGTAGTTGGCGCGGAGAAATCATTGATCGCCTTCTCAACAACGGGGTCGGCCATGATGTTGTTCGTTGAGGAGGCCCTGTCAACCGGTGGAGGAGACGATTCGAGAGCCAGAGCGTTCTTGCGGATCTGTTTGGTGAGTTTTGCTCGAACTTTCCTCAAGAACTGCTCTGGATCTGAGTGGAAGTTTTCTGGTAGGTCGAAACCAGTCATGCACAGTCCTGTTTCAAATGTTCACAAGAAGAAAAACCAGGACAAGGGTAACCCCGCAAAAGTAAGTGATAATTATTCTTCTCACAAACTTCAATGCATTTATTCAGTTCCTAGCTGCTACTTCCCCGGCAACGGCGCCAGAAATGCTTGTTGGCGGTTCTTATGCGATAAAATTAAATTCATTAATTCCGCAAGCGCACGGATCATCATTGTAGCATTTCACCTTGGAGTATTCCAGGGTTATCGTATTTATATTTCCGCAGGGAAGTAGAGCAAAAGAAAGCTGAATAATAGCTATGCATTGGATAATTTGGAGAAAGAAATAATATATCAACTATACTTGAGACGGGGGTAAGATAAGCATGATAAATATGGGTGGCACACACATCCTCAAATCCAAGGTAATAAAATAAATCGTAGTATACATTTGGGAGAGCAACGAGATAGAGTTAAGGCTACCTGTATGTTTATCTATTATTTACTTTTCTAGCAGTCAAGTCTACAAAGGTTATTTACTCTAGCTAAGCTTATACACATACAAGTCATGTCGTTTTGGGGCACGGAAGTGCCAGGGCAACCGATGCTGGTAGTTCACCCTGGGGATCCATCCGCTATAATTAAGACCCTGCTGAGTCCAACCCGGATGTGGTGGATTACAGAGACCGGTGCAGCTGTCACATACACTCGCGGCTACCATCCTCCGTGGGGTTGGGTGCAAAACGTGCATAGGCAAAGATCTAAGCGCCATGCTTACAACCCGCCTAGAGGAGCTACTCTTGATCAACGGAGCAGTCCTATCTAAGAATGAACAAGCAAAGATTTCACATGACGTCATCTCCGACGACGGCACTCTCTCGTACTCGCTATTCCAACAATCACGAATCCCACAACAAGACTTCTACGAGCACTTACTTAACGAATAAATAAACTAAATAGAAAAGAACTACTAAAATAAATAAATAAAGATAAAACTAAATATAATTATATTGAATAAAATAATATCTCAAAAGAGTAACGATACAAGAACTATACCGAACTCCGAGAAGACTCCGGAAGCCCGAGAGAGCTCTCACTCTACTCTACTCTACTCTAACTCCCAAAGCTACTACTCAACTAAACTAATGAACACTTGGATGAAGTGTGATGGTGCTCTTTGATTCGGAGGCCGAGGGGTCCCTTTTATAGCTTGTGAAGGCGGTGGAAGCACCCTGGCCGACTTTGGAGAGGCGGCGCCGACAAAGTCGGCCGGCCGGCCTAGGGGGGTGGCCGGCCAGCCGTCCCTTCGGTCGGTTGGCCACCGTCTTTTGCCTGAACGCTCCAGATCCTCTCCTGATGGCGGTCCGAAGGTCGGCTACTTCGTGGGGTCGGCAGAATTAGATTGAGGGCCAAGTAAAGGCCCAAATAGCCCACCTTCTAGAACGTCGGTGGAATCCTGCCGAGCTGGGCTTGAATTACATGTTGAAGATTATTTTCCAGCCCACTGGAGAAAGCCTGGGGCCTGTGGCCACCAGGTGGGGCCGGCCGGCCTAGGGTGGGGCCGGCCGCCCAGGGAATTTCCCTGGCTGGGCCCACTTTTCTCCATTATTCACTCCTGCATCCAAATATCCACCAAAACTTGTGGAGTAGCATTATTCCTAACTACTATGCACAAAATCTTGGTGTTATGTATTTATTTACCGGTAGGGTGGCGGTCAAAACGTGGTTTAACGACCGCCACCACTAATGCTGTCATTGATCTTGACCTGGCCGAGTACCACATCACGAAACACTCTTTCCGATGAACCACTTGAGGAATATCAAGTGGAGGAGGTCATGGCCGTTTTTCCTCACATGGACCCTGAGTTGGCTTTAGAAGAAGATGCACAAGATTTTATCTTAGAAGAAGCCGACTCAGGGGACACTTTTGAGCTACCACAAACCACACCACCGCCATGACCTCCCATTGATCTCAAAGCGCTACCTCCCGGTTTGCGCTACGCTTTCTTGCACGGAGATCCGCAAGCTCCCGTCATCATAAGTGACAAGCTTTCGGAAGAAGAAACCACCAAACTCATAGCCGTGCTTGAAAAACATCGCTCCATTCTTGGCTACTCTCTTGAAGACCTAAAAGGGATCAGCCCTGCTCTCTGCACCCATCGCATTCCCACGGATCCTGAAAGTACACCTTCAAGGGAACCTCAAAGGAGGCTAAATAATGTGATGAGAGAAGTTGTGAAGAAAGAGGTCTTGAAGCTATTACACACCGGGATCATCTATCCTATTCCTCACAGTGATTGGGTGAGCCCCGTACAAGTGGTACCCAAGAAAGGAGGTATGACGGTTGTTCATAATGATAAAAATGAACTTATTCCTCAACGAACCGTCACGGTGTGGCGAATGTACATTGATTACCGAAAACTTAACAAGGCTACAAAGAAATATCATTTTCCGCTGCCCTTCATCGATGAGATGTTGGAACGGTTGGCAAATCATTCTTTCTTTTGTTTCCTTGATGGGTATTCGGGATATCATCAAATTCCCATCCACCCTGACGACCAAAGTAAGACCACTTTCACATGCTCCTATGGAACTTATGCTTATCATCGCATGTCTTTTGGTTTGTGCAATGCACCGGCCTCGTTCCAACGTTGCATGATGTCTATTTTCTCTAATTTGATCGAAGAAATTATGGAAGTTTTTATGGATGATTTCTCTGTTTATGGAAAAACCTTCGATCACTGCTTAGAAAATCTAGACAAGGTATTACAGAGATGCCAAGAGAAGGACCTGGTACTTAATTCGGAAAAGTGCCATTTCATGGTCCGAGAGGGCATAGTTCTTGGACACCTTGTGTCTGAGAGAGGCATAGAGGTGGACAAAGCAAAAATAGAAGTTATAGAAAAGCTTCCACCCCCTGTGAATATCAAGGGTGTTCGTAGTTTTCTGGGTCATGCTGGTTTTTATCGTCGCTTCCTAAAAGATTTTTCTCAAATTGCACGACCCCTTACGAACTTGCTTGCTAAGGATGCACCCTTTGATTTCAATGATGACTGCATGCATGCATTTGCTACTCTTAAGAATGCACTCATCTCCGCTCCAATCATTCAACCCCCTGATTGGACGCTTCCTTTGAAATAATGTGTGATGCTAGTGATTATGCTGTGGGGGCAGTTCTTGGTCAAATGAAAGACAAAAAGCATCATGCAATCTCTTATGCTAGCAAAACTTTGACTGGAGCTCAGTTGAATTATACTACCACTGAGAAAGAGCTCCTTGCCGTTGTTTTTGCTTTTGACAAGTTTAGATCTTACTTAGCTGGAGCAAAAGTTATCGTTTACACTGATCATGCTGCTTTGAGATATCTGCTTGCTAAGAAAGATGCTAAACCTCGTCTCATAAGATGGATCCTTCTGCTCCAAGAGTTTGATCTTGAAATTAAAGATAAGAAAGGAGTAGAAAATTCTGTAGCAGATCATTTGTCGCGTATGCAGTTCACTAACTTGCAGGAATTACCCATAAATGACTTTCTACGCGACGACATGCTACTAAAAGTGACGGATTCGCACCCTTAGTACGCCGACATTGTGAACTTCATCGCTACAGGATACGTACCACCAGGGGCGGATAAAAGAAGATTGATATATGAGAGTCGCCGTCACTTATGGAAGGAGCCATACCTCTACCGTGTCTGCGCCGATGGACAGCCTAGGCGATGTGCGCCCACTCCCGAGAGCACACAAATCATTGAGAAATGCCATGCAGCCCCATACTGTGGACACTATGGTGCCTTCCGTACCCAAGCAAAAATCTGGCAAAGCGGATTCTTCTGGCCAACCATGTATGAAGATACGAAAGAATTCATTAGAAGATGCCCACAATGCCAGAGATTTGGAGGCATCACACCACGAGATGCAATGCCCCTCACATACAACTTTCAAGTCGAACTCTTCGACGTATGGGGCATTGACTTCATGGGACCATTCGTGAAGTCCCAAGATTGTGAGTACATATTGGTGGCGGTGGATTACGTATCCAAATGGGTAGAAGCTATGCCATGCCGAGCGGCAGACTCCAAACACGCTCGCCGGATGATCCATGAGACTATCTTTCCAAGGTTTGGAACTCCGAGAATGGTGATAACCGATGGAGGGTCCCACTTCATTGATAAGACCTTCCGTAGCTTTCTAAGAGAGCTTGGAGCAAAGCACAACATTGCCACTCCATACCATCCCCAAACAAATAGGCAGGCCGAAACATCCAACAAACAAATCAAGCGGATCCTGCAGAAAATAGTGTTGGAAATGGGGAAGGGATGGAAGAACAAGCTACTCGATGCACTAAGGGCATATAGAATAGCCTACAAGACACCCATAGGCATGTCACCATACCAACTCGTCTATGGAAAAACGTGCCACTTGCCAGTCGAGTTGGAAAATAAGGCATATTGGGCTATGAGAACTTGAAACATGGATATGAAACGAGCTGGGTGGAGAAGAAAAATAGAGATAGCTGAGTTGGAGGAATGGAGAGACAAAGCATATCACAACTCAGCCATCTACAAGGAGCGTACAAAGCGCTGGCATGACCGGCGAATAAAAATACAAGAGTTCAAAGTTGGAGACAAGGTGTTGCTCTTCAATTCAAGGGTAAAGCTCTTCGGGCATGGAAAATTAAGAAGTAAATGGGACAGACCATACACCATCATCAACACGTCGACTCATGGAGCAATCATACTCCAACACGACGGAGGTAATGTATTTAAGGTAAATGGCCAGCGTCTTAAAATTTATCTTGAACCCGAAGCAAATAAGGAATTCGATGTCATGCACTTAATTGATTTAAATATCTTTTCTTGACCTCTGCATCGAAATATCCTTCTATACCCTGTGTATCCCGAATATACCTTTCCCAACAAAAGCTCCACGGCCAGAGCCTGCCAAGGCAGGTCGGCCGACCCTCTGGCAGCCTCTGCCTTCCATCTTTCGCTCATCTTGCCACCCAACTTTTCCCTTCCTTGTTCCCATATGTTTAGAAATAAATCTCCCATTTCTTCGCCAGGAAGGGGGTGAAACCACTATAAATACAACCCTTTGCACCCCCTCTCCATTCATCTCTTCCAAGCTCCACTCCTCGAACCAAAACCTTCACCCCAGCCATGAGCAACTTGTACAACCCTTCCTACTTCCTCAATATGGGGGAAATCGATGAGCCTTCGTCCAAACGCGCGAAGAAGGAAGGAATCCTATCTTGGCTCTCCGAGGAAGAGCATGTGAGCAAATATGCCAAGGCTCTTGACTTGGCGTGCGAAAAAATCATAGATCTAGAGCTTCACATCGCTACGGTAAAGATGGAAAGGGATGAAGCCAGGCACCTCTCGATTTGCCTCACCAATTTGGGGTGGGGGGGGGGGGGGCAAATTGCTGCAAGGCTCTGGAGGCGATCAAGAAGGAGAAAAACAAAATTAGAAACAATAAAGGATAAATAGAATAAGAACAGGCGCTTTCGTTTTCTTTTGTTTATTTCCCTTCACCAATTATTTCCCTTCCAATTGTAATGCGCCTATCAGTTTTTATTTCAATGAAATTAGTGCTCCCCGGGCTTGCATACCGGTAGAGCAATATTTGTGTTTCCATGTTTTTGTCATTTTTGAAGGAAACAGGCAAAAAGGCAAGTGTGGGGGGGAAAACATCGCCATATCTAGAACAATCACGACCAAATCATCTAGAACCATATGAGGCAACTCAGAAACGTCCCACACGCGAAGACACAGCACCTGTGGGGTCCAGGCCGGGTCGGCCGACCGCACCAGGAGGGTCGGCCGACCCCTGGTGGTCCCCACCAGGGCCCAGCCTTCTCCTGCCTCCTGAGTTTGCACCACACTTTCACTTTTTGCGTGCTACACCATCAAGTTTATTCTGATAATCTGAAAATTAAATAAAACTTGACGCACAAATCTTTTAGGAAAATCTTAATTGATTTATCTTATGCCCACTTCTCTCCCTCTCACTTTCATGGACTTGCACACTTGTTATTTCTCGCTTCATCGCTGAATGCTTGTGAACACCTTATCATTAGGAACCCATGTTTTTCCTAGATAATTGGCATGTGAGATATTGTTTGTCGAAATGATCTTTGCTTAACCTTCAAGTCCTTGGGAATTTATCTTTATGAAAATAAAAAATTCCATAGTATGATGCTCCTCACTTGATTTATATTTTCCTACCAAGGCCAAGAACTTTACATGAATATCTTGATAGCCTATAAGCTGCTAGTTGTCGATTTGAGCATTGTCAAATTCTTGGACCCTAGTGAGAAGCTTGTCATACTCTTTTGATCAAGATCACTTACACTCCACCTCACATGCTACACTTCTACACTGGAAGTTGGGCAACATTCCATCATCCATCCACCAAAATAAGTGCTCCAAAAATCATTGTTACCTTTCTCTCTCAAAAGTATCATTGGAGTCATGGCTATGCAAAAAGAAAAAGAATAATCCCTGCTCATACAAGAGTAGAGCATGATGAAAAAAGGGAAGAAAAATGATGAGAAAAATGGTGCAAAAGAAAAAGAAGAAAAAGTATGATAGCCATGTCCTCCTCAAAAATTCAAAAAGAGAGAGAAGGTAACATCGTAAAAAGGAGTACAAATACATTTCCATTTCATACCACAACACACATACACATCTTGAGCAGATTGTATGACTTGTCTTCTCCATTGGATCCAGTCTTTGACTTAGCAATAAAAGAGACACTAGTATGCTCCACTTTACCCTACCTTGAGCTCCACAAAAGCCTGATTAAATACAAGGAGGGAACGGGCAAATCATGGCCCTTGAGAGGAAAATATACAAACAGTATGAGCGACTTAAGAGAGTCATTTGAGGAGCAGAAACTATGTTTTTATTTCTGAAAAATTATGCAAAAATCCCAAGGTACTTGACAGGGAAGGCGAGGTGATTTGAGACATGACCGTTCCACTTATCAATCATCCAAGGAATACATGTTAGACACCTCAAAGTTCACAGGTATGAAGTGTGGCTTGAAATAACTTGTGTGCAGAATCTCATTTATGAGGAAGAGTATCTCCCGCCTTAAGCTCGCAACTTTACTCGAGGACGAGCAAAGAGCTAAGTGTGGGGGAGTTGTTGACGGCTCTTAGACCCAAAATAAACCGTCAACCATCTGCACTCTTTTATCTAAAATCCATCACCAAAGGTAGACTTAGGTCTTTAAACTAATGATTTCCACGAGTCTTGGTGAATTTGTGAGTGCAGGTGCATTTCATAAGAAAACAGGGAAAAGGAAGCATAAAAGGCCCATCCTGGAAACACCAATTTTCCCAGGCATAAAGAATTATCCAAATAAAGCCCAACCTTCAATAAAAAGGCTTCAAGTCCACCCATAGCAGGTGGATCAGAGGAGAAGGCAACCAGGGGAACCTACCTGAGAAGGCCCAGGCCCAGAGGAGCCAGCCACAGGACCCCAAACCCTAGGTCTGCCGACCCCCTGTGGTGACCCCACTGGCCCATCTTCCTATGGCGGTTCACAACCGACGTACCAAGGTCGGTTTAGCCTGCAATCGATGCCTCCAAAGTCGGGAACCGCCACAAGTTGCCTACTTTCCAAGGCTATAAATAAAGGGGTACCCCCTCCTCCATAAGACACCACAAGATCCCAAGAGGAGAGCACCACTCCTACATCTCAGGCTAGAGCCTCTTGTACAGTAGTAGAATAGGGGAGAGGGCAAGGATCAAGAGAGGGATAGCTTTGTTTTAGTTATTTCCTTATCTTGTACCTTGGCGTATATATCTTATTAATAGTTCATCGTTCGTTCTTCGTTCTTTCGTCGTTCGTTCATCGTTCATCGTTCGTTCTTAGTTCGTTCGTCGTTCGTCGTTCGTTCTAAGTTCGTTCATCGTTCGTCATTCGTTCATAGTTCGATCGTTGTTCTTATTCATAAGATTAGTATTCGTGGTGATATTGATCTAGCGAGCTTTACATACTAGTCGTTATTCTTGTTATACTTGTTTACGGGATCATCGCTCCGCTAGGGGTGCTCTAGCCTTCCAGATTGGTACCAGGACCGGGGTTAGAGTAGTAATCGACGGCGTAGACGTGGTATCTAGGCTAGAGGTTACCTTTGTTTGCAGCGTGCCTCACGGTTTGTAGAGGTAGGCGGCAGGTGGTGACAGCCCTGTCCGTGCTGTGTAATCCTCCACGTTCGGGTTCGTCGTAGAGCTACAGGCTGGCGTGACTTGGTAGACCATGTCTATACCAGTGCCCGAAGTAAACGAGTAGAACTTGAGTGCGATCGTCCTGCGGGACAACTAGATCTTTATTCATTCTCTCAATCCTATACTACTACCATTCCTGTTGTCCTTGGGTGAAACTAACCTTGCTGCAGATTATCACCGTTCCTTGGGGAAAACAAATACGATACCTTGAAATACTCCCAGGTGAAGTGCTACAACGGTATTCCGTGCGCTTGTGGATTTATTCGTGGTGTAAGAAATACCAACACCATACAGTGCCACCTCAGCTCCGCAGCAACCAGTTCCTGCGGCAGCACCGCATCTGCGCGGCCTGTACGCACCTCATTGAAGAAGTCACCGACGCGGTGCTTGTCGTGCATCCAGAGCGCGGTGTTGAAGCTCTCCGTGTCGGTCTTGCCAAACTCCTGTACTGCCATCGATCCTGACCCAAGGCCCATGACATCACTCCTCACGATGAAAGACAGATCGTCCTCGACCTGTGCCTCCTGATTTTCTTCCTCCTCCTTGCGGCCAACGCACGACCTGCAGATTGGTCGACGACAATGCAGTCGCACGACCTGCAGATTGCAGAGACACGCGCGAAGCTCGCTTGGTCGTCGGGCTGAGTGCGCAGATGGCACTGAACCCTAGCGGCGTTGATGTCGGTGAGGAAACCCGCAATGGCCTGCGGCCGGAGGTCGAAGATTGTCACAGGAACGACGTGCTTGAGGTTGACGGAGTCGCGCCCTGCCTGATCGTCGCTGTTTGACTTGATGTCCTGTCGCACTTGCTCTATGAAGGCCGTCATCTCCCAAGCTGGTCCTGATGTGCAACAACTCAGTTTTCTTTTGGCAGAACTTGATCGTCAGGGGAAAGAGGAAGGCCACCCGACTCTGCAATATATTTCCTTCACTGTTTCCTTGATTTTCTTCGATGCTGGCATGCGAATTGATCTGGATTCCTGAAAATGTGGGTGCCATGCACTTGCCAAAGGAAAACAGAATATCCGGAAATGTTTCCTTTTTCTCCTCACCAGAAAGCCTGCATGCACGAGTTAGGTATGATTGGGACGTGAGCAAATCCCATGAATTTCCCTCGTCGCCTCCTTGATTTCCTCCTGCAATCACGGGGACAATTTCCATGCATGCAGCAGTTTCCAAGCGGCCTTCAGCCTTGATGTGATGTGCAGATTTTCCTCCTGGTTCCCACGGAACTGCTTGCAGCACATCTGGTGGATGGCGAAGTCGGCGGCCTAGTTGCAGATCAACTGCAAGGAGCGACGGTCCTGTGTGTGGTGCTTGCACCTTCGCATTGACTTCGGGCTTGGGATCTTCAGCGACGTCTTCAAGTGCGATCACTAGCGGTTGCACCGGCATGGCGACCTCTTGGCGTGGTGCAGACACGTCGCCGAGCAATGGTGAGGCCGGCTGCGACTTCATCGATGATGCAACGACGGCAGGCAACGACAGCGCTGGTGCCGCATCAGCCATTGGCGGCGTTGGTGGAGGCAGCAAAGGCAGAGACTTCGCCTCCAAGGCTGCGAGTCATGCTTCCTGAACGTCGAGGCAGCGGAACATGACCTCCATCTCTGCAGGGGCGAAGTCGAGCTTGGCAGAGAAGGTGAGGGGGGTCGCAGGACCGACGGCGCCGGCCATGGAGGCGATGCGCGGGACTGTCTCTGATACCAAATTGTTATGGATTGGCGCCGGGGGCCTCAGTCCACAGCAGCAAGACGAGGACCTAGCCTTCTACTTCTTGCTTACCCCCTGCACTAGGCCTCACGGCTGATTTTATAGCTACAGGCGCCCAACAAATCCAAAGCTATCTAGCTAACAACCTGCTAACAGCCTGACAAACCAATCCTATCTAGTAGATAACAAATCACCCAGCTTATTCCTGATCTAGCTGCAGGCACCGCTAGACCATGTTGTGGCCTTCACGCCACAACATTACAATTTTGGTGCTTGATTGAAAGCTTTGATAATGCTCTCGCTGCTGAACATATCCTAACCACATCATATCTAATGTTGGGGGCAGTCATCCCTTGCAAACAACCACATGGATCGAAAATTTAGCTGCCTTTAGCAATAATTAAACTGAGAGCAACTTCCTGAATTCCCTGATCATCTCAAACATCATACCTCTATCATCATTCATCCTTCCTGATTGAAAGAAATATTGGATAATAAACATCTAATCTAATGCTAATAAGAGATCAAACTGCATACCTCTGTAGTTCCCACACGATGCACACAATATCTGCAGGCAATGCAAACAAAAGTACCATGGAAAGCAGTACCATAAATCACTATATTCAGCATCATTTTACTCCTACATAAACAGAAATGGATGAGATTAATTTTATAATGAGCAAAATAGCCACACAAATGTCCCAGTATTCTTTTAGAGAAACGATCTTATACATCGGAGAATATAAACGAATCTACAACATTTTGGTGTGCTCAGTGTGGTCGTCGACATTTGACCGCTTGCACTATCAGCTCAAATGTACTCTTCGCGTGCAATTTTATTTTACAGTATACATGGAGATGTAAGCATGGAGCACAGCGAAATGACCAGACTTCGGGCACCCGGTACATGGTGTTCTTTTTTTTTAGAAATGGGAATATATTTCAAAAATATTCCAGCCTCTGCTTCGACCAATGCATATAGCTGTTCCAAAACTTCATTATTACAAGCTGAACCAAAGAGGGCATTCCCTCCATAAAAGAAAAAATAAACGACTCCATGAGTTCACAGATAACCAAGTCTATTACTAAACGACCATCCATTATTGGCAAAGACATCCATGATGGTGGTTTCAAGCATACGACATCCCTATATAAATTGGAGGCGCTCCTCTTCCTTCTGCAGCAAAGTCCAAAAACGGATCCAGTACGTTCCTCAGAATATTACCTGCATAGAAGTGAAAGCTAGTGTATTGTTAAAAACCACATCATTTCTACTAAGCCAAATTGCCCATAAAAGGGTACATGTTCCAACCAAAATCTTGTGTCTAAGTTTCCTATCAAACCCGTTCATCCAATCATCAAACATATGATGCATATTTGCAGGTGGTGTAATATTAAAGGAAACATGCACAATTCGCCATATGAGTCTAACAGCATGACAATCGAAAAAAAGGTGTTGTATAGTTTCACCATATTACAGGAGCAACATTTTAAACTTCCTTTCCATAATCTCTTAGCTAGATTATCCTTGGTTAAAACAATCCCTTTAATCAAATACCAAATAAAAAATTTTATCTTTAAGGGCAACTTTAACTTCCAAATTAAATGGTTGCGAGGTACAACATTAGGAGCAGCTAACGTTCTATACATAGAACTAACCGTGAATCTCCCATGTTGTAGAGGTGAACAGAAGAATGTGTCTCTTTGATCTGTGAGCTGTACATTCATAACTTTAGCAACTAATTGATGCCAAGCTAGAAGGTTGTTATCCACCAAAGATCTTCTAAATGCCACATTCAATGGATCAAATTGCAGAACCGTCGCAACTGTTGCACTTTTCTTTCTAACTATATTATACAAGCTAGGAAATTGCTCTTTAAAAGAGGTATTATCCAGCCACGCGTCCTCCCAGAACCTTACTTGGTACCATTCCCAATGTTGAATTTGCCTAGTCTCAGAAAGTCATTCTTAACCTTCATAAGGCCTGACCAAATATGAGATTACCTGGCATGTATTCAACTTGTGTAATTGTTTTGTATCTCAAATATTTATTCCTAAGGATTTGTTGCCAGATACCATCTTCATTAATCAACTTAAAGAGCCATTTACTAAGCAAGCATCTATTTTGTAAATCTAAGTTTAGGATTCCAAGCCCTCCTTAGTCTTTTGGCGTGCACAAGATACTCCATTTTGTCAACCTATATTTCTTTTTATGCCCATCACTTTGCCAGAAGAATCTAGATCTATAGTAATCTAGCTTCTTCGAAATCCCTCTTGGGACTTCAAAAAAAGATAGCATAAACATAGAAAGATTGCTTAGGACTGAATTTATGAGCACTAGACGACCACCGACTGAGAGTATTTTCCTTTCCATCCACTAAGCTTTTTCTGGAATCTCTCCTCTATTTCTTTCCAATTAGAATTCCTAAGTTTTCTATGGTGCATTGGAATGCCTAGGTACCTAAAAGGAAACGAACCCATCTCACATCCGAAGATTTGAGAGTATTCCAATTCAAGTTCCTTGGCTACCCCATAACAAACCATTTCACTTTTATGGAAATTAATCTTAAGTCCTGAAAGTTGTTCAAAAGCACAAAGCAAAAGCTTCATGTTTTTTGCCTCCTCAAGATCATTTTCCATAAAAATGATTGTATCATCTGCATATTGCAAGATCGATAGGCCCTCATCAACTAGGTGAGGTACTACCCCTCTAAACTGTCCATTCTCCTTAGCTCGAGCTATCAAGATAGCAAGCATATCAACAACTATGTTGAAAAGGATCGGGGAGAGGGGATCACCTTGTCGTACACCTTTTCTAGTTTGAAAAAAGTGACCTATATCATCATTTACTCTTATCCCCACACTACCTTTGGATGTTACCTTCTCTATCCATGAGCACCATTTAGGTGAAAAGCCTTTTATTCGTAAAACTTGTTGTAGAAGAGGGCCATTTGACTTTGTCATAGGCTTTCTCGAAATCAAGTTTGAGAATAACTCCACTTTTCTTTTTCCTATGCATCTCATGGATAGTTTCATGAAGTATTACAACACCCTCTAAAATGTATCTACCCGGTAGGAAAGCAGTTTGTGAAGGTCTAATTACTTTATGAGCAACTAACATAGTACGGTTTGTGAGTACTTTTGTGAAAATCTTAAAGCTTACATTAAGCAGACAAATAGGCCTATACTGTTGGATCTTAATAGCTTCAGCTTTTTTAGGAAGTGAAGTAATTACTCCAAAGTTAAGGCTATGAAGTGGCAAGTTTCCATTATGGAATTCATCAAACAACGCTAATAGGTCAGATTTAATAATATCCAAAAAGTTCTGATAGAACTCAGCCAGGAATCCATCTGGACCAGGAGCTTTGTTGTGTTCCATTTGAAAAATCGCCTCTTTTACCTCCTCCTCACTAAAAGCATTGGTAAATATTTCATTTTCGATATCCGAAACCTGAGGAATTCGCTCTCTGTTAGTTTCATCTAAAACAAAATGATTACCATCAGGAGACCCAAAAAGACCTTTATAGAAATTCGTAATATAATCTTTAAGATTCTCATTACCCACTATTACTCCTTCCTCCTGTTCTGATTGATAAATTCTAGTTTTTCGATGCCTACCATTCGCAAGAAGTTGGAAATATTTAGTGTTATCATCGCCTTTTAATAACATAGTTGCCTTAGACCTTTGAAGCCAGTATAGCTCCTCTTCTCTAAGTTTCTTTGTCAATTCAGCAGATAAACAATGTTTATATTCCAACTCTTGCGGTTTTAACATTATGATGAAGCAAGAACTTATTTCTTTGTCTATTTTTTCCTACTAAATTTTCCGCCCATCCTTTTAAGAATCTACGAAGTGACCTGATTTTGTTTTGCCATCTTTGCAAAGGTGTTCTCCCTCTAGTCTCTTTCTGCCACACCTTAGCTACCATATCATGGAATCCATCTCTCGTAAACCATCCCAATTCAAATTTAAAAAGGGAGTTGTTACCTCTATGAGATGCATCGCCAGTATCAAGCAATAAAGGTGTGTGATCAGAAATTTCTCTAGTTAGGGCCTCCACCGTGGACAACGGAAATTTTTGTTCCCAATCAGTACTGACTAAGATTCTGTCTAATTTTTCAAAAGTTGGTACCTCCGCCAAGCTAGCCCAAGTAAATTTTCTATCCGATAACTCTAGTTCTCTAAGGTCTAACGATTCTATGCAAGCATTAAAAAGAAGAGGCCATCTACTATCATATCTATCATTATTCTTTTCAGCAGGACTTCTAATAATATTAAATTCACCGCCTACCATTAAAGGGAGAGTTTCTACGCTACAAGCATTCACGAATTCAGACAAGAAACGGTCTTTGTGCTCTGGTTGAGCTGCGCCATAAACAGCCATTAGCACCCAGCGAAAACCATCACTTTTGTTTTTTACATGAAACTTAACAAAAACTCTCCAGTTTGCATGTCATCTACAACAAAAGATTCTAGATTAACTCCTAGTAAAATACCACCCGACCTACCCCTTGGAGGAATCCAGTTCCAATAGAACTCTCGACCACCAGAAAAGTTATTTAGATCTTCATTCTGGAAAATCCCTTCTATGTGTTTCGAGTAAGGCAATGAAATCTAGATTCTTCTCAGTAGATATGTCTCGTAAGAAATTAAGCTTAGCCAAGTCTCGAAGACCCCTGCTGTTCCAAAAAACTCCTTTCATTTAAAATTGATTTGTTTTTTGGTAGCTTGGCCTCTACGAGATGGCTTAACTTTGTTCTTACTAGGAGTTTTCTTTTTATGTAAAGCAGAAAAAAACTAGGATCCTCCTTGTTGTCATCCATTAGCTCCTCAGTTAAATCACCACACAAGTGACCTAGAGCCAAATGGTCGATCTCACAATCGGAATCCTCTACGTCTACATGGCTATCCTGACAAGGTTGTTTAGAAGGTAACTAAATCTATCTTTTTCGACTTTCTTAATAAGCAAAACAGAAGATTGAACATGATCTATGTCTGTACCCATAGAAATGCATATATTCTCTATTTTATCTGTAACTAAGTATTACCTTCAACTTCCTCTAAGTTTCTAATCGCCACCAGCCTCGAAGCACGTTCAGTTGAGTCCTCATCAACAGTCCCCGCCCTCCTGTTGCTCCTTCTAAGAGATTGTCCGGGTGAGGGCTTTATAGCTTTAGAAACTGGCGGTGATGAGGCCACCAGCCTAGTTTCAGTTGCTGCACCCTTATACCCCGCACCATTCTCCCTTCGCTGCCTCTCCTTCAGCCCCATGAGTGCCTTCTCGAGGAGAGGGCCGAGAGCTGGTACAGGAGTCGTGAGCTGTTGTACATTCCGGGCGGCAGCTGCCACAGAGAAGGTTCCCTGCACTCCACCATCCGAAGCTTCATGAGCTGCACCTGTCTCTTCTTGAAGACCCGCATCCCTGACTGCTAACTGTGTCGCACCCAGCAGAGCTGCATCTGCACCAATAACCGCGGCAACAGGCAGCGGCTCATGTTGCTTGTCCTGCACGATGGCATCGCGCGCAGCCATAGCGCCACCCACGCCTGACAGTTCTGCGTGCTCGCGCATCGCTCCATCCAAGAATGCCTGCTCCACCTGTCCACCTTCCCCTTCTGCTACAAAAAATGTTTCACAGTCAACCGCATCATCCAGCAGGTCATCTTCATCCAGGTCTTCAATCGTGACGTCTTCCAATGTACCCCCACTGTTATTGTTGCCACTCTTGTATTTCAGCTGTCTTGGAGCCCGACTGTTGTGCATCAGTTTTACCTTCCTTGCTAGCATCAGGCATATCTTCATCCCTGTCCTGCTTGCCATCCCCATCACTACTGTTTCCATTCTTTTTCCGGACTGAACACCACCAATATTGGGATCAAAAGGTTCAATTTAACTGCAATTCAAAATACCTTGCCCCGATGACACAGTCCATCTTTTTTGGAACCAAATTTGGATTGAGCACGGCTATCTTGTAACGGCCAAAAGTATTCTTCCTTGTAGTAATCATGTCCACCCTTTCTGTTGCCCCGAACATTGACCCAACTGCCCATAACACCTCATATGTACGCAACACTTTCGGCAAATTAACCACCCGCATCCAGATCATGGGTAGCTCGACGCCAAAATACTCTTCCTCCTCAAATTCCTCAAATTTCAGCGTCATACCGTCTTTTAGATCTGCTGATCCGAAATTTATGGTTCGCTTCAATTCAGCTTTCGATGGAAAAGGTGCCACCCACAAATTTGGTGCATACAACTGAACGTCCCATTCAAATTTGGCAGGCACTAACCTCTTAAGGTGTCTAACCAGTTCCTCCTCATTCAAAGTACCCCCAACAACCTTAATTAGGGCTGTTTTTCCATCCTTTGTTGTCGTGGGATACGGATTGTGAGGAATGTGATAGAAACCCAGATCATCCACAGCATAACCGACTGCACGGGCTGTCGGCCTTGGGTTTTTTTTTTCATCGGGCATTTAGCTGCAATGTGCTCGTTGCTCTCACAAATTGTACAGAAGAGCTCAGAGACACACTCAGCTGAAGTATGACCTTTTGTACTTTTCATCTTCCTTCTTCTTTTGTTTTTTGGACTTTTGTTTCTTAGATGGAGTAGTGGCTTCAACTTTCTCAGTGACCAGGCTATCATCCTTCAAGGCAGGGTCAAAATTTGGAAGCACCTTTGTTCCAGATGAACTTTGTCCATTATCTATGGTAGTTGTTGAATCACCAGGTGCAGCCTTTTCTTGACCAGTCACCACTTTGACATTAGTATTTTCATGAATATGTCCACGCTGTTGAGTGTTTGATGCCACTGCAGTTGCCGTGGTGGCATTCAGTGTATCTTGCCTCTGTGCTTCAGCCTGACCCATCTCAGTTCTGCCTCTGGCCTGAAAATTAGCATGGCTGCGTCCCATGTTTTGTCTGCCCCTGCCCCTATCACGACCGCGATCACCGCGTGGCCTCGGCCAACCTCTTCCATCACTACCCTGACCACCATAGCCTGGAAAGTTCTGCCCGAATTGAAACCCATCTGGCCAAAACCTTGGTTATCGTCATGATGGAAACCTTGTTGATGCTGCTGTTGTTGAAAACCTGTTCCAACATTGTTCTTCATAAACGGCATACCTCCAGCACCTGGCTGCATCTGACCATTGGGCGGCATCTGAGATCCATGCATCAGCATACCACTGCCACCTCCATTAGGTCCAAAAGGCCCCCAATTAGGTGCGCCATGATACCCGCTTC
Source organism: Eragrostis nindensis (assembly GCA_012490785.1). Taxonomy (NCBI): domain Eukaryota; kingdom Viridiplantae; phylum Streptophyta; class Magnoliopsida; order Poales; family Poaceae; genus Eragrostis; species Eragrostis nindensis. The sequence goes on from JAAXCT010000385.1 coordinate 206,603, forward strand.
CATTAGGTCCCTGAGCACCACAACCCCATCCTGAATTCTGATGAAACCTCGCATCACCATTGAAACCAGGTTGAAAATTTCCTCCTGCACCACCAGCTTGAAAACCTCCGGGACCATTCATCCCTCCGCCACCACCACCGGAAAAACCACCACCACCACCATGCATCCCGCCGCCCTCCATCGACGTCGATCCTCGACGCACTGCAGAGGCGTATGTAGGGCAGGCATGCAAGGGTTTGGTTGGCGGCGAGTTTGGCTCTGTATTCCAGCGGCAGCTTACCCTTTCGGGAGAGGAAACGACCCACTGCAGACGCAAGATTCACTTGCACCCAGGTTGGGCCGGATTTCAACCAGATGGCCCTCTTCTGTTTTCCACGGCCCACCGAAGATGACGCTGTTGATTTCGAAATTTGAACTTCATCTTCTACCTCTGGACGCCGGCGTTGCTCGCCGGACTGCTTTCATCTCTGACTGGACAATCCCCCAGAGTTAACTGCGGGGATACACGCTTCGAAGGAAGAGGACCTTGCCATGTTTTCTGCGGTCCACGACGCCCTTCAAACAATGTCGACACAATCTTCCTTGCCGTAGCAATAGGATGATCCATTGATGTCGGTGTTGAATTGGCAATGACCTTATCAGAAATGACAGGATCCTCAAGAAGCAATGTAGTCCTATCTATATCCTCTGTTGTAAAACCAGCCGATCGAGCTTTACGTACCAGCGAAGCTGTCAACGGTGAGGGTGGTTGCAACATCGAGATGGAACATGAGACTTCACCGTTGTCCAAAAACCGCGTAATAGATCTCGTGGTTCGCTGGAGGAACAAAGGATCTGATATAACTCGCCCGGACTCTACCGGTGTCGACCATTCCACCTCGTCGTCGGTTCCCACCTCCCCCGCTGTCTTACCCAACTCCTCCGGCATAGTGGCCTCCAAATCTGCACTCCGAGACTCCTCTGATGCGATCACCGTTGCCCAACGACGGCGAATCTCGCCCACCGGGGCGATCCGAAGACGCCGCCCTCTCATCGCCCTCTCATCGCCCTCTCATCCCCGTATACCCTCGTATACCCTTTTTGTATTCTGCCGTACCTGGTGTTCTTGCAGGATGAACAGGCCCTTGGTGATCTTGTCGGCCGTGAGAGCAAGGTGGATGACGACCGTCATGATGGCTAAATCCGGTAGCCCCACTTCCCAGGAAGCCCAGACCGAGCGGCTCCGCTGAGAGCAAGGTGCTCAGGGAACGATGCAGACAAACGCCGGGAAGCATGATGGAGAGACTAAAGCTGTAGATCTGTTAGTACACAGCACACAGGGAGGAGAGAGGATATACTCCATGAAGCAGCTTGCGGGGAGGCGTAGATCTGTACCTAATGTTTCTTTCCTGGATGAACAGGCCACGACAAATGCCTCAATGCATCTTTGCAGGCCGTAGGCATGGGAGGGATGACGGAGGCGGTGAGGAACTCGTCGTTGTTCATGGCCGGATACAACAGCCGCAGATCCCCCAGAATGTCTTGGGCGTGCGGCGTCCATGAGAAGAAAGGACGACTGAGGGAGACAGTGACTCCGCTTAGGTGTGTGCGGAGCGCTATAGTGGAAGCCGTGGCGGTAGCAGGAGCAGGAGGACGCTGTTAGGAAGAAGGGCAAGACCAGCGAGCGCGCACAGTGGGATGCGGCGCCGGAGCGGCCGACGACGCGGTTTGAGGTTCGAATCTTCGAGAGGTTCCGATGGTTCGAGGCGGGCGGGGTTGGACGGCATCCGCAGCAGGCAGAAGATCAGCATGTTCGCCAAGCCTGCTGCTTATCGCAGCTATAGTGTTCGCAGTTATTTTTTCAGCAGCTGCTACAGTGTTTATAGTTGTTTCTTCAGCAGCTGCTACAGTAAAACAGCTGCAAAACAGCCTGCCGAATAGGGCCGATATCGGACGGCCCACATTGTACTGTAGTTTCTACAGGAAGGAGAAGAACGCGTCGAGCAGGAAAAGGCCGCCACGCGTCGAACTGTGAGGAAATGGGCGAGACATCTACGAGATTAGAGAAAAGGAAGGATTCTGAATCCACTTCATCGAGAGTCAACGCCTCGAAACGTGGTTAATGGGACGCGACTTGTTGATCTCGGCTGGAAGCACCTAGAGTCATGACGCGCGTCGCGAACCCATCGCAGCAGCTTGCCGATTTTGCATGAGACTTCGGACGACCATCTTGACAGATTCTTCAGCAATGCGCCCCTACCTGGCGCGCCTCTGTCGTCCCCAATTGAACGGGGTGTTCGGCAGATATTTGGATCGGTACCAGCGCTTTACTTATACGAAGATCAATCAAGAGAGACACACAATTTATACTGGTTCGGGCCTTCCTGAAGGATAATAACCCTACGTCCAGTGTGTTCTTGTATTGCCGTGTAGGCGAGATGTGTAGTTGTGTGTCTTCAGTTGTCGACCGACTAGGGCTGACCCTTCTCCCGTGGGGAGGGGTGTTTACATTTATAGGTGGGTCTCACCCCTTCTACAAGTCAGGGCTAGAGCATATCTAAGGAAACAAGAGATCGTCTTCCTTCAATAGTCCTCGTAACCGATAAGGTGTCCCTCATTGGTAGAGTCATAATATGGCGCGTCCGATATCCCAAAGTCTCAAAAAATATGGGTTACGACAAGTGTAAATGTGGTGTTTTGACCTAAAGGTATCCCTGATTTGCTCTTAACCCCACGGAGAATGGTAGCCGCGAGTACATCTGACAGGCATACCAGTCTCTCTAACCCACACGCCCGGGTTCATGTCTGTAAGGTAGTCAATAGCAGACGGTTTCCCAAAGTAGTTGAACCTAGTTCTCAGGTTGCTGCTTTGGCACGTTTGTGCCCCGAAATAGATAATGCAGAAAGGACTAGAGCTTTAGCGCCCTGTTCGTTCTCTATGGATTCGATACCTTAGGAATACTCCTGAGTGAAAGCTATATCAGTATCTGTGCACTTGCGGATTATTTTCTGTTAGGCCTTAGGACCCCCAACAACCACCCCAAGCTCGCTTATGTGAGTAGCCAGTATAAGAAAGATCACTACATTATATATGTATCCCTGAGTAATGAGTTGAAGTATCATCAGGGGGAGAATGAGACGATCTTGTAGGATCATACATCTTCTTACACTGGCTCAATAGCACCGAATGCTACATCATTCATGCAGAATGATATGGGGCAGGGCCAATAGAAGGCCCCTGGAAAAGGAAAAAGCTAGGCAATTCAAGAAGAATGAGGTAGCTGAAACTATGCAGCCTAATGGAAGAGAATACGGTAAGCAGGATCAAGATTGTCATAGGTGTGGAATGAGAGACCTATTAGACTCAAATATGAAAAACACCCAAGCATCTTGTCAATTTGTACCAAGAACTTCATGGTAAGAAGAAGAATTCCTAGAAGGAAGCCAACTTCATTGAAAGCATCTAGCTTGAAGTGAGGGGATCTTCCCAAACCAATGAAGAATGAAAACATCTTGAAGATGGAAATTGGTACATCACAATATGACACCAAAAACCCTGAAGGATCAAGCAACAATTCTAAAGATTTAGTGAGGATAATCTTCTTGTTGATGAAATAGAAGATTGTGCATATGAGGACTCGAAATAGTCCAAAATACTGATCTAGTAGATGGAAATAGTAGGAGGAGTAGTAGTAGTAATGCAATTAGTTACGATTCCTGAATTGAATTAAGTGGGTAAAGTAATCTCTAAGGGAGACCTTGTTTTGAATACAATATAGCTTGAAGTCTATATGTTCCTTGGTTTCGACTTGGTTTTTCTTGCCTTTATTTTAATACTTGAAGTATATTTGTTAAATTCACTTGGAATATATGAAATATATGCTGAACGTAATGATTCGCTAAGTTTGTTAGTATTAATCAACCTTGTAAGTTATCTCATAAGTTCTTTGTGCATTACTATCAAGCAGGTAGAATGGAAATTAGAAGCATATGAACTAATGCAAGTAGGAAGAATGGAGAACACTGGCATTATAATTTATTTTAAAAATTAGTTTTGCTAGGAATAGTGTCATCTTTCATATTGTGCTGAATACAACCACCAGTACAGATCTGCTGATTTATGACGAAATTACTGTAGATCTGTCACTATGGGGCTTCCCCGTTTTCGGCCAACTTTTATGACGTTTCCGCGTTTCGTCACTAAAAATGCCAAAACAGACCCGTCTGGTGACGAAAAGGCGTCACTGTTGCCATTCGGGCCCACAGGTCACGTCATTTATGACGAAAACTAAGCGTCACTACTGTTCATTTCAGGATTTCGCCCGCCCACATCCTACTCAGCACATGGTGGACCCACATATTCGTCACCGGAGGGCGGATTTCGCCCGCCCGCATGGCCGCATCCTAGTCAGCGCACGGTGGACCCACATATTCGTCACCGGAGGGGGAATTCGCCCACCCGCATCCTAGTCAGCATGTTGTGGACCCACACGTCAGTCAAAACTCGTCCTTTGCTAGAGGATTTCCCGCACACGCATCCCAGTCAGCATTATTGTGGACCCACATGTCAGGTACTATTTGTCATTAAAACGGGGAAATATGCCCACAGCATCCTAGTCTGCACATGGCGGACCCACATGTAAGATCAATGAACCTAGAGCATGGTTCGTAGGTTTTGGTGATTGATGTCAGCATGGTCAATGGGACTAACAAGGTTTGCTAGTTTGCAAGATGTTTAGTCTCATGGATGTAGTGATATACTATTGGAGTGCCAATACCTCAAGGGTTGCAAGGAAGTTGATAAAGAGGAGAAGTGAACATGAGGACTACTCTACGAGGTGACAACTACGCACATGAGGTAAGAGACAAGGTGAGCATGTCATGTGTTCTTCTATGTATCTTATACCTTGACATACTCTTGATCATCATGTTGGTCTTGCCTAACATCCTATACCATGATGATTTTGTTATATATCCTATGCACATTATATGATGCTTCGATCAGGTTGTCCTTTGTGACAACTAGATCATTGTGACTAACATCTTTGGATATAGGAAAGATGTTCATGCATATTCTTTAGGTCACAATGAAGAAGCTTCGTCGTTGAAGGAGTGCGCCAACCTATTCTCTATATCCCGGTGATTGGTTGCCTCGACGATGGATGACGACAAGGATCAAGGACTTGATGGAGGTCGCGGTTGAGGAGATGGATTAAGACTAAGGACATGCTAGATCCAAGCAAGTGTTGCTTGGTTAGATGTAGGCTTGAGTCCATAGGAAAAACCAGACTATCAAGGGGGATCGACTCGTTTCTCTTAGGTAACACTAGTGGTAGAGGTATGTGGATGCTCAAAGAGTCTCTCAAGCACTAGAGTGGCAATGGAGAAGTTGAGGAGCCAAGTGAACGAAGTTGGAAGCAAGTTGAAGAAGATATGAAGGAGTTTCAGCTTCAGTGGAGTCAGTGTATGATATGGTGACGGCCAAGCTAACATACGGTGACTCAAGAGATGGAGTCTAGTAGGACAGGATTTATGGAGTCACTGTGTTATACGGTGAAGGTCATGGTATCATATGGTGAGTATGGAGGACCAAGTGGGAAATGTTTCTGGAACCGTAGTATCATACGGTGCATCATGCGGTGACTCAGCCCTGTGCACGGCTAGTCAGTGATAAGTCACAGGATCATACGGTGGTAATCACAGGATACGGTGATAGGTCACAGGATCATACGGTGCCTCAGTTGGCAGACCACTTTTGAGCAACTGCTAGTTTTTGGTGGGAGGCCTATAAATAGTTGGTTGCTCGCCCCTTGAGGGTGCCTTTGGCCATGTTATCAGTGGGGAAACATAGAGGAAGCCAAGAGGAAGAAAGAGAGGCACTTGGGGAAGATTTGGAGAGGAATCTTTGTGCTTGAAGATTGAGAAGAAGAAGAAACTTAGTGCTTGAGAGGGTTGAAAGCATCCATCCACCTCTAGGACTAGTGTGGTCATAGGGAGGCGGTCTTGGTTTGTTACCTGTTGGTATTTCTTACGTCATGAATAAATCCGCAAGCGCACCGAATACCGTTGTAGCACTTCACCCGAGAGTATTCCAAGGTATCGTATTTGTTTTCCCTAAGGAACGGATATATCCTGCAGCAAGGTTAGTTTTACCCAAGGACACACAAGAACGATAGTAGTATAGGATTGAGAGGACGAATAAAGATCTAGTTATCCCTTAGGATAGACGCACTCAAGCTCTACTTGTCTACTTGGGCACTGGTATAGACCTGGTCTGCCAAGTCACGCCAGCCTGTAGCTCTACGACGAACCCGAACGTGGAGGATTACACGGGACGGACAGGGCTGTCACCACCTGCCGCCTACCTCTACAAACCGTGGGGCACGCTGCAAACAAATGTAACCTCTAGCCTAGACACCACGTCTATGCCGTCGATTACTACTCTAACCCCGGTCCTGGTACTGATTCAGAAGGCTAAAGCACTCCTTGCGGAGCGATGATCCCGCAGATAAGTATAACAAGAATAACGACTAGTAAATAATGCTCGTTAGATCAATATCACCACGAATACTAACTTATGAATAAGAATGATGAACGAACGAACCACGAATGACAAACGAACGAATGACGAACGAACGAAGAATGAACGAAGAACTACTAATAAGATAATATCCGCCAAGATACAAGATTTGGGCTAAGTCCTCACAATGGGAGGACTACCCCTCTCTTCTCCCCTGCCCTCTCTCCTACTCGACTACTATACAAGAGGCCCTTGGCCTAGAATGAGAGTGGAATGACTTGTGTCTTGTGTTGTGTGTTGAAAGGGGGGGTACCCCTTTATTTATAGCCCTCCAAAGACGGTGGAATTGAGGCGGTTCCGGGCATTGATGGTATTGATTGCAGGCAGAACCGACCTTGGTACGTCGGTGGGCAACCGCCATAGAAAGATGGGCCAGTGGGGCCTCTGCCATGGGTCAGCCGACCTAGGGTTTGGGGTCGGCCGACCCCCCCTTGGCCCATTTGGCCTTGGGCTTTTGCCGAGGGGTCCTCCTTGATGTCCTATTGAATGATCTTGGTGCTATGGAACAATTTGGTTAAGTTTCGTAGGACGTTTGATCCATATCTTGCTCGGCTGCCGATGCTGATTTCTCGGAGTGGTGTATCCTCTGGAATATCCTTGATGTGATTTGGGTTGATTTGGTGGGTCCATATGTCTTTGCCATTATTGAGGATCTCCAAGAGATGATCTTTCTTCGTATCTCCTTGATATTGGGCTTTTGGGAAGATATCTTTATTCCGAGAAAATCGGTGTTTCCAAAGTAGACTTTTTATGCTTCCTTTTCCGCGTTTTCCTATGAAATGCAGCTGCACTCACAAATTCACCAACACTCGTGGAAATGGTTAGTAATAAACCCCTACCACTATGTTTGGTGTTTACTTTTATTCTTTTATGCAGGTAATTGACGGTCAGATTTATGCTCTAAGGACCGTCAACAACTCCCCCACACTTGAGCCTTTGCTCAAGCTGAAGGACTAAGGTGGAACATAACTTTCTTTGGTATGATGCTAGCGTACAAGTTATTCCAAGCCATACCTGCACCCGTGAACTTTGATGTGTCTACCATGTCATCTTGGGTGGTTGAGGAATGGAACGGTCATGATTCAAGTCATCGTAGCTGCATCTGCTGAGTAACTTGGGTTTTTGAAAGATTTTCAAAAGTAAAACATAGCTCATACTCGTCAGATGATAACTCTCAGATCGCTCAATGTGTATGTTTCCTCACCAAGGCATTTGATTTGCCTCTTTTCATCCTACTTCTATGTAAGGCTTTATGTGGAGCTTGGTAGGGAATTGAAAGGAGCATACTCGCATTACTTATGTTGCTAAGTCAAAAACCGGATCCAAGGAGAACACAAGTCATACAATCCGATCAAGAGTGTGCGCGTGTGTGGATAAGTGTATGATAGAAGTGAATATGGTGGATACTCCTTGATATGATGATGCCTCTCTTGGTTGATTTTTATTTGAGAACATGGCTATCACTTCTTCTCTTTCTTTTTTTTTCAATCATGCTCAATATGTTTGAGCAGTTTTTTTTCTTATTCATGCTCATGCATATGAGCACTCTTTCTTTCTTTATTTTTTTTCAACTTCTCTCTCTTTTTTTCGATAGCCATGTCTCTTTTGCAAGAATATTTGGAGAGAGACATCAACAACAAATGAAAGAGTATTTATTTTGGTGGATGGATGAAATGGTGTGGCTAACTTCCAATGTAGAAGTTCAGCATGTTTTTGTGGTGGTGGTGTATGTGTACGTGATCTTGATCACGAAAGTATGACAAACATCTCTCAAGGGTCACAACAATTTGACCAAGATCAAAGTAATAACAAGCAGCATTTATAGAGGTTTTTTCAATATGATCATTATTTGGCTCTGGTGGGAATATGAGATCATTGAGGAGTGCAAAGCTATGGATTTTGAATTTTGCAAGAAAAATTCCCAAGCACTTTATGCAGAATAAGCAAGATTCCTCTCATCAAACCATTGCTCATTCGCCAACAACTTAGGTAAAACATGGGGTCCTATGAGATTGGTGTTCACAAGCAACAGGTACATGATGCGAGGAATAAAGAGTATGCGGGCCAACCAGGTGAAAGTATGTTGGTTCATTTTATCTTTGAGTTAAATTTGCAAGATTATTTTGAAAGATTATTTTAACTCAAGAAATAGGGACTAGGGGATAGGATGCGCAAACCATCACCGTGGATGAAGTGGAGATCATGTGGGACCTTTGGATGTTTGATCGAACCAACGGGTTCAACCATTCTTTTGGTCTTTTCGTGCCCAATGGCTCCACTCCTTAACGTGTTGATCGGTGCGATGTTGTGCATCGTGTTGGTGGGAGATCTCGAATGTGTGCGTGATGAAGACAGAGATATCTCCCCCACACTTGTTCTTGTACCTGGCTTCTTTTAGTCAAAACAAACAAAATATTTGTGGACAATAAAAAGGACTCTACCGGGGTTAAAGACCGGGGAGCCTGAATTTATTCAATTTGGAAACTAGCTCAAGGCGCATTATGTGTATGGAAGAGGGAAATAAAAGCGCCTAGTTTATGCATATGTTTTTTTTTTGTTATTTATTTATTTCCTTATTTGACTTTAGATTCTTTTTCAACATTTTATTTATCATGTAAGGTGAAAGTGAAAAGATACTAGTTGCGATACAATTTACCTTAGTGGGGGAGGGAAGCTCCCCCACACTTGTTCTTTGCTCATAGCCCTTGATTGGGGTCGAACCCCATGCGGTGGTAGTAGGTCATGAGATTGACCGGGCTTTGTTTCAGCGCGCGTTGATGTTGGCACCTGTTGGTGCTTTCTAGGTACTCATTTTATATGACAAGTAAGGTGTTTTTAATACCTTATTATGTCACTATTGCCAACAATTAACCCCTATTATTATATATATGCGTAGTTTCTGTGTATTCGAAGGAATTGCAGGAAACAGGTAAAAATTGAGAGACTACGGATAAAGAGCAGCCTTAGGCTCGAAGAACGGAGAAATTGGAGGCCGTGCCGGTCGGCAGATCCACGTGCCGACCGGCACCACGGAGATCGAGCCCAAACATGAAGCCCACTCGGAGAATATGAAGCCCAGAAGAAATGTCAGAGTCGGAGTCGATGAAGTCCAGCCCGCAATCGGAAGGAACTATAAAGAGAAGATCTTGGTCGCGAAACAGAGGGAGACGACAGACAGACAGAGGTTTGACCTAGGTTGAAGGTTGTGGCGGCGAAGACGGCGATCACCGATCATCACCACCAAAAAGGAAGATTGTGCCGACCGACACTCTGCCGTGCCGATCGGCACCTGTGGGACCACGCCAAAATCCCGCATCCCATTGTAGCCATGTTCATGTGTTACAGTATGATGCTTGAGTAGATCTCATATTCTCTCCGTGGCGAGGGAAATCTGGTTATGTAACTCTCACACTTACAATACTCGTTTGATGTGTTCCGTCTATCTGATGCTTCTATTTCGTATCTGATCAATACGTTATTATCACATAGTGCAAGAAACCAGTGGGGAACTATTAACCCTTGTCGTGACAGGGCGAGAGGAGAACGAAACCACCATGTCTTGTAGAATACTAAACCTATCAATCGACCATTAATTAGAGTTGCATGCCAGTACCCCAAACCATAGGAGAGAATCCTTTACATAACCTTGTTACAACCGCAGGCTCTTTCATCTCTAGTTGTTAACCATCCTTTCCACACACACTTTTGCTATATTAATTTAGTAGCTTAAATAATAGTTTAAGTCCTGCTTGTTCTCTGTGGTTCGATATTAAACCTTGGAATACTCTAAGGGAAAAAGTGCTACAACTGTACACCGTCCACTTGCGGTATATAAGTAGGTGCGTACAAACGACCAACAAGCACGTTTTCTGGCGCCGTTGCCGGGGAACAAGCCAGTTCTTTTACTATTTATTTATTCTACTAACCTCTAATCCTCTCTTTTCTAGTTTGTTTTTGTGTTTTCTTTCTGTGTTTTCAGGATGAGTACTCCTGAACCGGCTCATACGGTTAGGGAACATTCACTACCATCTCCGGGATTGCTGATTCCACAAATTTCTGATGAGAAGGTCACTGCTTCGTCATACGTTCTCAACCCGACCATCATCAGTATGGTCGAGAACAGCAAATTCTCTGGGACGAAGGACGAGAATCCGTACACACATCTTCAAGATCTAGAAGTTCTCTGTCAGACCTTTAAGCATGAGGGAGTGCCTCAGAATTGGTACAGATGGTTGCTATTTCCATTTTCTCTAGATGGAAGAGCCAAGGATTGGTATAAATCTGCAGCCCGTGAAGCTAAAGGAAACTGGGATAAGCTTGTAGGAAATTTCTGTTTGCATTTCTTCCCGCTTCTGAAGGTGCAGAAACTGAGAAGAGAAGTGGTTAACTTTGAGCAGATGAAAGAAGAGACCCTCACGCAAGCATGGTTACGCTTCCAATCTTTATTGAAGCAAGGGCCCGATTTGGGCATGGATGATAACTTGACTGCTCAGACATTCTACATGTCTCTTGAAGGAACCTCCAGGATGCATCTGGATAGTTCGGCTGGAGGGAGTTTCCTCGACTTGACTGCTGCTGCAGGTCTGGATCTTTTGAGTAAGATATCGAAGACTGAAGCTATGCATAGGCATTGGGAAGAATTCCAAGAAGGTCCAATTCCCCCTGAAAGGTCGACGCTAGCAAAAGGTTCTTTGGATTTGAAAGCTGAAGCGGAAAGCTGTACAGTATCCGAAGTCGAATTAACAGTAAGAACAGAAGAACCAGCGCAAGGTGATCTGAAAAGACCAAGACTGGAGGAGGTGCCGACCGGCACAGCTCCTGTGCCGATCGGCACACTTGAGCCCTCCGTGCCGACCGGCACAGCTCTTGTGCCGACCGGCACGATGCCTGCTGTTAAAGGAATTTCAAAGACCGAAGCTGCAATATTAGAGGAGCATGAAAACAGCTTCATGAATAAATTTCCAAGACCAGTAGGAGATCCAACGTTGAGCAATGCTAAACCGTTGGATGAGTTTGAACCGTTGGATTGGATTCCTATAGATTTCAGCTCAAATCTGCTAAATATGAGGAGAACATATGACCCAAGGTATGCCTCTACTACAGGAGTTCAGTATAACTTCCCTAAAAACACTAGAACTTCGGAAATACTGGACAATGTCATCATTGGTGAAGTATTAGGGAAGTTGTATAAGGATGATATGGAAATTGACCAGATGGAGGTTCAGCAAGCAAAGAAGCTATTTGATAGTTGTTTTGTTCCGTCGCCGTATGAAGGATTATCTGGAGTATATGCAGTTGGCCTTACAGAACGAACGGAAGTTGATCCTTACATACCGTGCGAAATCGGACATAGAAGTTTTCCTAAAGCATTATGCGATTTTGGTTCCCGCGTCAGTTTGGTGACGTATGAAGCATTCATGGATATGCCTTATGACACAAAAGGAAGATTGCTAGGAACCGAGCTTGAGCTAATTAATCATGGCGGATGGAAGGAGAACTAAACCACTGGGAGTTATCAAAGATCTGAACATTGAGGTAAAAAGAATGCTATACCAGTGGATATTTTTGTTCTTGATAAAGGTGAAGTTGGAGTTGAAGATATTATTTTGGGAAGACCTTTCTTAAAAGCTTGTACAAGCCGTTATTGATGCTGGAAAAGGTCATCTCAAATTGACTCTGGGCGGAGAGGAAGTCCTCTTTGAATTCGAAGAAAAACCCATCGTTCAAGAAAGTGAAGACCCACCCTCTCTCCAAGAATTCTTTACAGAAAAGGATGAATAAACTCAGCTCCGTTGAATAAACTGTTTGAAGAGGCCGAGATCCAAGATGGTGCCGACCGGCACGCTACATGTGCCGATCGGCACGGTTGTGGTGCCGACCGGCACGGGGTCGAAAATCCTCAATTTGAGCCTTTGGGTAATCTGGATCCTGGTGCAGCACCAGAAGTAGAGCAGAAGCCACTTCCTGACGGTCTAAGGTATGAATACTTAGGCAAAGATAAAACTTATCCCGTCATCGTCAATAGTGCTTTAAATGAAGAAGAGACAAAACGATTGCTTGATGTTCTGAGAAAATACAAGAAAGCGATCGGATATTGTCTTGATGACATCAAAGGAATAAGCCCGGCTTTTTGCACACATAAGATCAATATTGAAGAATCAGCCAAGCCAGTCGTTGAAGGGCATGCGACGATTGAAGGAAGGCATGAAGGAAGTTGTGAAGAAAGAAGTGCTGAGACTTCTTAATGCAGGAATGATTTATCCTGTGGCTGACAGTGAATGGGTGAGTCCAGTGCATTGCGTTCCAAAGAAAGGAGGACTCACAGTTGTGCCTAATGAGAATAATGAGTTGATCCCTCAGTGAACAGTTACGGGATGGCGAATGTGTATTGATTACAGGAAATTGAATACCGCCACAAAGAAAGACCATTATCCATTACCGTTCATCGATGAGATGCTTGAAAGGTTAGCCAAGAACTCTTACTTTTGCTACCTCGATGGTTATAGTGGCTTCTTTCAAATTCCTGTTAGACCCGAAGATCAGCATAAGACCACTTTCACTTGTCCTTATGGAACTTATGCTTATCGACGAATGCCATTCGGCCTTTGCAACGCACCAGCCACATTTCAGAGATGCATGAATGCTATATTTGCCGAGTTCATAGAAGACATAATGGAGGTATTTATGGATGACTTCTCTGTTCATGGCACTGGTTTTGATCATTGCTTAGCAAATTTAGAGAAAGTACTAAAGAGGTGCGTAGAAGTTGATTTAGTTCTTAATTGGGAGAAATGTCACTTCATGGTAACCGAAGGGGTTGTCTTGGGGCATGTTATTTCTAACCGAGGCATTGAAGTAGACAAAGCTAAAATATCCACAGTGGAAAGGTTGCCACCACCTACTGATCTTAAGACGCTGCGAAGTTTTCTTGGACATGCAAATTTTTATCGCAGATTTGTCAAGGATTATTCAAAGATTGCTAAGCCATTGACGGAATTGCTGCAAAAGGACGTTGAATTTGAGATGAATGATGAAAGACTTACTGCTTTCCGGAAGTTGAAAGAAGCATTATGTTCTGCACCTATTATGCAACCTCCGGATTGGAATTTACCTTTTGAGATTATGTGCGATGCAAGTGATTATGCAGTAGCGGTTCTTGGACAAGATATACTATGCTAGTAAAACTCTTAATGAAGCCCAGATTAATTATACAACAACAGAGAAAGAGATGCTAGCTGTTATATTTGCTTTTGAGAAATTTAGATCCTACATCCTCAACTCTAAGGTCATTGTTTATACGGACCATGCTGCTATTAGATATCTTGTCTCTAAAAAAGAGTCGAAACCTAGATTGCTTCGTTGGGTTTTGATGTTGCAAGAATTTGATTTGGAGATTAGAGACAAGAAAGGGATTGAGAATTCAGTAGCAGACCATCTATCTCGTTTGATGCTTGAAAACAAGGAAGGATGCATTGGTGATGCCATGGCGCAAGAGCAGCTATTTCAAGTCAAGGACCATCGAGAATCATGGATGCAAGACATCGTAAATGGGTTCACAAGGAACCTGAATAATTATAGCAGGAATTCAAGAAGGAGGATTATCAGTGAATGAGGAAATTCATATGGGATGATCCTTATTTATACAGATATTGTGAAGATGGAGCTGTTCGAAGGTGCGTACCTCGTGACGAACGGGAAAGCATATTGGAAAAGTGCCCCTCATCTGAGTATGGCGGACATTACGGGCATTTTCGAACACAAGCGAAGGTCTGGGCCAGTGGATTTTATTGGCCTACGATGCATGAATACGCAAAGAGGTATGTTGCTAGATGCCCCCAATGCCAAAGAATTGGAAATGTTAATGCTCGTAATGCTATGCCTTTGAAGTATAATTTGCAAGTTGATATATTCGATGTTTGGGGCATGGATTTTATAGGACCGTTTGTTAATTCTCATGGCTATGAATATATTTTGGTTGCTGTGGATTATGTCTCAAAGTGGGGAGAAGTAATACCATGCAGAGGCAGTACAACTCATGAATCCAAGCAGATGTTGAATGAGTGCATATTTCCAAGATATGGTGTTCCTAGAGTTATTATAACCGATGGTGGAACTCATTTTACTAGAACTGAGTTTACTAAAACCTTGAAAAAGATGGGTATTGAGCATCGAATTGGAACAACCTATCATCCACAGACCAATGGTCAAGCAGAAACCTCTAATAAGCAGTTGAAAGGAATTCTCCAGAAAATTGTTACAAGAGAAGGAAAGGATTGGTCAAATAAGTTGAATGGCGCACTTTGGGCTTATCGCACAGCATTCAAGACGCTAATAGGTATGACACCCTATCAATTCGTCTACGGAAAGACTTGTCATTTGCCTGTAGAGTTAGAACATAGAGCATACTGGGCGATCAAAGAGATGAATTTGGATTTAGATGCTACTTGGGTGAAAAGAAAGATTCAAATTTGTGAACTCGAGGAAATGCGATTAAAGGCTTATGAGAATGCAGCCATTTATAAAGAGAAAAAAAAGAAGTGGTATGATAAGAAGCTATTGAAAAAGGAATTTCACGAAGGAGATAGAGTGCTCCTATTTAATTCAAGATTTCGGTTGTTCAGAAAAGGCAAATTGAAAAGCAAATGGGATGGACCGTATCTTGTTCATAAAATTCTTCCTTCCGGAGCTGTTGTCATCATGGATGGAAAGCAAAATACATACACGGTGAATGGCCAACGACTAAAGGTATATCTTGAACCCGACACTTTTGAGTTAAAGTCATTTGATATATATTATGTGAATTAAGTGATTGGGTGGTCGAGCTTAACGACGTAAAACAAAAGCGCTGTTGTTTTTGCTGTTTTTCTGTGTGTTTTCTGTTTCTTTGATTTTACTGAGTCGTGCGAGGCAAAGTTGCCTCCGTGCCGACCGGCACAAGCACGTGCCGACGGCACGGGAGAGTCCGTGTCGTTTTTGAGTCGAGTTTTTGCCCTTCCTCCAAGACATGCTTTGATGACTTCCAAATTTAAGAGATAGAGTCCGTTTGGATCAGGAGAATTAAGGATATATATATGAAGGAGTCGTCTCGAATCTCATCATCAAAAATCGAGCGCCGCCAGAGTTTCCACCGGACCCTAGAATAGAGAGCGATGCAAGGCGGCGAAATCGGCAGCGGAGGAGGCGGTGCCGATCGGCACGGGAGATGTGCCGACCGGCGCGGTGGAAGTGCCGATCGGCGCGACGGCGAACTTTCGCCAATGAGCCCGACTCTGCCACGGGAGACCGACAGGAGCCTTAACCCCATCGAGGACGACCCAATCGTCTGGTCGCACTTGAAGCAACGGTGGATGTTGAAGAGTGAAGCAGATGCGTTCAATAGAGAAAAGAAGGAGATGGATGAAGCCCTTCGGAAGAAGGTCAGAGAGGTGCTAGTACGCAAAGGTAAATCCAAGGTTGATGACGGCAAACCAGTCTCTGATAGGTACATAATGGATCGACTTCTCGCTATGGAACGCCCTTTGACATATGACGATCTAATCGCCTTTGAATCAATTCTTACTGATAGCGAGAGGGAAGAGTTAGACAAAAACTGCTTTCTGACCATCCATAGGTCTCGGCTGAACGATGCGAGGACTTCTGATGGTGGTGTCGACCGGCACAAGACCTGTGCCGATCGGCACAGTGTGCTCCCACGCGTACTGACCGTCTGGGAAGATCTCCAAGAGAAGAAGATACACAAGAACACCAGGGATTTTGGATGTAAGTGTTTTTACTGTCTGAAAGACCATCAGAGGCAGATTGAAAATTATCTAGCTGATCCTGAATGCATCCCTGCGACTTTCGTCTTTGATGATGGCTTTCCCGTTGCTAAAGAGCGCATGACTCCTAAAGAGATCAATGATGAAATTCAGAGGCGTATTGACAGGGACAATGCTGCACAGAGGAGAGCACGCAACCTGGCAGATCTAAAAGCGTATTTTGCAAGGAACGGCAGGCGTGCCGACCGGCACGATTCTTGTGCCGACCGGCACGACCTCATGGTTGTGGAGTTTGTTGAGATATCTGATGACTCCTCTGATGATGAGCCACAACCAAAGAGATCAAGGGAAATAGAGGGAGTTCGTCGTTCCGCTCGTCTTTCTTCAAAGCCACGAGCAAGATATACCTCGGAATCAGTGAGCTACATAGAGACATCTCCTGTGCATGAACACCCATTAGCTAATCTTGTTGCCACAGATGAAGACAATCCCGAGGAGGATCCGGAAGAAGATCCCGAGGAGGAACCGATGGAAGACGTGCTCGAACCTACTGATGCCGAACCACCCAGTGCAGAAGGAGCTATAGGAAGCCTTGCAGGAGCTCAAGAGAGTGCAGGGACACGTTATCAAGCAAATGGAGTCTCGTGCCGACCGGCACGGAACATGTGCCGATCGGCACAGAGGGGTTTTAACAGAAACGCGCCCCTGCGAGATGAGCGTCATGATCGTCCTGCCAACTGTTGCCCAATCTGCAGAAGAAACATCGAACGTCTTTATTATGATATGGAGAGATGATATAGGCACCATCGGGACATTGATATACGAATTGACGACATGGAAAGCATGGCCGCGGCGGACTACTCTTTTCTCATGCGGAATATTCGAAGCATTTTTAGCATGTTGAGGAGGCATGGCATTTCAGATTAGGTTGGTCTAGTCGTTTTTCTTTTGCAATAGGGACATTGCCAGGTTTGAGTGTGGGGGATTCGCCCTTACACTTCTTAAGGTCGTTTGCTTCGATTTAGTATGGTTTGAGTTAGTGTGTGAAAGTGTGAGAGTTTTTCTAAGAGAGGTTTGAGATGGTGTGCTTAGTTAAGCTTCGAGGTCAAGAATTATTGCAATGTCTTGAATAAAGTTAGTGTTAGTTGTCAAATCGATGCGTTACCCCATATTCTTGATTTTATTTTTGATGATCGTTTTGCCAATCTACTTGAGTTTATTGAATAACCGCTTGGCTTTATATATCCACTTTTCGAAAACCCCTTCTATCATCATAGTTGAGGCATTTAGCTACGGATTTGATTTTGTACCTATTACACTAAGCCAAATGAGATGAGAGAAGCCACATAAACCTTTTGATAAGAAAGCATCTTTGTCAACTCTTTGCTCTTGATTACGACTAAGCTAGAAGGGAGAAGTTTCATTTGTTCATCTCAGTTTGCTAGCCATCTATCATCAAATTCTTTCTATCCATAAACCGATACTTCATTGTTTCTCCCTCCTCCTTGATACAACCTACAAGCAAATGTAAAGTTTAGACAGATTTCGATTCAAAACATGCTCTGATAGCAGTCTGCAATGAAATAAAAGGAAGAAAAAGAAGAAAAAGAATTAAATTGGTCAGGTGCCGACCGGCACAATACTGTGCCGATCGGCACCGAAGAAAAATAAAGGGAAAAAAGGCCGAAAAGAGAAAAAGAAAAAAAAATGAATATCAGAGGAAGCAGACTGTAGAAAGAGTTAAAATTTTCAGGGATCTGTATATACTTCAAGCTTTGTCCTATCCTAATTCTATCTCGTTCATTCTCATCTACTTCGTATTACCATTGATCCTTGTGCTTATATTCTGTATTCTCATAATGAAAACTCCCTTTTGGAAGGCATGATTGAGCGAATTGTTGACTTAGTTGTTCTTTCGATTCAATTTGGTTATACTACTTTCCGAGATCCACAAAAGAGCCTTATATTATAGAATAAGAGAGGGAAGGAAACACATTTGAGCGATTGAGTGAATTCTAAAGCTTTTTGCATTCATCTTACGTGATATGAAGGGTGACAAAAATATTTGTTTGATAAGCCTTGTGATTGATTTGGTCGGCTCAAGTTTTGAGGTGAAATTGTTTTCAAAAATTGAGAGAAAGTCTTGTGGAGGGATACTAACTCGATGAGATGATTGACGATAGCTAAGTTGAAGATTTGTGAGAGTTTTTGCCTTTTAGCATGATGAAAGCACAGTGATGATTTTCTTGATTTGTATTACTCGAGGACTAGCAATGATTTGAGTGTGGGGGAGCTGTTGGTGCTTTCTAGGTACTCATTTTATATGACAAGTAAGGTGTTTTTAATACCTTATTATGTCACTATTGCTAACAATTAACCCCCATTATTATATATATGCGTAGTTTCTGTGTATTCGAAGGAATTGCAGGAAACAGGTAAAAATTGCGAGACCACGGAGATCGAGCCCAAACATGAAGCCCACTCGGAGAATATGAGGCCCAGATGAAATGTCAGAGTCAGAGTCGATGAAGTCCAGCCCGCAATCGGAAGGAACTATAAAGAGAAGATCTTGGTCGCGAAACAGAGGGAGACGACAGACAGACAGAGGTTTTGACCTAGGTTGAAGGTTGTGTTGGCGAAGACGGCGATCACCGATCATCACCACCAAAAAGGAACATTGTGCCGACCGGCACACTGCCGTGCCGATCGGCACCTGTGGGACCATGCCAAAATCCCGCGTCCCATTGTAGCCATGTTCATGTGTTACAGTATGATGCGTGAGTAGATCTCATATTCTCTCCGTGGCGAGGGAAATCTGGTTATGTAACTCTCACACTTACAATACTCGTTTGATGTGTTCGGTCTATGTGATGCTTCTATTTCGTATCTGATCAATACGTTATTATCACATAGTGCAAGAAACCAGTGGGGAGCTATTAACCCTTGTCGTGACAGGGCGAGAGGAGAACGAAACCACCATGTCTTGTAGAATACTAAACCTATCAATCGACCATTAATTAGAGTTGCATGCCAGTACCCCAAACCATAGGAGAGAATCCTTTACATAACCTTGTTACAACCGCAGGCTCTTTCATCTCTAGTTGTTAACCATCCTTTCCACACACTTTTGCTATATTAATTTAGTAGCTTAAATAATAGTTTAAGTCCCGCTTGTTCTCTGTGGTTCGATATTAAACCTTGGAATACTCTAAGGAAAAAAGTGCTACAACTGTACACCGTCCACTTGCGGTATATAAGTAGGTGCGTACAAACGACCAACAGCACCTTGGTCCTTAGTGGTTTGCCGCCATCATGTGCCACGACGAACCTCAAGCCTCATATCCTTGCGTGGGTTGGTCCCAACCAAGTGATACTTAGTTGTTTCCCACCCCGCTTAGATATTCATAGGCTGGGGCTGCGGTTGTGGCACCTTCATGGCTGCATTCCTTAGTGTTTTCAAGTAATCCCTGCCAAAAACACTACTCCTGCAAGCAATCCTCATCCAGCTTGGAGAGGGATGGTTAGCTCTCACAGCATATACAAATAAAGTCCCGGGTTAGTTAACCGGATCTCATTTGTATAGCCGAGGAAGATAAGCACAAGCGAATCATGTGACCATGTATGAGTGTGACCAAAAACATGATAATTCTCGTTGAGAAAAGATCAGGGCTCATTGGCATAAGAAGATTAAGCATTGCCTAAAGCCAAGATTATAAGCAAAAAGAGCAATCAACGAGGTCCACTCAACAGGTCCTGACTGCTTGAAAAGTTCTAACCATTGCAAATGCATTGGACAAGAGAGATCCTTATATTGTAAATCATGGCGTAAGGGATACGAAGCTAATCCTCAAAGATAGGTCAAAGATTGCCTTAAGGAACACAAGTCATGGCAAGCCATTCATGCATCAAGTACAAGGTGGAATGTGAAACTTTGCCAAAGAGCATGCTTGCAACGATTAGGAGTTGTAGAAAAGCTCAAGCAAGCAACTTATGGAAGCCTAGTAGTAGACTAAGATTGTTTCATGAAAGCACTTTATACTCGTTCAACAAGAACCGAAGAGCAAAATCATTGTCTACTACTAGCAGGGTGCATCAAAACTGTGTGGCAATGTAGAAGAGAACCTTCCTTACCACCCAAGCAAAATCATCTCACCCCATGGCTTCTCATCAATGGCAAAGTTGACATTCATACCTGTTTTGTGCAGCAATCTGTGTCACATACTCATGTGTGAGCATGGACACAGTTCCATGAATGTTGTAGGCTTGCTTCTCCTCATCGCACACCAAGATGGATTGGTGTTGACGAGGAGTCTCGTCGTGTTGTTTTCACCGTAGTCCACCTCCATGGGATACTCTTGAAGCTCTTCATGCCAACCCTCTTGAGCTAGGCATGAGCTCGATGGAGAGGTACGAATATGAGTCACATCGAGAGTGACTTGGGTTTGAGCTTGTCGCCTTCTTCAACGCATCGATGAGCCACTTGTCGGCCCATGCTGTATACACAAGCAAGAACACAAGAGCAAACTCGAGAACGGGTTACGTTAGTGTAAACAATATGGATTGCCCGTTGGTTTCCCTTGCAAGCTTTTTTTTTCCGCAACTCAAAGCATTCAAACAAACCAAAAAGGGAAATCTTTTTCTTAAGTTTGAGGCAAAACACAAAAAGGGTTTGTCTCAAATTTATTTCTTTTTGAGAGTGATTTTCAAAGAAGAATAAAATGATTTGGAGGAAGTCCAATGGGAAAATTATTTTCGAAACCTCCAAAAAATGCAAATGGAAGAAACAAAAGAAGATGGAAATATTTTTCTTGAATTTGAGACACATTCCAATGAAAACTTTGCAGAAATATGTGAGCAATAATTTTGTTGTGAGGGTGCTTGAGTGAAAATAAAAATTGAAGAGTCCAAGCACCCTTGCTTCAAAGAAATGAAATCCAATTTGGCCAAAAACTCCCCAATGGCTATGAAAAAGTCAATAGGAGTTGTGCCAAAATTCCTCCAAAATTTTGCTCAAAACAATTTCCAACAAAAAGTTGTCTTAAATTCATTTTCCAAATTTATTCTCAAAAGAAATAAAATGTTTTTTCAAATAGAAAATAAAAAGAAGAGTTGGAAAACTTCCAACCTGAGAAAACTTATTTTGGGAAGCTCCCGGAATGCAAATGGTAAAGCCAAAAAGGGAGAAAGAAAAATCTTTTTCTTGAACTTGAGACAAAATGCAATGAAAACTTGGGGAAATGCGAGGGCAAGAATTTTGTTATTAGGGTGCTTGAGTGAAAATAGAAATGAAATTGAAGAGTCCAAGCACCCTTGTACCCGAATATAAAGAAATGAAGCTCAAGTTGGTCAACAACCCCACAATGGCTATGTGATGAAAAGTCCAAGGGAGCTGTGCCAAAAATTCTTCCAAAATCTTTTTCGCTCAAAGCATTTTCCAACAAGAGTGGTCTCAAATTCGTTTTCCCAAATTTATTCTCTCAAAATAAATAAAACACATTTTTTTTTTGCAAAGTATATATTTTTTTCTTTTAGCATGCAAAATTTAAAGAGGTTTGAAAACTCCCAAATATGATTTGGAAAAAATTCAAACATGCAAGAATGCAAGTGAAAATCAGATATGTAATTTTTTTTGAAAAAAGCAAATATGCAAAACAATGCAGGTGAAAATGCAAACATGCATGGATGCAAAATGGGGAAAATCAAATATGCATGTTGAAAGAGAAATCAAATATGGAAGAAGCAAATATGAGATAACTATCGATTATCCTGTCAGTAAGGGCATCATCATTTTAAGTCCGACGAGCAAGACTTTTCTCCATCATGTTCTTGATAATATTGTCCCGGAGAATATTCTGCAAGGTTAGTGCCAAAAATGCAACCACGATATTTGCAATATTTATAGTAAATGAAAGCATCTACAACCATCTTGAAAAACAAGTAACAAAACAGATAAACAAGGTGGTTGTAGGCCTCAAGCATGGTTTTGGAACTAATGATGCTTGACTCTAAAGATTCATCAAGTGAGCATGCATCAAAAGGTTGTTCAAGGAAGAAGCTCCCTTGCTCATTCAATGATTATTCTTTGGATTCTAGAGTCGATGCCTCAAGAAATTCCATGGCCGAAGGATTTCTTTCTAGAAGTTCTTGATCATAATCAAGAATGATGCAAGGAGGGCCAGAGGGAAAGGACTCAAGTGAGGCAGAAGAAGAGGATCATTGGATTTGAAGTGTTTCTTCCTTCTTGTCACCTTCTTGGTTGGAAAACTTCTCATCCTCATGAAGAGCAAGATCGGGCAATATGAATGGAGATACAAACTTCACTTGCTCGAATGGTGTATGATCGGGATGAGGTTTCACCAAAGGATTTTGAGTGGTGGTGGTGGCGAAAGAAGTTTTCCAATGGTTTTCTTTCGGATCCTCCTTGTGAAATGGTTCTTTTGGAGGATCGGGAGGAGAAGGAGGTGGTTTCTTTACCCAGGTGTAATTCGAGGTATTCCTATAATCTTCAAAATTATTTCCTCAAACATCGGATATAAAAAGGGTTCATCTTCTTCTTCCTCCTCCATCATTTGTGGTTTGGGGGGTGATGTGGAGGCTGGTGGTTTTTGATAGGAAGAGTTCAAGCGCGGCTCTGTATGGGGCTCGTACTGCTGTGTTTTCGTAACCTCCAAAGATATCAACCCCAAACTTGGATGGGAACTCCAGAGGTTCTTCATCCTCTATCATCGTTCGTGAATCGGATGAGGACTCGGATACTGGGTTTACCAAGGTAGACACCTTTTGTTGTGTTTCCACAATGAGTTCCTCATCTTTTGACTCCGGCTCCTCAGGTGTTTCAGCGGAAAAAGGCGTGTTTTCAACAATTATTTCTAAAAGCTCTTTTGCTTCCGTTATGGTCTTATGGTAGAAAGAACCACCGGCAGCCGTGTCAAGATAAAGTGTGGTGTTTTTGCTCAATCCCGAATAAAAGTGTTGAAAGAGAATGGGTTCTGGGAGCAATAACTCTGGGTCGGAATCTGTTAATGAACAGAACCGGATCCATGCCGCACTAAGGGTCTCTGTCTCTTCTTGGCGAAAGTTAATTATTTCCGCTCGTAGAGCAGCGATACGAGATACGGGAAAAAATGCTAGACAAAATTTGTCTCGCAATTCTTTCCAATCGCTGTTCACTCTCTTAGCGGTGTAAGTGTACCCTTGCTTCGCCTTCCCATTGAGGGAGAAGAAAAACAACTTCCACTTCAAGGTTTCATGTGTCATGCCATTGATCAAAAGGCATGCACACAATTGCTCAAACTCTCGCAAGTGTTGAAAAGGATTTTCATCTTAAAGACAAGAGAAAGATAAACCTTTCATCAAAGTAATAAAACTGGGGTAAAGCTCATAGCTTGTTGAACAAACTGGTTGTGATGGTAAAGGTGGCTCTAAGAGCTCGCCCCGTGGAGCAGAGAGTGATTGAATCGTAGGTTGTGGCTCCATGAAAAATCTTTTTGGTATTTTTTCTTAAGTGGATAGGTGAAGGTGTGAAAAGGATGGAAAGGATAGGTGATGGAATTTTTTTTTTATGATGGTAAAGGAAAAATAAAAGGATAGATACGAGGGTAAACCTGGTTCACAGTAGAGATAGCAACCGTTCCCCGGCAACGGCGCCAGAAATGCTTGTTGGTATTTCTTACGTCACGAATAAATCCGCAAGCGCACGGAGTACGGTGAGTATGGAGGACCAAGTGGAAAATGTTTCTGGAACCGTAGTATCATATGGTGGTATCATACGGTGCATCATACGGTGACTCAGCCCTGTGCAATGGCTAGTCAGTGATAAGTAATCACAGGATCATACGGTGATAGGTCACAGGATCATACGGTGCATCATATGGTGACTCAGTTGGCAGACCACTTTTGAGCAACGGCTAGTTTTTGGTGGGAGGCCTATAAATAGTTGGTTGCTCGCCCCTTGAGGGTGCCTTTGGCCGTTGTTATCAGTGAGGAAATATAGAGGAAGCCAAGAGGAAGAAAGAGAGGCACTTGGGGAAGATTTGGAGAGGAATATTTGTGCTTGAAGATTGAGAAGAAGAAGAAACTTAGTGCTTGAGAGGGTTGAAAGCATCCATCCACCTCTAGGACTAGTGTGGTCATAGGGAGGCGGTCTTGGTTTGTTACCTGTTGGTATTTCTTACGTCACGAATAAATCCGCAAGCGCACGGAATACTGTTGTGGCACTTCACCTGAGAGTATTCCAAGGTATCGTATTTGTTTTCCCTAAGGAACGGATATATCCTGCAGCAAGGTTAGTTTTACCTAAGGACACACAAGAACGATAGTAGTATAGGATTGAGAGGATGAATAAAGATCTAGTTATCCCTTAGGATAGACGCACTCAAGCTCTACTTGTCTACTTCGGGCACTGGTATAGACCTGGTCTGCCAAGTCACGCCAGCCTGTAGCTCTATGACGAACCCGAACGTGGAGGATTACACGGGACAGACAGGGCTGTCACCACCTGCCACCTACCTCTACAAACCGTGGGGCACGCTGCAAACAAAGGTAACCTCTAGCCTAGACACCACGTCTATGCCGTCGATTACTACTCTAACCCCGGTCCTGGTACTAATTCAGAAGGCTAGAGCACTCCTTGCGGAGCGATGATTGCGCAAACAAGTATAACAAGAATAACGACTAGTAAATAATGCTCGTTAGATCAATATCACCACGAATACTAACTTATGAATAAGAACGACGAACGAACGAAGAACGAACGACGAACGAAGAACGAACGACGAACGAACGAAGAACAAACGAATAACTACTAATAAGATAATATCCGCCAAGATACAAGATTTGGGCTAAGTCCTCACAATGGGAGGACTACCCCTCTCTTCTCCCCTGCCCTCTCTCCTACTCTACTACTATTCAAGAGGCCCTTGGCCTAGAATCAGAGTGGAATGACTTGTGTCTTGTGTTGTGTGTTGAAAGGAGGGGGGTACCTCTTTATTTATAGCCCTCCAAAGGCGATGGAATTGAGGCGGTTCCGGGCATTAATGGCATTGATTGCAGGCAGAACCGACTTTGGTACGTCGGTGGGCAACCACCATAGAAAGATGGGCGAGTGGGGCCTCTGCCATGGGTTGGCCGGCCTAGGGTTTGGGGTCGGCCGACCCCCCTTGGCCCATTTGGCCTTGGGCTTTAGCCGAGGGGTCCTCCTTGATGTCCTATTGAATGATCTTGGTGCTATGGCCCAATTTGGTTAAGTTTCGTAGGACGTTTGATCCATATCTTGCTCAGCTGCCGATGCTGATTTCTCGGAGTGGTGTATTCTCTGGAATATCCTTGATGTGATTTGGGTTGATTTGGTGGGTCCATATGTCTTTGCCATTATTGAGGATCTCCAAGAGATGATCTTTCTTCATATCTCCTTGATATTGGGCTTTTGGGGAGATATCTTTATTCCGGGAAAATAGGTGTTTCCAAAGTAGACCTTTTATGCTTCTTTTTCCGCGTTTCCTTTTGAAATGCAGCTGCACTCACAAATTCACCAACACTCGTGGAAATGGTTAGTAATAAACCCCTACCACTATGTTTGGTGTTTACTTTTATTCTTTTATGCAGGTAATTGACGGTCAGATTTATGCTCTAAGGACCGTCAACATTACCCCTGGTCTAGGCAAGGCCTAGACCGGTTAGGCGTCGGTGTTGATCTTGCCAAAGAGTGTGTGGAAGCCGACACAAGTTTGTACACGGTCTTGGAGCTTCCCATGCGAAAGAAGCATGACTAGTGGAGCGCCCTTTGGCACGCATCAAGTGCGGAGCCTTACCTTCGGAGGAGTACCCGGGAGAAGCCCGGCGGGACGTGCCTGCGACTTCACTCAAGAGCGGTGAATGTTCCCAAAGAGGAGAGCATTGCCGGTGTGCGGCGGGGTGAAGACCGCGACTTCACTCGAGGAGTGAAGCGTGCTCTTGGGGACATCACCGGCTGGAAGAGTGTCATGTGCTCTAGAAGTGATCGCCATCGAGCGAAGGGACGGGGTCGAGACTCCGGCGGGAGTGACCCAACGTGGACTAGGGGAAGGCGCCATCCTTCCGATACCACGGGAAAAATCGATGAGCAATCTCTTGCTCTTACTCTCTACTACTTGCACTTACTATCTCGTTTATCTTATATGCATGTAGTAGACCTTGTGCTTATCATATGATTGCTTGACGACTGTTTCCGTGTGCTAGCTCTATGTTATCTCTAGTGATATGCGCTTTCCTTGTGTGTACCTACTTGCTCATAGCTCATACACTTGCTTGACACCATCTAGTGATCTTGTTATGCTTTATGTTGTATCTATCTTGTTGTCATGATCACTAGCTTGAGCTTCCCCATGTATTACTTATATGCATGCTAGTTTGTTTGTCTATCTATCATTTACACTAGCATGTGTAGGACCTACTTGAGCTTCCGTATGTGTTATCTATATGCATGCTAGATTGCTTGATTGCCTGTACCTTATACACTAGCATGTGTAGGACTTGTTGGCTTATCTTGTATATTGTCATAAGCTAGGTTGTTCTTATATGCTCATGTATGTCTTGCTCCTAGCTTGTACAAGTCCTAGCATATGGTTATCCTTGCTTGATCACTATCACATAGTGCACACGTATGCTCTTGTTATGTATCCTTTACATGTGCAATTAGTTAGAGTAGCTAGAAGTGCAAAAAGTTTTAGTTCATGGTGTGCCCGATTCACCCCCCTCGCGGTCACACGATCCTTACAAGT
The DNA here is from genome assembly GCA_012490785.1 of Eragrostis nindensis. Classification (NCBI taxonomy): domain Eukaryota; kingdom Viridiplantae; phylum Streptophyta; class Magnoliopsida; order Poales; family Poaceae; genus Eragrostis; species Eragrostis nindensis. The sequence goes on from JAAXCT010000385.1 coordinate 233,677, forward strand.
GGTATCAGAGCCAAGTGCTCAATTTAGGGCTTAACCGCCTTTGAGATGTGACCGAATGAGTTTGGGTTTTCATCCTTTATGGGTTTGGGCTTTGGACGTTGAAAGAATCGCTTGAATAGCTACCTTAAGTCCATAGTTCCAAATGAATTGGATACCATGAATAAATTCTCTAGCACTTTCACGGATAACCATGTTATCATGATGACCTTGTTGCTCTTGTTATATCTTGTGATGATCATATTTGTGTGCTTTTGGTTCATGATGATATTGTTGCTAGTTTTCTTGTTGAGGAGTGATTTTGATAATCTTACCATATTCTTTAATGAATCACTTACTTGTGTCTTCGCTTGGTTATGCTAGATAAGAGGATCGATTCATATGACAAGTGAAGAGCTCAAGTGGTGAGGTTATCATGAAGATCTTGAAAGCACCTCCTCATTCAAGATTTGGCGACAACATTTTTGCACTTCAATATGAAGATCTTGAGAAGCTACCATTTGAAGAAGTCTTGCTCATGACCATCTCACATGATGATCACTCGAAAAATGTCTCTCACTTTGAGGACATGTCATTGTTGGTATTGGTGATCAATTTGAAGACCAATCTACTAGCGTGAGCAAGCTTCCATCACTTGAAGAGCGAGGAATTGTGAAGAAGATAATGCAAGCTCGGGATACTCACTTCCTTGATCACTCAAGTGAACTTACATCTTCCTTGGAGAATGTAAAGATGACAGTATATCTAGAACCGAATTTCAATTCTTTATCTAACTCATCTTTGTGTCTCATTGTTAGCAAGGTAACTATGAACCGATGGTGAAGATCAAGTTACTATTGATATCTCGATGAAGACTTCACCTCCTCCATCTCCAACCGTGTGCCTCACTAAAAGACATGACTTGTGAGTCATTGACAAGAAGAAGGTGGCGATGGAAGGATCAAGTGAGAGTAATGAAGAAGAAGATGATGCTAAGGCCAAATACAAAAAGTTTGTGAGACAAGACCAAGGTCAAGAAGAAGGAGATGTCATCTCACAAAGATTTTTATTTGTTGGTGAGAGGATTGCCAATGATGAAGACTATGAGATTGACTCTTCTTCAAGAGCATATGCAAACATGTTGTTGGTCTTCATCTTCACATGCTCCTCCAAGGTAAAGGAGGTAAGGAAAGAATGATATGGTCATATTTCGTGTTGGTGAGCTTGATGAGGAGCTCAAGGATCCCTTGTCATCTCATGAGGCTCTACATATGAGTTGAGGGCTCAAGTTGGATAACATTGAGCTTCATGAGAAGTATGAGAACCTTGAGATCGCTTATCAAGCTATCAACCTTATCTAGTTCTTTTCTTCTTCATCCACTACTCCTAGTTCATCTATCTTGCATTCATTTACTATTTGTGATGAACTAACCCTCTCTTGTGAGAGCTCTTTCTCTTGAGTCTTTGTTTTGAAGGAATACCACAAACTCAAGGAGAAGAGTGAGTCAATAATGCAAGTATTCACAAGGCTCACAAGAGGGAACAAAGTGTACTTCTCCGGCGAACATGGAAGCCATTGGCAAGACGATGCCACACCAAGTGAAGAAGTACCGTTGATGGCCAATGATCACTATTGCAAGCATTGTTGCATAAGTGGCCATTCAATAAATGATTGTTTGGTTCCTAAAGCTCCTACTCATTCATTTGATTATTTACTTTATCTTGACAACACTCACTTTGTTCTTATGAGTTGTGATGTAGTGTTGTGAAGGCAAAGTCAATATATAGGAGCTTTGGACAAGAAGAGGAAGATGAGGATGCTTTGGGTGCCCAAGTTCTTAGTGGACCGGATGAGCCCGGCCAATCATATGGAGGCGCCCAAGTACAACACTTGAGGTGATGGAGGTGGTGGACCGAGTTCAATACATGGAGATCATTGAAGTCCACCACAAGTGTCAAGGGCATGAATGAGAACATCTACTCTTCAAGGAGGTATCTTGTATCTTACTGTAGTTTCCTTTCGTTCTAGTTCCTTTGCTTTTTAGTAGCTCCTTTGTGAACTAGTATGTTGTGCACTTTCATGCATCATGTAAAAACTTAAAAGAAAAGCACAAAAATATTAGTTCGAGGTCTAACTTTCTCAAGATAGCTATGAGCATGGGGGATGCTTGAGTTGGTGGACCGATGGACTCAAGGCAAGGTTTGGGTCATAGTGAGTAAGCTTAAGAGAGATTCAAACTTGACCTTGAGTAGGTTTTCTTTATGCATTGTCTTTAATCTTACAAGCATTCGTCATGGCATGTTTAAATTCCCTTTGCATTTGTATAATATGCTTATTCATGCATTGCATATAGGAAATCACAAAGGAGTCTTTCACCCGTGTGTTCTTTGTTTTAGTTTCTATCATGAGGTTACATGTCATAATGTCTTCTCTCCGAAAGATATGCCTAGAACCGATCTATTTCAATTATCTTTTGTTCTAGCTACCATCCATAACATAGTTTAAACTACCCGATGTGTTTCACACAATGATATGCATATATCTTGCCATCCACTATAAGTATGCATAACCCTAGGGGGAGTTTAGCCTATGTTATGAGGTTTTCATGATCATGGTCCAAATACCTTCCACTCAAAAGGACATGGTTCATGAAGCTCTTGTGTGCATTTGACGTTTGCCCTTCTTGTTCTTTTTCTCTATTGTCAGATCAATTGTAGGAACAAGGGCGAGACACAAGAAACAAGAAATAGGAGAGAAGATGATGAAGACATCTAGATCACCTCAAGGGGGAGTTGGCGCTCATGAAGATCAAGTGATCAAGATGATCGATCTTCTCAACAATCTTGTGGTGAGTGCATTTGTCAAGGGGAGCGGACTTCTACAAGGTAAGCATGAAGGTAATCTTCTTATACCCTTGTCATCTTAGCATTACTGCTTGTCATAGCTCCTTGTGCTTTCATTCACTTGTTGTATGAGTTTTTGCTCCAACTTGTGACATCTTATGAGCTATGACTTGCCTCGACCGGAACATCAAGGTAACATCTCCTTCATCCTATATTACCTTTTTTTTATGTGCATCTCGTGATGATATGTTTGTGCTTGATTGCGTATTGGTCCTCTTCATATCATCGCTCTTTCATGCTTGTCATTTGCTCTTTGTGCTTAGCTTTATCTTGTGGTACCCTTTGTTGCTATATATTGCTTATCTTTCAAATGGTATCTTATCTTGAGCAATGACTTGCATGCTTGTCTTTCTTACCATCACGTGTGTAGTGTCCTTATATTTCTCGCATGATGCCTTGTTGTTATTGAGTTGCTTTACCCTTGTGTTTTGCTTCATTTGTATATGCTTTTACAAGTGGTAAAATCTTGCATGCTTTCACTCATATCCTTTACAAGTGGCATCTATTTATGCGCTCGTTTCATATCTCTTTGCATGCCATGATCCAAGATATAGGGTAGTCTCCTTAACTTGTCTTTCTTGACAAAAGTGCATGTGATGGTCAACTTTAGGGGGACTCTATCCTATGTCTTGAGATTCTTGAGACTAATGTGTTTGCAAGTTTATCTTTGTAGTCTCTTGATAGAAATGATAATCTAATTTGAGGTGCCATGATTCTCAAATGACACATTCTATATAGCATTGGAAAGCAATCACATCTCCGAATGTACGCTAAGTTTATCATTCTTGTAAGAAGGTAATGGTTTTCCTTTATTCTTGCATTATCTATCTAGCTACCTTCCATAACATAGCTTAAGGTCCCCCACTTGATTTAATTGTTAAATTGTGCATTGTTAAATTGTGCATATACTTTGCCTTCCATCACATGTATGCACAAACCTAGGAGGAGTTTCGTCTATGTTATCGATCACTATCCCATCCACATCCAAAGGATCACTATCTATGAAGCTCCCTTGTGCTTTTAACGTTTGTCTTGTTTGTCTTTTCGGTGCTTGATGTCAAAGGGGGAGAAGTATATCCACCAAAGCAAGTAGTTGCGGAATGAGAAGAGACATGAGGCACAAATAGGGAGAACATGCTAATAAGGAGAGGTACTTGCAACCATGGAGTGAAGATTCAATCAAGAAGATGAGGTATGTGCAAAGGTATTCTATGTTGTCAATACATCCTAGGCAAGGAGTTGTGCTTCATTCTATCTATAATCTCTTGCTTTGGTTGTGTTGCCATCAATCACCAAAAAGGGGAAGATTGTAAGATCAATGAACCTAGAGCATGGTTCATAGGTTTTGGTGATTGATGTCAGCATGGTCAATGGGACTAACAAGGTTTGCTAGTTTGCAAGATGTTTAGTCTCATGGATGTAGTGATATACTATTGGAGTGCCAATACCTCAAAGGTTGCAAGGAAGTTGATAAAGAGGAGAAGTGAACATGAGGACTACTCTACAAGGTGACTACTACGCACATGAGGTAAGAGACAAGGTGAGCATGTCATGTGTTCTTCTATGTATCTTATACCTTGACATACTATTGATCATCATGTTGGTCTTGCCTAACATCCTATACCATGATGATCTTGTTATATATCCTATGCACATTATATGATGCTTCGATCGGGTTGTCCTTTGTGACAACTAGATCATTGTGACTAACATCTTTGGATGTAGGAAAGATGTTCATGTATATTCTTTAGGTCACAATGAAGAAGCTTCGTCGTTGAAGGAGTGCGCCAACCTATTCTCTATATCCCGGTAATTGGTTGCCTCGACGATGGATGACGACAAGGATCAAGGATTTGATGGAGGTCGCGGTTGAGGAGATGGATTAAGGCTAAGGACATGCTAGATCCAAGCAAGTGTTGCTTGGTTAGATGTAGGCTTGAGTCCATAGGAAAAACCGGACTATCAAGGGGGTCGAATCGTTTCTCTTAGGTCACACTAGTGGTGGAGGTATGTGGATGCTCAAAGAGTCTCTCAAGCACTAGAGTGGCAATGGAGATGTTGAGGAGCCAAGTGAACAAAGTTGGAAGCAAGTTGAAGAAGATATGAAGGAGTTTCAGCTTCGTTGGAGTCAATGTATGAAATGGTGACAGCCAGGCTAACGTACGGTGACTCAAGAGATGGAGTCTAGTAGGACAGGATTTATGGAGTCACTGTATTATACGGTGAAGATCATGGTATCATACGGTGAGTATGGAGGACCAAGTGGGAAATATTTCTGGAACCGTAGTATCATACGGTGATATCATACGGTGACTCAGCCCTGTGCAACGGCTAGTCAGTGATAAGTCACAGGATCATACGGTGGTAATCACAGGATCATACGGTGATAGGTCACAGGATCATACGGTGCATCATACGGTGATTCAGTTGGCAGACCACTTTTGAGCAACGGCTAGTTTTTGGTGGGAGACCTATAAATAGTTGGTTGCTCGCCCCTTGAGGGTGCCTTGGGCCATTGTTATCAGTGGGGAAATATAGAGGAAGCCAAGAGGAAGAAAGAGAGGCACTTGGGGAAGATTTGGAGAGGAATCTTTGTGCTTGAAGATTGAGAAGAAGAAGAAGCTTAGTGCTTCAAAGGGTTGAAAGCATCCATCCACCTCTAGGACTAGTGTGGTCATAGGGAGGCGGTCTTAGTTTGTTACCCTTGGTCTATGGCAAGGCCTAGACCGGTTAGGCGTCGGTGTTGAGCTTGGCAAAGAGAGTGTGGAAGCCGACACAAGTTTGTATACGGTCTTGGAGCTTCCCGTGCGAAAGAAGCATCACTAGTGGAGCGCCCTTTGGCACGCATCAAGTGCGGAGCCTTACCTTCGGAGGAGTACCCGAGGGAAGCCCGGCGGGACGTGCCCGCGACTTCACTCAAGAGCGCTGAATGGTCCCAAGGAGGAGAGCATTGCCGGTGTGTGGCGGGGTGAAGCCGGCGACTTCACTCGAGGAGTGAAGCGTGCTCTTGGGGACATCACCGGCTGGAAGAGTGTCGTGTGCTCTAGAAGGGATCACCATAGAGCGGAGGGACGGGGTCGAGACTCCGGCGGGAGTGACCCAACGTGGACTAGGGGAAGGCGCCATCCTTCCGATACCACGGGAAAAATCGATGAACAATCTCTTACTCTTACTCTCTACTACTTGCACTTACTATCTCGTTTATCTTATATGCATGTAGTAGACCTTGTGCTTATCATATGATTGCTTGATGATTATTTCCGTGTGCTAGCTCTATATTATCTCTAGTTATATGCGATTTCCTTATGTGTACCTACTTGCTCATAGCTCATACACTTGCTTGACACCATCTAGTGATCTTGTTATGATTTATGTTGTATCTATCTTGTTGTCATGATCACTAGCTTGAGCTTCCCCATGTGTTACTTATATGCATGCTAGTTTGTTTGTCTATCTATCATATACACTAGCATGCGTAGGACCTACTTGAGCTTCCGTATGTGTTATCTATATGCATGCTAGATTGCTTGATTGCCTTTACCTTATACACAAGCATGTGTAGGACTTGTTGAGCTTATCTTGTATATTGTCATAAGCTAGGTTGTTCTTATATGCTCGTGTATGTCTTGCTCCTAGCTTGTACAAATCCTAACACATGGCTATCCTTACTTGATCACTATCACATAGTGCACATGTGTTGGTATTTCTTACACCAAACAGAAAACACCACCTTAGGCTGGTTAGGCCTAGAGTGAATATTCCCGGTTCGGCGCCAGAAATACCTGGGGTTAAGTTACTTGCTTAGGATACATAATAATCCACAACTAGCAACGAGTGCCAGATATGTATTATTAGTATTTAATCATAAAAGATAATCCGCAAGCGCACGGATAACCCGTTGTAGCATTTCACCCGAGAGTATTCCAGGGTATCGTTATTTATATTTTCCCAAAGGAAGACGTGGTTGACAAGTGTGTACTTATACTCATGGTGTTACAAATGATAGATCATAACCAATATCCAAATGCAGGGGTAAGGCAATGTATGGATAGAGGATAGTGTGACACACACAGCAGGCATTTCCACTCTCTGATAAAAGGCGAGAGGCGGCTCTAAGCTAGACTAAGGTTAAGTAAGAAGAACTGCTACTCCTAATGTACATCGTCAAGTAGCGTGCGTAGCATCTACCTATAGCCTAAGCTGCACACAAGCCAAGACTAAGCTGTTCTACTGCCAAGCTATCATCGGGAGATCCAGCGATCAGAGTCTGCCCCAATCTCCGGACATTTCATATATACTCCTACGCCATACCCGAACATGGAGGATTACAAGGGACGGACAGGGCTGTCACCACCTGCCGCCTACCTCTACAAACCGTGGGGCACGAACACGCATCCAAGGGTGGAAAGGAAGCCCTAGCACCATGCTAGCGTAACTAACCACAACTCTAGATCCCTCGAGGCACCTCGCAAGGCGATAAACCTAGAGCACTCTTGCAAGACAATGGACCCGATGACTAAGCAAAAGGAACAACTAGGTCTAGCAAGCGATTACTTAGACAAAGGATCAAAGCTAGCACTACGTTAAGCATAGGCGTTCGTCGCTCAAGAACGAGCGACGAACGATGAGCGATGAAGAACGATCATCGTTAACCGATGATCGAGTATGAACGAACGACGAACGAACGATGAACGATCATGAACGAACATCGATGAACGATGAACGAACGATGAACGAACATGAACGAACGAAGAACGTTCATCCAAGATCAAGGATGAACGATGAACTAGCATAAGCACATAACTACTACAAGAACGATGATATTCCATTGATAAAGAAATAAGTCTTACAAAGAGAGTAAAAGGATACAAGGGAATATACCCCAAACTCTCCAAGGGACTTGGGAGCCAAAAGGGCAGCCCAACTACTCAGCCTAAGCCTAACTAGAGAGCCCTAGCTCTGGATGTGTGGAGGAGGGAATGAGCCTCTTGTGTTGTGTGTCTTCCAAGGGGAGGGGGTACCCCTTTATTTATAGCCCTCAAAGGCGGTGGAATTGAGGCGGTTCCGTAGGTCAGTGGCATTGATTGCAGGTGGAACCGACCTCCTGAAGTCGGTTGCAAACCGCCTTAGAAAGATGGACCCAGGGGGGCCACCTGGCAGGTCGGCCGACCTAGGTATAGGGGTCGGCCGACCTGGCCCTGGCCCCCCCTGGGCTGGGCTTTTGCAGGTTGCCTCCCCTCAGCCTTTTAGCCTATTTTCCAGGTGCGTGGCCTCAGTTGATATTCTGGGTGGTTCTGGGCCTTTAATCCTTGAATTATATTCCCGCGGCGAGCGTCGTTTGATGGACGTGTTGGAATCGTCGCCTTGGGCCTTGTTTACACCTGGAAATCCCTGTTTTCCACCTGCACATCCAAATCTAGAGGTACACGTGGAAATAGGTTATTTGATAACAAAATGCAAGTAACAAGTGTTAGTTCTTCCTTATTTATGGAGCTAATTGACGGTCAAAAACTGGGTCTAAGGACCGTCAACAACTCCCCCAAGCTGTCCTCCTTGCTCGTCCCGAGCAAGAAGTAGGACTTAGGATGTTGATCAGGAGTTGCTACAATGTTTCATATCTCATAGGTACCATGCACACAACAAAATACTCTCCTTTGAGTTGAAAAAGTTGGCATGGTAACTCACCCTCTACCTTACTCCTTATGGGGCGTATGGCTTTTTCCTTGTCTTGGGCGGTTGAGAGATAGAACGGTTATAACAGAGCACCAATCACTTGTTCATTGTTTGACTTTTATTTTCCGGAGGTTTTCAAAAGTTTTGAAATAAAAGCAAAGTTCCTCAAATGATGCTCTCGAATCGCTCAATAAGTGTATATTCCTCACCAAGGCATTATTGTGTTGCCTCTTTGTCATCCTACTTCTAAGGCTTGTATGTGGAGCTCAAGGTAGGGATGATATGAGGCATACTTGCATCACACATATTGCTGAACCAAAAGAGTGGATCCATGGAGAATGCAAGTCATACAACCTTGATCAAGATGTGCATGTGTGTATATGGTGGTGGTGAGGTGGAAGAACTATACTCCTTTTTATTTGTTTGTTTCCTCTCTCTATTTTTGAATTTTTGAGGAGAACATGGCTATCTTTCTTTCTTTCTTTTTCTCAACATTTTTCTTTCTTTATTCCCCATTTTTTTTCATCATGCTCTACTTTTGTATGAGCAGGAGATTATTCTTTTTCTTTCTTTTGCATAGCCATGTCTCCCATGATAAATTTTGAGAGAGAGGTAACAATGAATTTTTGGAGTATTTATTTGGTGGGAAGTGTGGTGGTATTGCTTAACTTGCAGTGTAGAAGTTTAGCATGCGAGGTGCAGTGTGCGTGATCTTGATCAATGAGAGTATGACAAGTTTCTCACTAGGGTCACACAATTTTGATAAAGCTCAATGCAATGACAAGCAGCATATGTGTAAGGGTTTGCAATGTAAGAACAACATATGGCTTTGGTAGGAATTTTGATCATTGAGGAACTTTATCATTTTTTGTATTTTGTAAAATAAAACTCCGGAAGTCAAGTCGTACTTTGAACAAGATCATAGCAGCCCTATTTGTACCATATCATATCTCACAACAACTTAGACTTAGATCAAGCACTATGCAGCCCACAAGTTTCAAGTTCTAGGTAAGCATAAGCCAAAAGTCTCAAAACTTGGGAGAGCACTAAGTTGTGACTAGGTACAAACAAGAGATAAAACAGAGCAACTATTCATCATCTCAACATAAGGAAGGCTAAACACTCTTACTCGCATATAAAGAGAAACTACGAAAAACTAGAAACCACACTAAAGACTATTTTTGTTCTTTTTAGTTTTGTCATTTTTATTTTATTTTCAGATTTATCATTTTTTTTGGTATTTTTCATGAGAGGTGCAAGAACAAGCAAACAAAAGAAATAAAAGGATACAAGTTGCGACACATGATACCTTAGCGGGGGGTATGGCATCCCCCCAAGCTTGTTCTTGCTCATGGGTGTTGTCGAGGATCGAACCCGGTGTGGCGAAAGTAAGCCAACATATCGGCTTGGCCCTGCTGCGTCATGTTGGTGAGGTTGGTGAGCTGGGCACTTGTGTTTTCTTGCCACTGATGGGTCTGCAGGACGTGTTGGTTGAGAGTGTACTCAATGTCCTCTCCTCGAGTATCAATGCGTCCCATTTGCTCGGTGAGCGCATTCATTTGCTGCTCAAGATATGGATCACGAGCTGCAGACGAACGCCGCCCACCGGCCCGTGGTGAGTAGGACGTCGAATCGGAGGAGATTTCCTCCATTGCGCGCGGGAAGGGTGCGTCCATTGGGCTTGGCCCGCACCCTGCTGCGACGAGCCGCCGACCTCAAATGGTGGTGGAGTGGTGTACCCACCGGGACCATACCCGGCGTGACCGTAGCTTGGCCCATGTGCATAGGCCATGGGCTGCGGTGCGGGTATCCCGGTGTCGGCGGTCGGCTCCGGCCTGCGCGTCCTCCTGCGAGAAGAAGTACTCCTGCGTGCAGCTTCCTCTTTTTCGAGAGGTGTGGTTAGGTTTTTACAGCCATACAAACGAAGTTCCCGGTTAGGTAACGGGAATTCATTTGTATAACCGACATAATAAAATATGAGAGAATTATTTGGACCATGCTTGAGTGTATGACCTTGAATAAGATAATCCTCGGTGATAAGAGAGCGGGGTGTATCAAGATAAGCAACATTAGCATCATGCAAAGCACCAACACCCGCAGCAATACGTGTAATCAACGAGGTGCACTCAATTGGTCCAGTCATTCTAAAATTTTCTAACCACTGAGAAATCATGGACATGACAGGAGCAATCTTTATTTTCTCAACCATAGCATAAAGAATTTTCAGATCATCCTCGCGCACAATCCTAATATCACTTCTAGGAAACAAGGTAATGCCAAGCCACATGTGCAACAAGCGCAAGGTAGGATGATGAATATGATTAGTTCGGGGTTTCTCACAAGTAGGAGATGCAGAAATTCTTTGCCAAAAAGCTAACTTTGAGTAACCCGGGATCGAACTATCAACATCAATGGTGCAGCGAGAATTAAAGCCGAGGCATTGACTAAGGATTTTCCATGTCAAATGATATTCCTCCCGGAAAAACCGAAAGGTGATACCGTCATCTACCACGCGTAGGGTGCATAAAAACTGTAGTGTAAGTAAGCGGGAACCCTGCTCATCTACACTTGCAAACTTATCCCACCCTATTGCTTTAAAGACTCGAGAAAATTCAGCATCCATACCAATCTTTTGCAGCAGTTCCGTATCAAATGCTCGCGTAGGAGCAAATGTACGGAGTCGGAGAGCTTCGTAGGCGCCCGTCTCTTCGTCGCCCACCAAGTCGAGGTCGGTGTCGACGAGAAGACGATGCTCGGTGTTGGCTTGTTCCTCCGTTGCGGCTTCACGTTGAGGGCTTGACACTTGCTCGGTGGTGGTGCGGGCGCGAGTGCGAGGTCGAGATGAACCCGAGCCTGTGCTCCCGGACCGGAGCAGCGAGGCAAAGGCCTTGCCAGCGCGCTTCATGCTGCAGCGAGGTCGAGCAAGAACGCAAGAACGAAAACTCCGAACGGGTTATGAGGATGAAAACCAATCGATGAAACCGTCGGTGTTCTTGCAAGCGAGAAAACGCAACTCGGAAAACCAAACCAAATCAAAACTGAAAAGCAAACCAAAGGAGAAATATTTTTGCAGAATTTTGAGGCAAGAACTCAATGAGCACAATGGAAAACTTGAGAGCAATGGAGTGAAGTGAGTTGAAGAGTGGAAATGAGAGTGTGAGAGGGAGAGAGCAATGGCCGGCCACCTCCTTATATGGGCGAGCCATAACGGCTCATTTTGAAAGGAGCAAAGGACAGGTGACCGTTGGGGCAAAGGAGAGCGCGCCCAACGGCCACCCTGGGTCGGCCGACCTGGCAAGTGGGGTCGGCCGACCCCCTGTGGGGCCGTCCTGTCATCCCTCTTGGCTCACAGCCCCCAACGGCCAAATGATGATTGACCATGGTTGCTATGTCCAGAAACTCCTCGAAAATATTTGCTCAAAAAGATTTCCAAATAAAAGGTTGCCTCGAATTCAAAATTTTTCGAAAAATTCAAAAATCGACATGTTGATGAAAAATTTCAACATGCAAAAATATTTTTGGCTTTTCCATGATGATACAAGAGTGGTCCAAAAATTTCATCCAAAGATGAGACATTTTGAACGCAAAAGTGTTTTTTGAGAATTTTGATTTTTAAATGCATGGCGAGGGAAAAATTCAAATATGCTGGCGGAAAAATCCAAATAAATTTTTGGTGGAGGAAATAAATATGCAAAGTGGTTTGGAACGAAATCCAAATGCAAATGTGGTGGAAAAAGTTCAAAAAGAAAAAAAAAGAATCAAACCGAATGATAATGCCGGTTTTCCTGGCGGCCAGGGCCGTGTCGTTTAAAGTCCGACGGGCTAGGACTTCTCCAACGGGTTTAGCTTGGTGGCGCGGACCCGGTCCTTGGAGATGAGGACGTAGAGGGTTGCGCCTTGACTTGCCACACTTGTTTCATCTTTGGTGGTGTAGGTGGCTTTTCGGACTTTGGGATGGGTTTCTTGGCCCATAATCCCGGCCTCGTGGTCGCAGGTTTCTTTGGTTGAAACTGCAACGGATTCTCAATTTTTGCCAAGCTCTTCCATAGAGCAATGAGGCTGTCCGTTTTCCTGGCTGTCACTTCAACTTCTTGAATGTTGGAGGTGTTTGGCCCATACTTGACCTTGATCATCGAGCATTGTTCTTTCCGAGGTTGGAACTCGAACTTCTCCTCCTTCCCATTGATGTAGAGGCGGATTTCTCCAACTCCAACATCAATTTGGGCCTTTGTGGTGCTAAGGAAGGGACGTCCCAAGATGAGGGGCGTTTCCTTATCAATATCCATGTCAAGCACCACAAAGTTCACCGGGACGATGTGGCCTCTTATGAATATCGGCACATCCTCTGCAATCCCCATTGGAAAGCGAAAGGATGAGTCGGCCAATTGTAGCCGCATCGCTGTTGGTGTGAGGAATCGGTACTTTAATTGCTCGAAGATTGCCTTGGGCATAATGCTCACGCTGGCCCCAAGGTCACACAGTGCATAGTCGAAGTGGAATCTCTTGATTGCACAAGAGATTACTGGAAAGCCTGGATCAGATTTTATTGTAGAAGGTTCTCCTCTTATTTGCCTGTTCTCCCCTGCATGGTTAGTCCCACGAGAGAACATTTCTCCTCTCGTAGTGATAACATTAGCTTTTTCAATGGGAGATTCTGGTTGCCCAGGAATCTGCCCAGATTTAGCAGAAGGAACAAGAGCAGCAAGCTGAGCTAACTGAGTTTCTATCATTTTATTAAAGCTCAACTGATTTTTGAAAGCGGAAGAAAGACCTTCTATTTTTGAATTTAAACTTTCTAAACTTTGATCATTGGCAGCAAGCTTTTTGTTGATTGATTCGTTGATTTTAGCTTGGCCATAAACCAAATCTTTCAAAGAAGGCTGATTATTATTAAAACCAGAGAAATTGTTACCTCCTTGATAAGATTGGCGGTTTTGGTTAAAACCTTGACCTCCACTTGGACGATACCCATTGTTGTTGTTCATGTAGAATGCTTCTTCATGGATATGGTTGGGGCAATCCTTCCCCATATGGCCAGTGTTGCCACATTCCTCACACGTGATGCGTGAGTCAAGTGAACGAACACTACCATGCGTGTTGAAGTCGTCCAAGCGCTTCATGACGAGGTCGAGCTTAGCGGACAATAAGTCCACCTCCTTGATAGGGTGTACGCCTTTAGAGCGTGGTTGGAGACGTTCATCGCTCCACCCTTGATTGGAGACCATCTTCTCAATAAGTTCTTTAGCTTGAGCAACGGTCATTGAGAAGAAGGCCCCTCCAGCAGCGGCATCCATATGTCCACGGGTTGTTGGTGTCAACCCGTTGTAGAAATGTTGAAGAATGAGCCATTCTTCCATCCCGTGGTGTGGGCAGGCGGATATGTAGTCTTGGAGCCTATCCCACGCCTCGGCGATGGTTTCATTGTTGGCTTGCTGGAAGCTTGATATTCTTCCACGAAGGGCATTGGTTTTGCCCAACGGGAAAAACTTTGCGAGGAACGCGGTAGAACAGCGGTCCCAAGTGTCAATGCTGGCACGATTGGCATAGAACCATTGTTTCGCCTTCCCAAGGAGGGAGAGGGGAAACAAACGAAGTCGAATGGCATCTTGGTTGACTCCGGCGGTTGCCGATGTGTTGCATATCTCAAGGAATTGCTGGAGATGAGTGTTGGCGTCCTCCGTGGCCTTTCCACAAAAGGGAATGGCCTGCACCATAGTGATTAGGCTTGATTTGACTTCAAACCCTGCGTCACCGGCGTTGACATTGGGCCCAACGGGAACATTGGCAACGGAGGGAGCAGAGTAGTCACGGAGGGTCCTTTGATCAGCCATGTCAATGAGTGATGATGGTGCGGATGATGTGGGTTCGTCTGTCGGGAGTGTTGCTTGTGAGGGAGAGTCGACGCGGGGTCGGACTTTCCTTACAAGCGACTCCGGATTATCAACGAAGTTTTCCGGCAAGTTGAATCCACGCATACACTATCCTGTTTTCACATCAAAGAGAGAAAACAGATCAAGGTTAGCCTGCAAAGGATATGGTTAAATCACATCAAGTGTAATCATGAGTAATCATTGTATACACTTGTCAACAATTGTCTTCCCCGGCAACGGCGCCAGAAATGCTTGTTGGTATTTCTTACACCAAACAGAAAACACCACCTTAGGCTGGTTAGGCCTAGAGTGAATATTCCCGGTTCGGCGCCAGAAATACCTGGGGTTAAGTTACTTGCTTAGGATACATAATAATCCACAACTAGCAACGAGTGCCAGATATGTATTATTAGTATTTAATCATAAAAGATAATCCGCAAGCGCACGGATAACCCCTTGTAGCATTTCACCCGAGAGTATTCCAGAGTATCGTTATTTATATTTTCCCAAAGGAAGACGTGGTTGACAAGTGTGTACTTATACTCATGGTGTTACAAATGATAGATCATAACCAATATCCAAATGCAGGGGTAAGGCAATGTATGGATAGAGGATAGTGTGACACACACAGCAGGCATTTCCACTCTCTGATAAAAGGCGAGAGGCGGCTCTAAGCTAGACTAAGGTTAAGTAAGAAGAACTGCTACTCCTAATGTACATCGTCAAGTAGCGTGCGTAGCATCTACCTATAGCCTAAGCTGCACACAAGCCAAGACTAAGCTGTTCTACTGCCAAGCTATCATCGGGAGATCCAGCGATCAGAGTCTGCCCCAATCTCCGGACATTTCATATATACTCCTACGCCATACCCGAACGTGGAGGATTACAAGGGACGGACAGGTCTGTCACCACCTGCCGCCTACCTCTACAAACCGTGGGGCACGAACACGCATCCAAGGGTGGAAAGGAAGCCCTAGCACCATGCTAGCGTAACTAACCACAACTCTAGATCCCTCGAGGCACCTCGCAAGGCGATAAACCTAGAGCACTCTTGCAAGACAATGGACCCGATGACTAAGCAAAAGGAACAACTAGGTCTAGCAAGCGATTACTTAGACAAAGGATCAAAGCTAGCACTACGTTAAGCATAGGCGTTCGTCGCTCAAGAACGAGCGACGAACGATGAGCGATGAAGAACGATCATCGTTAACCGATGATCGAGTATGAACGAACGACGAACGAACGATGAACGATCATGAACGAACATCGATGAACGATGAACGAACGATGAACGAACATGAACGAACGAAGAACGTTCATCCAAGATCAAGGATGAACGATGAACTAGCATAAGCACATAACTACTACAAGAACGATGATATTCCATTGATAAAGAAATAAGTCTTACAAAGAGAGTAAAAGGATACAAGGGAATATACCCCAAACTCTCCAAGGGACTTGGGAGCCAAAAGGGCAGCCCAAATACTCAGCCTAAGCCTAACTAGAGAGCCCCTAGCTCTGGATGTGTGGAGGAGGGAATGAGCCTCTTGTGTTGTGTGTCTTCCAAGGGGAGGGGGTACCCCTTTATTTATAGCCCTCAAAGGCGGTGGAATTGAGGCGGTTCCGTAGGTCGGTGGCATTGATTGCAGGTGGAACCGACCTCCAGAAGTCGGTTGCAAACCGCCTTAGAAAGATGGACCCAGGGGGGCCACCTGGCAGGTCGGCCGACCTAGGTATAGGGGTCGGCCGACCTGGCCCTGGCCCCCCCTGGGCTGGGCTTTTGCAGGTTGCCTCCCCTCGGCCTTTTAGCCTATTTTCCAGGTGCGTGGCCTCAGTTGATATTCTGGGTGGTTCTGGGCCTTTAATCCTTGAATTATATTCCCGCGGCGAGCGTCGTTTGATGGACGTGTTGGAATCGTCGCCTTGGGCCTTGTTTACACCTGGAAATCCCTGTTTTCCACCTGCACATCCAAATCCAGAGGTACACGTGGAAATAGGTTATTTGATAACAAAATGCAAGTAACAAGTGTTAGTTCTTCCTTATTTATGGAGCTAATTGACGGTCAAAAACTGGGTCTAAGGACCGTCAACAACATGTATGCTCTTGTTATGTAACATTTACATGTGCAATTAGTTAGAGTAGCTAGAAGTGCAAAAAGTTTTAGTTCATGGTGTGACCGATTCACCCCCCCCCCCCTCTCGGTCACACGATCCTTACACCACACGCATCCCAGTCCCCATATTGGGGTCCTATACGTCAGGCAGTATTCGTCATTAAAATGGGGAAATATGCCCACAAGCATATCCTAATCAGCACATGGCGAACCCACACGCTGACACGCATCCATTCGCAATAAAAAAACCGCATGCATCCTGGACCCACACATGCTGTGTGCGGCAACGCAGAGGCCGGATACTATTTCCATTTTCTAAAAAAAAAATCATGGACCCACTTGTCACGCTATATTCATCACTAGTCATCTTCCAGCCCAATTGAAATCTGGCTCACTGGTACTTTCCTCGGCCTGTACCGCGCTGAATTCGTGCGGCCCAAATATTTGGATGGAAGTTTTTCGTGCGGCCAGCCGATCCATAGCGATGATTCCCCGGTGCGTTATCGGACCTTGTTTTCTTTTCTTGAGAGAATGAATGGTTGAGATTCAATATGACGGATAAATGAATGACGTAGATTTACCACTCTATTTCCATTTCCCTATCCCAGTCTCGATTTCCCAATTGCCAAACGGCACCTTCGAAAAATTCCATGATGTATCAATGACAAGTAGGACCTGA
The DNA here is from genome assembly GCA_012490785.1 of Eragrostis nindensis. NCBI lineage: Eukaryota > Viridiplantae > Streptophyta > Magnoliopsida > Poales > Poaceae > Eragrostis > Eragrostis nindensis. The sequence goes on from JAAXCT010000385.1 coordinate 250,893, forward strand.
TTGAATTAAAAAAATGTCGGAACTGATTAAAAAAATAAAAAAGACTAGTGAAACTCAGTCCAAAGAGATGGTATGGATGCAAACAGCCTTCTTCTTTTCCATGTCTGTAGTTCAGCGCTCGTTCCTCCGCCTCTCATCCGCGCCGCCGAGCTGCCTCTCGTCGTCTCCTGTGCTGATGCAGAGCACTGGACGGCTGGCCTAACAACCTTCTCTGTCCTCTGGCCGTTGTAAACCCAAGCACGAGAGAATAGAGATTCACCGCTACCGTGCTGTACAGATTCGGAACCCGACCACGTAACCCTACGTCCAGCGTTTCGCCTCCGTCGTGCTTCTCCGTCACGTTCCACAACTCCGAGGTCGATTCCTGCTGTCGGTGATCTACGCTGGGGGGCTGCCCCATCGCCCTCTTCATCTTTTGTAGTGGTGAGAACCCAACTTAGTTTTCCCCTTTTCTGAGCAATCCCCCAAGTTTTTTTTTGAGCCACTATATTCCTTTATTGATAGGAAATCTGAGACAAATGCTAATGAAATTCCTTGCATGTCGTCGCTGTATGCAATTTCATGGGATTTATTATCGATTATTATCAAATGTCTTATGTGATTTGTGTTTGCTCACGCTCCACCACTTCTTCCTTGCAGTTCAGTGACAGAAGGCTCATACCAAGCATCCACGATCACAGCCAAGATGGGGTGCTACTGTCCCTTTTGGGGACAATCAGCGTGCAGGGAAGATGAATGTGGTCACTCAAACCCAAACATCTGGTCCTCACACGAGGCGGAGAGGCCGATCCAGTAAATAGCAGACTGAGGTTATGACAACTGGTACCTTGGGCAATCAGCGTCCCGGTTATGCACGTGCACGAGGCGGGATTAGTTCTACGAACAAGAGGCCTCGAATGGCGATGCCTTCAGAGGGTTATTCCAAGAAGCGACACCGCTTACATGACCGTATTTTGTATCACGACGAGGATGATTCTTTGGATGACTGTCCCGAGGAAGAAGAATCCCCATCTTGCGAGCAAGGGCAGGTGATACGTAAGGATAAATGTAAAAGCAAGCATCTCAAGGCCTTACGCTTCGTAACGCCTGATATATGGTTTGCTGGGCGTGATTAGTTGACTGCTACTCGTCGCAGTTTAATAGAAACCTGGAAAAAGAGGAAAATCAGGCTGTTTTAACACAAGATACTATACTGGCCTGCTCTGAAGAAAGCCGCGGGGAGTACCAACATCTACGCATACTTTGCCCAATTCAAGGGATTGAGTGAGTTAGTTTCAGAGCACAGCAAATATGTTGAACGATGGGTCCGACAGTTCTGTGCTACAGTCTACATTCCTTGTGACCGAGACTGGATCAGATTCATCTTTGAGGGTCAATATTTACGAGTCCGGAGAGAACAGCTAGCAAAGTACCTCGAAGTTGATCTTCACGAGGACGCGTATATACATCGGTTAGTATATCCAGACGAATCACCTCCTCGCCGTCCTAAGCGTGGCAAATCCCCTTCGAACAAGCAGCTGGATCTAATTTTTACACAGGCCCCAACACGAAATGTTCGAAGCACTAATCATCTTACCAGAGAGGCGAAGGTTGTTCACGAAGCGCTGAGGAGGACCTTGTTACCACGGTTGGGCAATGCTGGCGTTATGACTCATCTACAGCAATGGCTCCTTATTCACTTCATGGTTCTCCAACAGTTCGACATTGTGGACTTTTTACTTTGTGAGATTGAGGATGACATCACTGATGGGTTAGGTTTGCGCTGACAGCAGCCGTACGCTCACATCATCTCGTACTTTCTAAGTCAGATTCGCAGGGAAAAGTACAAAATCTATGAGGAGGAGTCATCAGAATTCAAGCAGTACATTCTGGCTAAACCAGAAGACATACGCCGTGGCCCGAGGGATAAGAAGATTGAAGCCGTTCACATGTTCCCAGCAGCTGATCAGTTTGCTGCAAGTAGGTTGTCTGAGAAGGAGGTGGATGTTGCGAGTGGAAGTGACGGCAATGACGTTAATCCGCTAACTTTGGGACTCCCGTGCCACAATGAGGCAAGTGGCTCGGGCTCCAAATAAGGTGTTCTTGAAACATTGACATTGCCAGCAGACGGTAGTACGGACTGCAATATTACTACTGATGAATACAATGTTGACGATGCATCTTACGACCCCGATGGCAGATTATACGTTGTTCAACGGGACAAAGGAAATTTGATTAATTCATGTGATGTAGACCAAAATGGTATAGTGCAGATGGCCGGTAACTTTTATCAGCATGCTGTGAACAACGACCAAATGGAGGAGGACATTGCTGCTGTTGAAGGTAACATAGGTATCGGCAGCAAGATGTTTGACGAGCCGTCTTTCTGTGTCGGTGGACCAGAGCAGCAACTCTTGCAGTGTACTAATGCAAGCATTAGTGAGGCACACCTCAACGTTCTAGCTGCTGCGGTGGAGAAGCAACTGGCGAGAGTATCTCTGATACAACTCATGCGGTGGAGGCCCCCACTTCTCCCAAAAGGACTCCATCTCCTGGAAGTTTATCTTTAGTTGACCATGATATTACCGAGGTACGGTAGCTATTGACTCAGAGAGAGAAAACTGGACTGATACATTAGTCGTGTATTCCTTTAATTTTTTAAATGATTGTAATGATTTAGCCTGGCTTTTGTGCTCAGCTTCAGGTGTCTTCATTATGTAGTCAGGAAGAATAGGTGAAATTGTTTGAAACACAAGAAAGGAATTCTGTCGTCATTCAATCTTCATGCTAGTGCTGTGGGAAATTAATATGCGGGAGAACGGGTTTTTTGGATTTGTGAATACCGTTGGCGATGACGCATTTCATGGCAGCAAAGTTCTGAATTATTTTGAATTTCTCTCAGTCAAGGTTTCTGTCAGGTAGATCAGGTGCGGACAGCACTAGCAGTAAACACAAAACAATAGCTGTTCACATGTTGTGAAATGTTTTGTAACCTGAACGGTGCGCGATGAGGAAAGTCATGCCATGCTTTTGTAATGAACATGCACCGGACGATCCTCTGATGCGAGAACGCAGACAATGGACAATCCTCTGATGCGAGAATGCAGGCAACGGACCATCCTCTGTTGTCTGTGTACTACACCAGACGGTCTGTTGCCCCAAAGGTCTAAAATTTTGTTTCAGGGCGCCCTACCCCTTGGACGAGAATGAGAATGCAGGCAACGGATAATCCTCTCATGCGAGAACGCAGGCAACGGACAGTCCTGTGTCGTAGGTGTTTAAAGACCAGACGATCCGTTGTTGAATAGTCATAAACACCGGAATATCTGATACAACTCTTTAAATTCGATATTGTAGTTACATATAAATGCTCAAGTACAACATACATATTTGTTGAATCGTGGAGCAAACTAAGGTGCAAATTGATTTCATCGTCAGTTTAATGGCCAAATAAAGCAAGGATGTTTCATTGAACTGTTTCTAGAACTCGAGATCGGAGAAGACGTCCTGATCGACTTGTGCCGCTTCGACAAGCTAGACCACCTGTTCTCCGTCTTGCTCTGCACAGCCGCCGTCTGATACAACTCTTTAAATTCGATAGAGTAAATTTCAGAAAACTACAACTATTTGCACCCTTATAACACAAAACTACAACTTTTGAAGTTCATTTCACAAAGCTACAACTATTTCACCCCTTAATAACACAAATAAAGCAAGGGTGTAAACACCAGACGACTCTCTCTCTCTCTCTCTCTCTCTCTCACTCTCTCTCTCAAACCTCATTTTGACCAGTTTTTGCAATGTGCGCCATAGTTTGTACACGTTGTTACGAGAGCATCCGTTGTTAACTGTGGTGAACACCGGAACATCCGATGCACGTTTATGCGCATTTGCACATATGTTGATACAGGAACATCAGTTCTTTTCTCTTTGCGAGGAAGGAACATCCGTTGTTGAATAGAGAGAGATTCCAGAGAGGCGCTCTACTGGGCAGTGATCTGTCCAGTCTATATATTCACGAGAATTGTGGCAGGGAGTCGCACGAGAATTGATACTCACTGGATGTTGCGTTGATACTGACCGACCACTGAGCAGCTCCCCGGTCAAATCAATTCACGGGCTTTTCCACGCACCCAATGCCGTGCACAACTCCGATCTTAACGGCTCCACAAGTTTTTGGGCATACGTATCTAACAAATTAAATGAGTATTTGTTTGCTCATGTGGATATCGGAACTACCGTTGCATACTGTAAATCACAGGAACATCTGTTATTTTTAGTGGTGAACACAGGAATGTCTGATTCAACTCTTTTAATTCGACATTGTAGTTACATATAAATGCTCAAAGTACAACATACAACAGGGGATGCTCTGGTGCTTGAGATAGCGAGTTCACCTCTGTCCCTTTGTTTTAGCTTGTGCTATAAGAGTGCGTTTGGATGGGAGAATAACTTCAGATTCTTACCTGAATCAGTTGAATCAGTTCCAAACAGTCAATCGGAGAAACGTTTCACAAAATAAACTGGGTGCGTTTGGTACAGCTACAGATTCTCATTCGTAGTACACTAGTACTTGGCTCAACATTCATCCGACGTATTCCGTGTCAATTCAGGGGATGTTCCGGTGTTTGAGATAGCGAGTCTTCCCCTGTGTTGTTGGAGTTTGAAGTTTGAACACCTGACGATCCGTTGCGAGAATGCTGGCATAGGACGATCCTCTTTGCTAAAATTTCGATTGTTTCATCTCGTGGTACCAAACCTTGAACGATGCCGAAGAAAATTGTTAGCAAAGGACATTCCAGTTTTAGTCTGCTGAGTTCAATAACTGTAACACCCTAGAACGACGACAAGATTCTGGAGAGCTACCACACTACACTACAACATCTATTTAGGAACAATAGATGAAAAGAAAACATGTACAACTTTTTAACGAAAGTGGAAGCATCACATGAAAACAATGATGTTTGTCGTCTACAACAGGAAAGCAATACAACCATAAGCAACACATAGAATCTCAGAAATTAAGGAAAATAACTTAAGGTTCAAGAGTCTATATACACATTACTACTAGATTATGTTCTTCTGATGATCCAATTTTTCATGAAGTGTGCATCGTGCTACTACTCCCATCCCAAGTCCACACACCATCCAAGCTCAAGCACCTGTGTTGGAGAAAACATATGAGGTTTAAGGAAATCCTCAGCAAGTAAATTGCTTTAACAAGCTATTCAAATTGCAGCTTGATTAATCAACAATTTAAATAAGAAATAATTCCATGAAAATTTCATAAAGGTTCACAAGATATATATCCTCCATGTAAAACAATTAACCTGCAGTTGTATCATAAATAATAATCTCCAATAATCCATATGTAAATGATGCAATGCAATGTAATGCAATGCACTGCATGTCTTCACTTCTACCTCACATTCCCAACGAAGGAAGTGAGGGCTGCAACCACATTGCTCAATTCAACGTGCGTTGCTGTACCGGTACTTACCGCACCAACATCAGGCTACGGTCTCTTCATATGCGTACCAATGGAAAGAGTGCAATGCATGGTTGGAATGTATGAACTTCAACGCTTCAGATTTCATATGTAAAGAAAAGCCACAATAGATGATAAAGTTTCCTTCAAGTCAATGCGATAAAACATACTTCAAGTGAGAGCGACAATTTCAGTTATCATTTGATCTGGCTTGTGTTATACTAAAATTAAGTGGAGGAAACTCAAATAACAACTCAAAGCATGTAGACCACGCCGCTACATTTACTTGCCTTCACCGACGATCAAGCGAAAGAGCTAAGCATGCTCTGAAGATATGCCACCTGATCATAAAGAATTCTCAGCAACAAAACAATCATGTAGATAAAAACAAACAATGAGTAAAGAGATCGTATGTCCGAACCCGTCGTTTAACAAACTATTCACACTTCAAAGACAAACAACAATATCATTGCTTATTTTCCTTGTATCCTCTAAATACAAGAAGAAAACATAGCTACAAAAATATACTTTCATGGAACTACAGGAAAGCATGCACTAAAGTTGGAAAACACCCAAGTTATAGTCAGGTCATAAAGGTGTTCTGAACTGCACTTCAGAGCTGAAAGTTCAGAACTGACACAGAGGCACAAAAACAACTTTATATCCTATTTAACTCATCGAAAATTCTAAAACTTTTCCATATGATAGGAAACTTCATTATGTACAACATTGGCATGATAAAATTTCGCATAAGAGGGTCTCAAGGTGGCCTAAATAACCTCTGAACTTTACTGAACATTCTGATGACACAAACAAGACTGTAGACTTTAGAAACTTATAACTGCATCTAAGCTGATCCAATAGCCTTATACTTCACCAATATGGAAAGATGGTGAAAATATCTACAACCTTGATTTTCAACTCAAAAATTAATTCTGAGTGTAACTTAGGTAAAACCGGGTCACAAGACAGGCATTCAATTTACTGCTTTCACAGCGAGCAGTTGATCTTCGAATTTTCATAACTCCAGTTCTACTCAACCAAAAACAGAGTTCAAATACTCCTTGGAAAGAATATAGATATTATAACAATACCAGCTCGCTATAGAGGGATTCAACCTATAAGAGACCTTAAATCTCCACGCAAATTAGAACTACAAAACTGTAACTGACAGTTTTTCCGAAACCTGACAGTAAAATTCAGAGATGAATAACTCCTGATATACTGAACGGAAAAAGGCATATAAATACTCGATGGAAAGATCTTCGAATAATCTAAAACTTTCGTAATTACTGGATCGATAGCTGAATGAAACAGCAACAACTGGATCGATCCAAACTGCACAACCTGAATGAAACAGCAACAACGGACTTGCGCATAGCACGACTGATTAGTTCTAAACGGCCGAAGCTAATCGAGATCAGAATGGAAAATACTGATAACGAGGAGATTTTTTCCTTCGGCTGTTACCTAGGAGAGGTCAAGGATCCTTTTTCCTCTTTACTAAATTGATCCCACCGTCTGCAACACCTGCAAGTGCTTGCCTCCAATGGAATCAGTTGCCCTAGCAAGGAGAACGACCGAACAGAGAACGCCGCCGCCTCACAATCGTCTGGAGCGATGTATCAGCAGCACATAGGGACGTGGACATACAGCTGCGGCAAGGGGCAGGACGTGGGGTGATGGATTCCTGGGTTTCCTCCTTCTCAATTGGGCCTAGTTTAATACCCTATTAACCAACTAATTAAGCCCATACAGAGAATAGACTTAGGTTGCGTTTGGATCCGGATGACTAAAGCAAAGTGACTAAAAAAGGGTGACTAAATTTTAGTCGCCCCTGTTTGGTTACTATGACTAAAGTTTATTAAATGAGTGGGTCCCACCGTCTAGATTCCTCCCTTCACTCCCACCGCCAGGCGCCAGCCAAACCTTATCCTCCCACGCGGCTCCTCCTCTCTCTCTCTCTCTCCCCGCTCCCTGCTCGCCTCCGGAGGCTCGCCGTCCGCCGCAGGTCATCCTCCTCCGGATGCCGCGATTGACGACGCGGCACCGCTGCTCCTCCTCGATTTCTCCATCGCGCGCTCAGCAGTCACCATCGCCATCTCGCCATTTTTCTCGAGTTCGAGCGCGCCCCGCCGCCGTGGTGCCTCCCCAGCGGCTTTTCCCTCCCATCTCGCCGTCACGCCTCTGTCCAAGGATCCGCCGCCGAGCTCAAGGGGCGCGAGGGCGCGGGGGATGCGGGCGGGGGGCGAGATCGCGGCTGCGCGGGGGAGGCTGACATGGGGCGATGTCGCGGTGGCTCGCGGCAGGCCGGCGCGGGGGTCGTCGGCCGGCAGCGCGCGCGGGTCCTCCGGCGGCGGCGCGCGGGGATCATTGCTGGCGGCGCACGGATCCTCGAGTCCGGATGGGGGAGCGAGAAGAGGGCAGGTGGTCGCGACACTTCGCAAAGAGGAGGGGCACGCGGGGGAAGTTTTCCTTTTAGCTCCTTTTAGCTCCCCTTGGCTGGCTAATGGGACTAAAGAGTTTTAGTCACTTTTTAGTCAGTTTGTTTGGTTATTTCGTCAGTAAACTGACTAAATTTTAGTCAGTTTCCTTTAGCCCCCTGGATCCAAACAGACCCTTAATTACATCGGAAAGTGTGTCGCGTGTACGGTCGCGCTGAGATCAGAGCGCGCGTCCCTGTGGCCCGTGGCCTTGCCCACACGAACGGTTGATTTTTTGTGGCTGTCATTTTGTCTGGTAGCAGGCCTACGGCCCGGTGGAAGGAGCGGATGGCTTGATGACCTGAGCAAAGAAAAGCCCATGCTGACGTGCGCATTAACTACTTGTTTTAAAACTTTAAAATGATATAACTTCTTTATATGAGTTCCGTTTTCGATTTCGTTTTCACCGTTGTGTTCTACGCGATGAGACGAACAAAACTAGATCTCACTTTCGTATGTTTAGCAAAAGTTTACATCAAGTAGTAACTTATGTTTTATGTTTAGTAGCATCTTTCGTAGGTAAGTTTACACGTAGTAATTTAAGTTATCTGACATGTAGTAACTTATGCAAATATAGTGATAGAAACGAAAACTAAATGGTAACATATTTTTTAAGTTGTCACACGTGTACATATTACTCACTATCAAATAAAAACAAAAGTTAAACTAGTATAATAACTCTCACATATATGGTGATTATGTTCTCATCCTTATGCTTTACAAACAAAACTAGATTCAATTGTATATGTGTCGAACAAAGTTTATTTAAAGCAATGACTCATGTATTATGTACAGTAGCAAAAAGTAAATAAAACATGTTATTAAGATTGCAGCAAATTTCGGTACATACTAGTAGTAACTTATTGAGACTACTAACGAAAAAGTTGTAGCAAATATGAATTTACTATGATTTAGAAACTCAAGAATACATTGTGAATCAGAATTACTTTGGCTTTGGATCAGATAACGATTTTACTTAATGCAGGAGTAGTAACTTGTATATAGCGACTATGTAACAATTTTAACTTGTACAGTAAATTTTGTGTAGCAAATTATGTTATAAGCATGATAGCAACTTCTGTGATAAAAAAAAATCTTTAAAACATATGCAAGTGGGATCTAGTTTTGTTTGTCTCATCGCATAGAACACAACGGTGAAAACGAAATCGAAAACGGAACTCGTATAAAGAAGTTATATCATTTTAAAGATTCCAAATCGCATATTTAATAGGCTGAGGTCAGCACAACAAAATCTCTCTCACGGCATGCTCTCTAATCCAGCTATTGATTGACACGTGGGCTACTTTTACGGTGGTACAACGATTCAGATTTTCGGACCACGCGCTGTCTGAAAAGAGCCCGACATGCGCTCGGCTAATGCGCGACCGGACGTGCGATAACTGCTCCCTAATTACATTGATATGGGGCGTTACATTTCCATAGAAAAATGAAAATTCATTTAGTTCTTGCTGGGTGTTACAATAACGAGAACTTACACACAATCAGAATCGAACGGTCTTGCGAGAAGGCAATCAACAGACAATCCTCTGATGCAAGAATGCTCGCAACAGACAATCCTCTGTTGTTGGTGTTTAAACACCAGACTCTCTCTCCCTCTCTCTCTCTCTCTCTCTCTTTCTCTCCTCATTTTGACCAGTTTTTGCAATGTGCGCCATAGTTTGTACACGTCGTTATGAGAGCATCCGTTGTTAACTGTGGTGAACACCGGAACATCCTATGCACGTTTATGCGCATTTGCACATATGTTGATACAGGAACATCCGTTCTTTTCTTTTTACGAGGAAGGAACATCCGTTGTTGAATAAAGAGATTCTAGAGAGGCGCTCTACCGGGCAGTGATCGGTCCAATCTAAATATTCACGAGAATTGCGGCAGGGAGTCGCACGAGAATTGATACTCACCGGATGTTGCGTTGATACTGACCGACCACTGAGCAGCTCCCCGGTCAAATCAATTCACAGGCTTTTCTACGCGCCCAACACCGTGCACAACTCCGATCTTAACGGCTCCACAAGTTTGTGGGCATACGTATCTAACAAATGAGTATGTGTTTGCTCATGTGGATATCAGAACTACCGTTGCATACTGTAAATCGCAGGAACATCTGTTGTTTTCAGTGGTGAACACAGGAATGTCTGATTCAACTCTTTTAATTCGATACTGTAGTTACATATAAATGCTCAAAGTACAACATACAACAGGGGATGTTCTTGTGTTTGAAATAGCGAGTATTCACCTCTGTCCCTTTGTTTCTGCTTGTGCTATAAGAGTGCGTTTGGATGGGAAAGTAACTTCAGATTCTTACCTTAATCAGTTGAATCAGTTCCAAACAGTCTAAACTAGGTGTGTTTGGTACAGCTACAGATTCTCATTCGTAGTACACTAGTACTTGGCTCAACATTCATCCGGCGTATTCCGTGTCAATTCTGGGGATGTTCCGGTGTTTGAGATAGCGAGTCTTCCCCTCTGTTGTTGGAGTTTGAAGTTTAAACACCCGACGATCCGTTGCGAGAATGCTGGCATAGGACGATTCTCTTTGCTAAAATTTTGATTGTTTCATCTCGTGCTACCAAACCTTGAACGATGTCGAAGAAAATTGTTATCAAAGATCCAGTTTCAGTCTGCTGAGTTCAATAACGAGAACTTGCGCACAATCAGAATCGAACGATCTTGCGAGAAGGCAATCAACAGACAATCCTCTGATGCGAGAACGCAGCAGGCAACGGACTATCCTGTGTTGTAGGTGTTCTACACCAGACGGTCCGTTGCTGCAATGGTCCACAGTTTTGTTTCGGCGCGCGCTACCCCTTGAATCAGAACGAGAGCAAAAGTGTGCGGACAAGAAATGCAATTGTGACCATAGATAGCCAATCTAGTACAGTAGTATGTACCAGGCGTATGTCTTAAGATAGTAATAGCACGTGTAAAGTCTAGTGAAGGGACGGATAGTCAACCGAAAGTGATGAAGCTGCCCAAAATCTGGGGCAGGGTTCCCCTGACCCGTGGGCCCGGACCAAATTTTGGCCGCCCACTCAAACTGGCTGCTGGGCAGCTCGCGCTGGGCTTTCGAATTTCATTCGCGGATGGGCGAAACGAGAAAATGTCGGTTTTGTGCCTGTCCTTCCGAACGCTTTCGTGCCTCCGGGAAGGGTATTTTGGGAAAGTACCTCGGGCAACTCTTAAAATATCCCCATCCTTCTCCTCAACAGAGCCATCCCCCAGTTCAATAAAAAAACATAGCCATCCCCAATCCCCATCTCTTCTTCTCGTCGCACCATTACTGCGATCCCCAATCCTTCTCCGCCTCGTTCGCCGCCCCGTACTCCCTGGTCGCCCATTCCTGACTCTCCCCGTCGTTTCTCCCGACCGGTCGTCCTCTCCAGACTCCGACGACACCAATGTGGAATGCGGGACTGAAGCGGAAGCATGAAGGTACTTGTTTCCTTGTTTCGTAGCACTTGATACTCGTTTAGGTTGTTTGTGATTGTTTGTTTGATGCGGTGATTGCCGGTCCTCTCTGCTTTTTGTTTTTAATTATGTTCGGTTGGTCTATTCACGTGCCGTGTCATGCTGAGTTCATGAGTATATAGCTTAGGTATGTTTTGTTGAGCTTCAGATCCCGAAAAATCTTCGGATCTGTAGTGGGGAATGGGTTCAAGGTCTATGGTTGCCTGATATCGTCACCTGATGTTGTTTTTGACTTAAAACATAGGTTAAATGCTGGGTTCATAAGTATGTAGCTTGGGTTTGTTTTGTTGAGCTACTGATCCAGAAAAATCTACGGATCTGGAACTGGGAATGGGTTCAAGGTCTGTGGTTTCCTGATATCGTCACTTTGATGTTGTTTTTGACTTAAAACGTAGGTTAAATTCCTTCATTGTAATAACATATATTCTTTAAGCTACAATCGAACTGGATGTGTGCCAAACATGGCCTGTTTCTGGCCTATCGAGGAGGCAAGCAGCCTCGCATCTCGATTAGATTAACTGCATCTGTACCATTCTCATTTGAATGCTGGAACCGTGATGATTATGCTTCTGACTGTATTCATCAAAGTGCACTGCAACCCGAAATAATCTGTATTAACTTGAGTGTTATTTAAAGTACAGCTACATACTTTGATAATTACATTCATTTGACTTCGCTTCTATATGCATGTGGAAGGAATAACAATTAAAGGTTTTTTTAGTAAAGAATAACAATTAAAGGTGACCTACCAGCGGGAGACCTGTTGGAGATGCGGTCAAGCCCGTTCCAGAAGGTACCACAACGTCAAATTTCCTCAATTTTATATTTTATGAACCTTCAAAATCTGATTTGGCTTCTTTTCTTTCTATGTAAAGCATACTGTATCAGATAACCTCATGTTACCATAATGCACCATGTGCAGAAAAAGCGTGTGACAATACAACATAAGAGTGAGGACGTCGAATCAACAGGATCTCAGTGCTACATCTCTGTAGTAAGAAACTAAAGGAACAATGCCTCAATAACCAATCACGAAAGCTCCATTTCATTTGTTGTTGCAAGCTTACCCTTTACTTTTTTGTCCACATCTTTCCAGAAGAAAGAGATGCATTGGGCTGCGGAGGCGACCGGATTTGACATTTTTGAGGATAGCCAGACACCTTTTGTAAGTCGTTGTCCCATTTTATCTCATCTTGCACATTGGGTACACTTCAGGCAATCTTAGTACATGATGGAAATCTGAGTTGACGCTCTTTATTTGCCAGGATGATGCCAATAACGAAGCTGTTCCTCAAGTTGTGCAATCTGGTACAGTTGTTGAAGTTATGGGCATCGAGTCACCCTCCAAGGTGTGCTCCAACTATTTACAAGAGCTTCAGACTGAAGTTCGGACAACTAAAGAAGGCCACAAAGCACTTCGACGATTGATGGATAAGCAGCAGCAAAAGTTGGCAACGTTGAAGGAGGCACAAGAAGCAGAAGCAGCAACGAAATCTCTATCCGATGAGATTGAATGTTTGACGAAGCAAACTGAAGCTGACACTGCCCGCCTGGAGGAACTGCTGAAGCTCCATCACTTGCCGCGTCCTGGACAAACTGTACACTGAAATCTTAAGTATACTCTCCTTACCCTTTGGTCATGCGATGGATGTAGTTTTTTTTTTTGTTAGTTGTTATTTGGGATTATGCCTCGTGGCACATGTTTATGAACCGTCAAGAAGAAGCTTGTATATATATTCTGTCATTCCTGTTCTGTGATCTATGTAACTTCTGTTACAATTTAAATGACTTTCGGGATCGTAATTGGACAAAGAAATGGGCCAGCAAAATAGGAACCCGGCCCAGCTACTGTATGAACTAAAACCATTTACGTCTATGGACTATAAACACGACGGCCCAATAATACGTTGGGCTCTTCCGGGCTCTATTTGGACCGTGCAACAATCTGTGACGAAATGCGCACAAACATATGGGTCCGACCCAGCCAGCCCACGAACAAACAGTAAGAAGACGTCCCACTTTGTGGTGGGACCCACCTTCGTTATTGGGCTTGGAAGTGGGCCACAACTATCCCCTTGCCCACGAGCTACGGCGAAAAAGCCCAACAAAACACGGGCCATCGATTTCGGAAGCCCAGCTGAAATTGGGCCGTAAGCGGGCTAAATCACGATTTATGACGAAAATGGGCGATGCCATGTCAGCATCCACGTCGGATCGCTATCCGACGTGGCCAGTGGCTATGTTCGACTCAGTTTATGACAAATGAAGAACCGTCACCATTTGCGCCTAAAAAAAGTCATAGATCACGACTGGCCATGCTCGACTGCTAACGGACCCTAAATAATCAGAAATCGCGATTTATGATGAAATTTTCGTCACTAGCACCAGTCGGTGACACCTTAATTTCGTCATAAATCAGCACATCTGTTCTAGTGAACAAACTTGAAGTTTCTATCATATCTACCCTACTCACATTATTTCTTAGAATGTTGTGTACATGGATAGTACATATGTGAGTTTTCACACCAATTGCTACTATAGTAGTAGTATAATTGCAGTCTATGATATATGAGCATTCTGTCATAGAGAATGCTAGAATTATCTACTGAATTTGAAGTTTAGTAATATGGTGTGAAAGGGGGTGAGATTTTGATACATGATGGCATCAGAAATAAGTGGATATACTAGAAAATATAATAGATATGATCTAGTCCTGGATGATTGGATTACACAAGAACGAGACTATTGCTCTAAGCATAGCCTTTGAAATCAATTTGTCATTTGAGTTGTGTATGAATTCAAGAAGAAAACACAATATGCACTAACATGATTGCACGCCACTACACTTAGCAATTGCTAACCTTGCATGGTTTTTGCAGTATCTTCTACAATGCGCCTGCACTATGGCCTGTTGCCATTGCACTACTCCCATTCTGGCATTGCATGCCATCTTTGAAGGTGACACTCATATAGAGTTGACACTACACTCCTTCATGCGCTAATCGCCTGCTAGCCTATATGCCGCATCAAGAATTGTGCGTTGGATGTACATACAAGCTGAAACTAGTAGGAAGGTCGAGATTAGGGGAATTAAATCAAGATAATATGGGTTTTACTCAACTGAATATAAGTATGTAGAAGATAGAGAATGAATATGCTAAAGTATATTGTGTGGAACACTTAACTCGTTGTTAATGAAATTGACTTGGTTAAAGAATAGATCTGCAAGTCTAGTATGGCAATCAAATATTCTATAAAAATAAAATTCCTTGCATGTTTTAACATTATGAAACTTGTAGTTTGTTTTACCTTGCAGTGTTTTTGGAGTTTGTGATTTATGCAATTAAATCTAATTTTATTGCGATAAATAAAAGAAGCTAGACATTATCATTGTTTTTTCAACATGACAGAATTGCTCCATTTAGAATGTTGAAGCATGTCTAGTTCACTGCATATATGAATATAAGTGCATCAATATTTTGCAAATATTTTCACCATGATTTGTGCATACATTAAGGGCAACCAATTGAATTTGGTGATATAATCTGGAATTATATCAAATGAATGCCTATGGTAGGGGATATCACTTGAACTTATATGCTGAAAGGAATCACGCACTGAATATGCACATGAAGCGTATATGCAAGAAGCGTAATGACAGAATAATCTTGAAAGAAGAGAGGAGTAACAGGAAGTTATAAACTAGAAGTTAAGTTTACAAGAAGTAAACCGAATGTCATGTGTGGTATATCACGAGGATGCTTGTGCTTATATCACCGGTCGACTTGTTTGTCATTGATATAAAATCTATTGGGATGCCTTCGGATTCTAAATCGATGGATAC
Organism: Eragrostis nindensis; assembly: GCA_012490785.1. Taxonomy (NCBI): domain Eukaryota; kingdom Viridiplantae; phylum Streptophyta; class Magnoliopsida; order Poales; family Poaceae; genus Eragrostis; species Eragrostis nindensis. Next base: position 266,176 of record JAAXCT010000385.1, read on the forward strand.
TTGTCATTGCAATCATTATAAAATTCCTTCGACTCTTAAAGAAAGAGTACACCTGATGAAGAAGGATCAAGAACTTCAAGAAGAGTGATCATCATGAACATGATAACCCAACACCATAGTGCACACAGAAGTGTTGGGAATGCAGAACAATAGAAGAATGTACAACATTTCCTCAAGAATTGCAATTGTTTCTCTTATGCATGAGAGAACCTGGATCCGGCAACAAAAGTCCATGGCAAAGACGATTGTAGCGTTACTATCGGGTCAATGAAGAATGCAATTGAGGATGAACCATAGAATGGTGAAAGTATATGGTTCATATTATGGATAAAGAATGAAGAATGAAGTACTGCTGCATCTCAGGCAAGAAATATGAAGAATGAATGAAAATGCAGTTAGTCACAGGATTCTGGAAATCCAAATCACAAGATCCTCGAAGGACAATGAATAATTCCTGAATAGAATTATCACAACATATAATGTCTTCTTGGAAGTGTCCACAAGACTCTTAGGTATAATATCGTCTTGAATGATGATATGAGTATCATAGAGCCTCTCGCAAGAGAGAATGTATCTCACGAAAGAGAATCATTATGTTTGGAGGATATCCTTGAAGGAATGAGTCACGAAATGACTTGCCAATCGAATCTTGAATAATACCATCTATCCCAGAAGAGAGTATAGACCCGACTATATGAATAAGGAATCATAGTACCTTAAATGGTATGAGTACTTAGAAAATACAAGCTAGCATCAATGTTTTTCTAGATGCTAGACGAAAATAGACGTTGGGCTGGCGACTAGCGTCTAGACGGACTAGACGACATCTAGACGAATTAGACGTATTATACTTTTTTGCACTACAGCAGAGAAAAATTCAAATATATAGCGCTGCAATTGACAAATATCAAAATTTAGACAGAGTTCTTACTTATTAGTTCTCAATTCTCACAAGTTATAAACATAATAAACATGCTAAATAGTAAATAAATAGACAATTCATAATAAATTAATTGAATGGATTGGTTACTGATCAATATCTTCCACTCACTCCTGCTCATAATCCATACGGATGACGTCTTGTTGGTCTAGACGATCGTCGCACATTATTTTGTCCAAACATGCCTGGAGTGGTTTAGAGGCCATGTCTACACGGTCAAAGACCATCTAGACGGTTTTAGACATGTTTTGTCTCTAGAGTGGTGACTAGGGCCTAGACTCAACATTCACCTCAAGTTTTGCGTCTAGACGTCGTCTAGACGCATTAGACGTGCGTCTAGAAAAACAGTGAGCTAAGAATGATGACTTCATAAGTTACCACAGAAGGTAATTGAAATATTGGTATGATTATCCTCTAATAGAGAATCAAGATTGATTAAAGAATTGTTCTGGTCATGAGGGATGGATATTACAGATTTGCAATGATGAATGTCATGGCTTGAAGCATGATATACTATATTCTAAAGATATAGACCACTTGCGAATTATCACCCTGTATGAGGCATCCCAAGAATGCACTTGGATGAGAAGAATCACTCACCATGTACCGAAGACATGTGAAATTAGAATAAATGAAACCTCATGATTATCTATGAAGATAATGCAGCTTGTATTGCACAAATATAAGAGAGACATTAAGTCGAAGGTCACGAAGCACATTACGCCAAAATTCTTCTTTATGCATGAAATGCAACAGAATGAAGAGATTACGGTGACTCATACAAGCACTACCTGCCAGTTCTTTTGAAAAAGCATAGGCACGGTATAAGTATGAGGAGACTTATAGAAGTGTGTAGATGAGGGGAGAACATTCCTGAGCACATAATTCCTATCACTATAGTCAAGAAGACAACGTAGTAAATTCTATAAGAGTAATAAACATTATACTCATTTTTTCTTTTATTGAGTTTTTACCTGAAGGTTTCTCAAGAAGAGATTTTTAACGAGGCAATGTATGCAATAAGGAGCTACAGTACCATTACTCTTTTCTCTATTTTTTCCCACTGGGTTTTAACTCTCCAAGAGTCTCACCAAATCCATCTCTAAAATAGGCTAACTCTTCATTCCACTTTTCTAGCTAACAATATTTAGCTAGGGACCTTCACACTCTATTCCTTCTTCCCGCGGGCTCTTTTTGGTTTAGAGAGTCTGTTGGTTTACTCCAACCTTTATAGATGTGCTTTATTTTAGAGACTAGATAAAACAAAAAAAATTAAAATATATTTTACCTAGTCTCTTGGAGTTGATAGATGCGGGTGGAGAATAATGAGGAGAGCAACAAGGTGCCCTTCTGTAATCTAGAGTGGTAGATTGTATTTGAGGAAAGAATAAACATACTATTAAAATTATTTGGGTCCTTTGTATACATATATAACACTCAGGGGCTACACAAATGATGGACAACTTAAATGGCAAATTTATCTCATTCATAGGCATTGATCAAATTTATTTGAAAATAATATTCTGCTACACTTGATCAGTGACACATAGATACATTTCACAGGTATAAACATGCTCACGGATAAACAAACTATGGAGCAGATAAATTACCTATACAACCACATGTTTTTGAGGCAGTAGCTATAAATATAAATTGTGCAACAATTTCTGTGGTATGAGGAATGTCTTTATTTTTCGAACCAAATAATCGCCCGGAACCACCTGTATACTGTATATTCTTTCCTGCGGTCCTGCCTTCTGGTGGACCTCATTCATGGTTCAAAGCTGATCTCCCACTCGTCCTTGCCAACCATGAGAAAAAGCGACACTCGGTCCATGACCATTTTGCCGTCCTCCCTCGCCCGGCTGAAGTGCTCGCACGGGCTGACGTCGAACTTGACGCTGGCCTTCTCCCCGGCCTTGAGGTGCTGCCTCTGGAACCCGATCAGCTGGCTCGCCGGCCGGCCATCCGTCGCGTTCGGCCACCGCAGGAACATAAGCACCGAGTGCTTCCCGTCCATGGGGCCGTGGTTCTGCACCTCCACCTCCACCGGTAACTTGAGCCGCTCGCACCCGTCTTCGCCGATGTCGTCCACGTGGTAGTAGCTCCCGCTGTCTCTGGATCTCGCCGTGAGGCCGGCGAGTAGGCTCGTGCCGGGCATCGCCGGGTTCTTGCCGCCGGCGACGAGCCGGTGAGAGAACTTGGAGTAGCTGAGGCCATAGCCGAACTTGTAGACGGGTTTGCCATTGTAGAAGCGGTAGCTCCGGCCGGGGTACCCGGTGGCCAGGTCGGCGCGCATCCGCATGTCCGTCATGGGCACCTTGGTGAACTCGTCGGGGTACCACGTCACGGGCAGCCGGCCGCCGGGGTTGTGGTCGCCGAAGAGGACTCTGGCGATGGCGAGGCCGCCGGCCTGGCCGGGATAGCCCGCCCAAAGGATGGGGCGATCTTGGGGTTGTTCTGCGCGAACGAGACGTCGACGGGGCCGTCGGTGAGCAGAACGAGGATCACCGGCCGTTTGGACGCGGCGGCGACGGCGGCGATGAGACTCTGCTGCTTCCCGGGTAGGAGCAGGCTCGTCCGGTCCAGCCCTTCGCTCTCCTGCTTCTGGCTCAGCCCCACGAACAGGAACGTGTAATCCGCCGCGCTCGCCGCCGCCGCCGCCTGCGCCGTCGCCGCGAACCCGCACGCCGGCGAGTCGCAGCCAGCGAGGAATCGCACGTCGCGGACGTAGCCCTGGAGCCCTTTCAGCGGCGTCGTGGTCTCGCACGGCGGGCCGAAGTAGTTGCCGGTGAGGACGGTCGGGTCGTTGGCGTTGGGCCCGATGGCGGCGGCGAGCCGACGGCGGCGCGGTTCAGCGGGAGGATGCCGCCGTCGTTCTTGAGGAGGATGATGCCGTCCTGCGCCGCCTCGAGGGCCAGGTTCCTGTGATTGGCCGTGCACACGTCGGCGGCGCCGAGGCCGCCGTACGGCGTGATGCCGCGGGGGTCGCCGTCGAAGTGGCCGAGGCGCATCCGGACGGCGAAGATGTTGGTGAGGGCCTTGTCCATGTCCTTCTCGGTGATCTTCCCCTGCTGGAACGCCGCCATGCTGTGCTCCTGCGTGTAGGTGCCGCAGTTCAGGTCCAGTCCTGAAAGTAGATTGCGCGCAGCAGGTTAATTTCATGTCTTTCTTCCGCAAAGAAAAGTCATGTTCTTAAAAGAATTCTACTTGTTGTGCAGCAACCACACAATTCAGTTTGTTGTTATCTTGGAAAAGCGTTTGCACTGGTTACTCCTCCGGACGGCATTTTACTATGTGATTTTAGGACAACATTTTTTAATGTAGTACTTCGATCATTCAAGTTTCAACCAAACAGGTTCTATTTTAGCGGAAAAGTAGTTTTCTTAAAGTAGAAGTTTCAGATAGACAGGTTTCAGTAATGCCATTCTGCTCCAGCTGTGCAGTACCGCTAGCTGTCAAAGAAACATCAGTCCTATGTCCAAGTTGCAAGTATTGTACCAAACATGAAGATCATTCACACCTAAAACAGAACTTGTAAAGATCACCCATCATCATATCTCAAGAGAAGGATAAACTTTATGTCCAGTACTGTAATTACGACATTTGATATATAGTTAGTTGAAGGATTAACTTACCGGCCTTGAGCGCGACGGTGACGGCGTCCTCGGGCGTGGGCCTGTACCGCTGCGCGTCGTGCATGAGCGCCACGGCGTCGCAGTCCGACGACACGTACCCGTCGACGACACGTACCCGTTATTTCCCTGCACGCCGGCACGCTGTTGATGCCCGTGTAGGCGCACATGACGCAGCTGGCGCCGCCGTCGACGACGCATCTCCGGAACGGCGGGTTGAAGGTGTCGGCCAGGTCCTGCACCGTGACGCGGGCGTTGAAGCTGTACCGCGCCACGCCGTTCCAGTCCTCCAGGTCGTACGCCGTCGCGTGCTTGCAGCACGCCGACGTCTGCAGCGGCGACGGCGGCGCGCCACTTGTAGAAGAGCTGCCTTGCAGGCCGCGGACGAAGGCAACGGCGTACCGGCTTGCCGTGGTGGGGTCCTCGCCAGGGGTCTCCTGGCCGCGGCCCCACCGCGGGTCGCGGAAGATGTTCACGTTGAGAGACCAGATGGTGAGCCCCTGCGTTTGGCCCAGGTTGTACAGCGCCCGCGCCTCACGCCCGATCGCCTGATGAACACACATGGCAACATTCGCAATTCCTTCAGTTTGAAATTTATTTCACATGCTTCTCTTTCATGTTCAAACAATCTGCCATCTCTGAACTGACTAGAATATCAAAGTTATCCTAAACGGTTTTGAACGGCCGTTTAGACGCGTCTAAACGGTAAACGAGAGCCCACCGTGGAGTTTAGGCCCTGGGCGGCGCTATAAACGGTTGACCCGTTTATACGGTCGTACACGGAAAAAAACGGGCGAAACGGTTGAAACGGAACGGCTGTAGACGGTAAAATACGGCGCCTGGACGGTTTTTTGGGAGCGTTTACGAGTTGGCCGTCCGTGCGCGGGAGTTGAAAACACGAGCGCGGGATATGGGCCATTTTGGCGGGCCAGGCAAGTGGGATTTCAGGCCTACCATATAACGCTGGACTAGGGTTTGGACTGAAGAAAATTGAGTCACGCGGACGCGCCGCAAAAAGTGCATCTGGAGCGCGCGCTCGCCGGCGGCGCCGTCGCCTCCAGGGCGGCCACCCGACTGCATCTCGCGTGCGCCAAGGCCCCACCTCCCTCGCCGTCTTCCTCTGCCCCGACGCGCACTTCCCTCACCATCGTCCTCTGCTCCCTCCCGTAGCCGCGCACGAACTCATTCAGGCCTGTTGTCGCCGCGCACGCTGGCCACGCCGTCGTCGTCCAATCGAGCTGTCGTCCAGTCCGTGGCTTCAAGGTCTTCAGGTAATGCAGTTCTGCTCCCTCCCTCTCATCTCCTAGATAAACATATAGGCCAATGTGAAATGTGCTCTGATTTTCCACTGATGTAGCTCTGTTTTAGCTTGCATGCTCTGATTTTCTAATGATTGTTAGCTGATGCATATGATTGCAAGCACGGTAGCTCTGTCGATTCTGTTCTGAACACCACAATTTCCTTTTGCAGGTCCATAGTTCAACTCAAACTGATATAATTGAGGGAATATCAAAGGATCCAAGCTCAGTTTATAAAAAGGTGTGTATAAATATCTCATTATCCCTTCAAAATTGCCATTTATACATGTATAGTTTGCTCCTATTTTGCTACAGTACAAAAACCGTTTAACCGTCTAAACACCGTCTAAACTCCGTGTAAACAGCCTAAATGCTAAACGAGGCCCAACCGCCCGTCTAGCGTTTACTGTTTACGAAAAGATTGGACAAGATACTGTGCGGCCACTTTGTTTTGAAACGGAAAGATGAGATTAAATTGGGGATTAAACGGCCACTCTATTCAATGTATTGTATGCTACATTTGCACACCAGATGCAGTTTCTAGGATTCATGGACCGAAAGTGTTAGCAAATAATACGTAAACAAGATCGAAACGAGACACAGATTTTTAAGTGGAAAATCCCTGCGGGAAAAAACCACGGGCGCCGACCGGCGATCTTCACTATATGAGGAGAGTTACAAATGCAGGGAAATAACAATGAGTTGTCAACTCTTCCCGTGCGGCATACAAGATGTATATATGTGGAAACTAATACAACCTTTAACGTGGGAGGACTCCACCTCTCACACCTCCTAGGCGTCCACAGCGAGGCCCAATTATTCGGATCATATTCCACAAACTCCACATTGAGACGAATTCCATCTTGTAGCGAATGAAGTATCATCAATCAACTCACTTCAATAATAAATAAACCGAGCGCCAGCAAGTCACTAGGATTTAAACTTTAACACCAACCAAGCTTGAGCATAACTCAAACTTAGTAGTAGGAACTGGCTTTGTCATCATATCAGCAGGATTATCATGAGTGCTGATCTTGCACACTTTAATATCACCTCGAGCAATAACTTCTCGAATAAAATGATACCTCACCTCAATATGTTTTGATTTATCAAAGAACATCTGATCTTTAATAAGGTAAATAGCACTCTGGATCACAGAATATAGTAGTGCAAGAATTATCTCCACAAAGCTCAACATTCAAACGTCTCAACCAGAGAGCTTCCTTTCTAGCATCAGAAATAGCCATATATTCAGCTTGAGTAGTTGATAGAGCAACAGTAGACTACAAACATGCTCTCCAACTAACAGCACAACCACCAATGGTGAAAACATAACCTGTGATAGACCTCCTCTTGTCCAAATCATCAGCAAAGTCAGAATCAACATAACCAACAAGTCCATCTGCAGATTTTCCAAATTGCAAACAAGCACTAGAAGTACCGCGCATATATCTCAAAATCCATTGAACTGCTTTCCAATGCTCTCTGCCAGGATTAGCCATGTGTCTACTGACAACACTCAATGCATATGATAAATCCGGACGAGAGCAAACCATAGCATACATAAAAGAACCAACTGCGCTAGTATAAGGAACTCTAGACATGTACTCAATATCATAATCTGATTCAGGACATAAAGCTAAAGATAGTCTAAAATATGGAGCTAATAGAGTACTCACTGGTTTAGCATTATGCATATTGAAACGACGAAGTACCTTTTCAATATAGCCTTTCTGATTAAGAAATAACTTGCCAGAACTCCTCTCTCTGATAATCTCCATGCCAAAAATTTTCTTTGCTGCACCCAAATCCTTCATCTCAAATTTACCATTCAATTGAGATTTCAATTTGGCTATTTCTGACATATCTTTTGCAGCAATTAACATATCATCGACATAGAGAAGCAAATAAATAGCTGAACCATTAACGGTCTTCAAATAAACACAGCTATCATAATCAGAACGCTTAAAACCGTGAGAGAGCATAAATGAGTCAAATCTCTTATACCATTGTCTAGGAGATTGTTTCAAACCACAAAGAGATTTCTTTAACTTGCAAACAAGGCTTTCTTTTCCAGGAACCACAAAACCTTCAGGTTGATCCATATAAATGTCTTCATCTAATTCTCCATGTAAGAATGCAGTTTTGATATCTAATTGCTTAAGCTCATAATCATGCATAGCAACAATACTGAGTAAAGTGCGAATAGAGCTATGTTTCACAACTGGAGAAAAGACATCATTATAATCAATACCTGGAATCTGGCTATAGCCCTTAGCCACCAACCTTGCTTTATACCTTGCAGTTTCATTAGGAGAAATTGCTTCCTTCCTTTTGAAAATCCACTTGCAACGAACGGGCTTCTTCTCTTTAGGCAACGGTACTAAATCCCAAGTACCATTCTTATCAAGTGACTCCATCTCATCTTGCATAGCGGTAACCCGTTGCAATCAGCAGAAGTAATAGCCTCAGCAAAATTAGAAGGTTCTGCACTACCTTCAACATCTTCTGCACAACTCAAAGCATAAGCAATAATATTACACTCCTCAATTAACCTCTTAGGTCGAACATGAGGCCTTCTAGACCGGTCACCGGCAATAGAACGTTGTGAAGGCTACACAACGGGAGAAGAATGTGGAACAATAGATGAATCATCATCGTCAATAGGTGCATATGAGATAGCAGTATCTGGTGTATGATCTGAATCAATAAAATGCTCCACCTACACACTAGAGGTCTGCGAACTCTGAACAGGAACATTAGTAGACATAGCAGATTCTTAAAGACAAATATTTCTGCTAATAATAACCCTTTCTAGATTCAAGATCCCACAATCTTTAACCTTTAACACCAGAACCATAACCAAGAAAGATGCACTTAATAGCTCAAGGCTCTAATTTACCATTATCAACATGAGAATAAGCTGGGCAACCGACAACTCTCAAACCAGAATAATTAGCTAGAGAACCAGACCATACCTCAATTGGAGTTTTCTTATCAATAGCAATAGATGGTGAACGATTAATCAAATAGCAAGCAGTGGAAGCAGTTTTAGCCCAAAAATGTTTACCCAAACCTGCATTGGACAGCATGCAACGGGCCTTCGAGATGATAGTTCTGTTCATACGCTCAGCCACACCATTCTGTTGAGGAGTATAAGTAACGGTGCAGTATCTCACAATGCCTTGAGACTTGCAATAAGAATTAAAAGCATTAGAACAGAATTCCATCCCATTATCAGTACGAAGTACCTTCACCTTTCTCTCGGTTTGATTTTCAACCATAGTCTTCCACTCCTTAAATGCTGAGAATGCATCTGATTTATGCTTCAAGAAATAAGGCCAAACCTTCCTTGAATAATATATAACGACGACCACCGATAGAAGTCTTTCGAGCTGGCCCCCATAAATCAGCATGCACATAATCAAGAATACCTTCAGTTGTATGAACCGAAGTGTTGAACTTCACCCTCTTGTGTTTGCCAAACACACAATGCTCAAAGAAATCTAGCTTACTGATGCTATGACCATCAAGAAGTCCTCTCTTGCTCAAAACTGCCAAACCAAGTTCACTCATATGCCCAAGATGCATATGCCAAAGATTAGTAGCATCAGAATTAGATAATGACTTGGAAGAAACAGCAGCATTACCAATAACTGTAGTGCCTTGAAGAAGATATAAATTTGCAGATAATAAGTCACCTTTCATGACAACAAGAGAGCCTCTAGATACCTTCATAACTAAACGGATTTGTTTTGTCAAGTTTAGTGACGAAACATGAAAACGTCATTTAAATTGGCTAAAAAGGGGAGAACACCAAAATAGTGACGGAATAGGAAATCAGACTCTGAAAACGTCATAAATCAGCACATTTTTTCAAGCGAAAATCAAAACATGCTGACAATTACAGACCAGTTGCTCTTGCATGATTCTGTGAAGGGTAATAGCTTCGCACATGGAGATTAATTATTAAACAAGTTAAGAGGCCTTTACATGTGTGAATTGGATCGTGGACATGGATTGTCAGAATATATATACACATTTAGTCTGACATTCATTCGCAAAAAAAAAAAAAAAATTAGTCTGACATTAAATATCAAATTGTAACTATTTTGTTGTGTGTGCTAAAAAAATAAGTTGCGACATTTTTCTGTAAAATAGCAAACAAATATAGTGCAAGCACTCACTGCTACGAATGCACATATGCACACCGACAACTTTGAACGCAAATAGAAACTGAGCCGGCACGTCTTGTGATTGATGATGTCATCACAAATGCCTCCTATTGAAGTAGAGACATGCCACCTACCATTAAGAAATAATTTATCGTAAATCCGAGCACCTAGCACCAGAGATCGAGACATCATGGGTTTTCTTCCACCATACGGGATCGAACCAAATTGAAGCTAGTTATATACAAGCTGATTACAGTAGACAGTCAACTCTAAATGAACATCAGTTCAATTTTTAACTGTTTTGTACTTGTTCTTTGGTTGATGTGCGATTTCAATTGATGGAAATAATTTGCCTGTACCAATGGTCAACTCTCCCCGTACGTTAATAACTTTTGCAGACAGTCTGCGATGAAATTAATAATACAGCGCCTGCAAAGTCTTAAACAACTTCAGATTCGTTTCGGATATGTTGACTTGATCTGTACTTACTTTCCACAAATAAAGGTCAGCCAATTTTCAGCATATGAATACGTGTTTTTTTTCTGACAAGGCTATTCGGATGCACTTTCTATTTTCATCTTTCCACTACCAAAAATTCAGCGTGAGACTTCATGCAATATTTTCGGTTTCTATTTTTATCTTTTTCATGAACAAAACGACTAGAGACGTAAGAAGGTGCAATTTTTTATTTTTATTTGACGTATAAAGCACTCCTCCAAATCCCTACACCCTATGTATTAACCAAAAAGGTAATTGACTGATCAATCATGGCTAAACTATAATGCACATGATCTTGTTTTAAGTTTTTGGCATCTTTGACAATTTTTGGCACTTACCCCGCCTGTGTTTTCTCTTCCATTACATTCTAATACGTCAATTTGCTTCCATCACTTCAGAATAATTAGCAATGGCAGGCGAGCGTGGTTTTCATTGCAGGAGCCAAAACTAGCCAATGCAAGTAGTTCAGCACAATGAAATCCTAAATTGTATGGCCTAAAATGAAAGGGCATAAATCTTGACTAGAATGTATAAACCTAGCTAGTGCTAATCACAATGTCAGAGGTGCATTTATGTTTTTGAAGCTGTGAGCAACTTCACCAGCGGCCCAGGGCAATCAAAACATCATCGATAGGAGCGTGCGGCTCACCGTGGCCGGTGCAAATTTGTCGGTGCACTCAATTAGACACTCTAATGCCAAACTACAGTGGTTGATATCTCTCGGAATCCCTAAGCCCATGGGGGAAGGAACCCAACGGCTCACCGTGTTATGTGCAAATTTTTCGGTGAACTCAATTAGACACTCCAATTGACGATGCATGCGCTGGCTTACGCATGTCGAAGCATCTAATATTGCATAAATAAAGTTTGGGATTTCGACTTTTGAATCAGTTGCAGCATATATTATTTTGGTTTTTGCACCGTTCAAGATGTTGTACTATAACTACTGCAGAACAAGCACAGCTCAGCTGGTTAGGTTCTTTGTGGTGGAACCAACTCACCCGAGTTCAGGTCTCAGACTTGGCACGGATGTTGCATATTTACGGCTATTTTATTTTTCAGTGGGAAGCGACATTTCCATCGACAGCGAGATGCCTGCGGTGACTTCGTGAATCACAAGATCAGCCGGCTTAGATTTGCTGAGGCGCTCATAGGATAGAAGTTGCGTGTGTATGTTCATAGAGTAAGGACTCATGTGTGTTTGTGAGCGTCTGCGTCTGTATTGTGTTTCACAAAAAAAAAAAAGATAATGTACCATAACTAACACTGATTTTGATAAACTGGTAGTAGCCGTCAAATATTACCGGAGTGGAGTGAACATGCTGCGGAAACTTCGCATTTCAGAAGCACCTGTCCACTTGTGACTGCTTCTATATATTTTTTCCTTTGAACTTTCATAGAGCGTGTTTTCTGAAAAATTATAAAGATAAAATTCCATTTTCTCTGGAAAAACCATGCGCCGAGTCATATTGGCAGGGGCGGCGGAACACTGACTGATTGAAAATGGAAAAACCATACATAAAAAAACTTAAGTTTTTTTGTCTTGAGCTCTGATATATCTGCATCAGACAATGTAAAATGTCCATTTTTATGAGATATCCACTGACATTTCTTTGTGAACAGCTGGCTAAGTCAACACCTAAGTTCAAATTAATACATCCGAATGGAAACTTAAGTTGTCTTATCTGCAGTAGCTTTGCAACTACTACTGACACGCGTATCTGCAGGGAAAATTATAGAATTGTAAATAGAAAAGAAAGACTGGCCTAAATCATGATGTGTAGCGTGGGTGTGATGAATGCAAATGGTCGCAGCTCTGGTCCTTATCTACAGCAGCTGCCACTAGAGGTGCTGAATTAAGTTGTAATGCACGTATTAGATGCAAAAAATTGTAGCAGCAGACAGCACACCTCACGTGAAACCATGTTAGCTACGTAATGTTGCAGGGGAAAAATATTTGTTTATGAAGTACTCACAGCCCATCTATAAATGGAGACCCCCTCTATGGTTGTCGAATATGAGAAGGTAGATAACACCTTCCTTACAACTTATAAGCTACTAGCCATGGCCGCCTATTACACAATAGTTCTTCTCTGCATGCTCATCTTTCTGTTTCCTGAGGGTAGTGCTTTAATCTTTCGTGAGGGAAGTGCGGAACCACAACGTGAGGCGGAAATGATCCTATACATAAACCAGCTGGGAAGTGGGCCAAACCGTAACCAAGTATCTGTGATTAGCACAAACGAGCCCTTAGGATTTGGAAAAGCTGGCATTACAGACTGGTCTATCCTCGATGGGCCTAATCCTGGTGCAGGTACCGTTGGGCGTGCACAGGGTATACATTTCGAGTCAAGTCACGTCGGTGAACCGTTGTGGACGTCCATCTTGAACTTGAAGTTCGACAACGGAACGTAAGAACCTTTTTGTTTGGTTAACTATCACACCTTCTCTGCATGTAGCCGTTATTTTTCAAAAAGTATATTTTTTTTTTTTTTTTGCTGCATGACTTTTCATTACATGTGAATTTGGATCTTCAATGCTTAAAGTAGGTTTGCCGGGTCTACACTTCAAGTGATGGGGTTTGTTCCGACTGACGGTGACTGAAGCATTATGGGTGGAACTGGAACACTTACTTTGGCACGTGGAATTATCTCCCACAAAGTAATCAGGGATGCACCAGGCGATAGGCTTTATGAAGTCTATATACATGTATACTACTCTGCCATGGGTAAGAAAACGGTAAGTGGCCAATGCCAAGTGCATGATTTGGATGCACTCTTTTTCTATGTGCAATTTATTTTTAGTATACTTTCTTCATGTATAAGTTTTTTATCTTTAATTTCATTCTTCATCCATGAGTAGTTTTATATAAAATGATGTTTTCCGGATCATATGATGTGCTTTCGCATGTATATTCCTACACATAGCTTCATTAGAAACTTCAAACATCATCAATTATACTAATAAGATATAGTCTATAAATCTCACTAACAACGTAGGAGTTCTTGGTGAATGGCCGGCAGCTTTCTTTGTGTCATAGGTCAGGATATATACGTAGTGTACTGTACATACATATATTACATAAAGATAAATAATAATAGTGACCAAAATGAAGATGCTGATTTTCTCAACTCTTGAACTTTATGCAGGTCCAGCTCAGGTGTTGCTCGTGGTAAGACTTCAAAATATAGACTTGGGGGACACATTTGGACTCGCTACACAATGCAACCCGGCGACATGGCATTTATCTTCCTTTTTATGTTTCATCGATAAATAAATAATCCGAATGCATGCATTCGGATTAGACTCCTTGTTATCTTGAAGTTTAGTCTATCACATTTGTCTTGTCCTTTCAGCTTCAGTAATATCATCAATACTATGGTCTTTTTTTTTTTTTGTGGCAAAGACATGTTTCACGCAATATAATACTGCGGGTTTTATAAGATATTATTTATTCATGGCAATGAAAAATTTATACTTTTGGCAAAAAGAAAAAAAAATATCATGTGAACCGTCGATTTATAGAATAGAAAGAAGAAAATTGAAAAGTAGGCAAGAACGGCCGGGTACATATTCTGGGAACCAAATCCCTTCGCCTCGTCTTCCTCCGCTCCCGCGGCCCCCTCTCTGCCGGTACATAGTTCCATGTCATGCCCGTCTGCTCCGATTCTTCAGCTGGACATTTTTTTCTGAGTTTTATGAGTCAACAAATGGCACTTTCCATTTTTCTAAATGTTCTGATGTCAAGAAAAAAAAGGCACCTTGACCTGTTTCTGAGTGCTTTTATAGGTCAAATAAAAATAAGAAAGAACGCTTCTGTCATCATTAGTGGTAGATAATATTTCCGGAAAGAATAAAATACTATATACGCAAATTATTTGGGTTCTTTATTTACGTGAGTATGTCTTTATATGGAAGACACACGAAAGACAAACTAAATGACATATTTCTCCCATTCATAGGCATCGATGAAATTTATTGAAACAATAATATTTCAGCTACACTTGACCAGTGACACATACATACATTTGACAGGTAACACATGACAACGAATAAATTACCTAATATCAACGGCCTCCTGTTCGAGGCAGAAACTATAAATCATAAATTATTATGCAACAATTTCTGTGGTATGAAGAATTCGTTTCTTTTTCGAACCAAAGAATCGCCATGCCCCCACCACTGTGTATACTGTATCCTTCCCTGTGGCCCTGCCTTCTGGTTGAGCTCCATCATGGTTCAAAGCTGATCTCCCACTCGTCCTTGCCAACCATTAGGAAATGCGACCCTTTATCGATCACCTTCTTGCCGTGCTCCCTCGCCTGGCTGAAGTGCTCGCACGGGCTGACGTGGAACCTGACGCTGGCCTTCTCCCCTGCCTTGAGGTGCTGCTTCTGGAACCCGATCAGCTGGCTCGCCGGCCGGCCGTCGGTAGCGTTCGGCCACGCAGGAATATGAGCACCGAGTGCTTCCCGTCCATGGGGCCGTGGTTCTTCTGCACCTCCACCTCCGCCGGGAACTTGAGCTGCTCGCACCCGTCTTCGCCGATGTCGTCCACGTGGTAGTAGCTCGCCGCATCTCCCGATTTTGCCGTGAGGCCGGCGAGTAGGCTCGTGCCGGGCGCCGGGTTCTTGTCGCCGGCGACCAGCCGGTTGGAGACCTTGGAGTAGCTGAGGCCGTAGCCGAATTTGTACAATGGTTTGCCAGTGTAGAAGCGGTAGCTCCGGCCGGGGTACCCGGTAGCCGGGTCGGCGCACATCCGCATATCGGTCATGGGCACCTTGGTGAACTCGTCGGGGTACCACGTCACCGGCAGCCGGGCGCCGGGGTTGTGGTTGCCGAAGAGCACTCTGGCGATGGCGAGCCCGCCGGCCTGGCCGGGGTACCCGGCCCACAAGATGGCCCCAATCTTGGGGTTGTTCTGCGCGAACGTGACGTCGACGGGGCCGCCGGTGAGCAGCACGAGGATCACCGCCCATGAACAGGAACGTGTAGTCGGCTGATGGTTAGATGGGGAGAAGTCACCTGACCCTGATGGTTTTAGTGCTTTGTTCCTCAAGCATTGTTGGCAAATAATAAAGGAAGATTTCTATAAGCTCTGCCAGGACTTCTACAATGAAATAGTATCACTACAGGCAATAAACAACTCCTTCATTACATTGGTCCCATATGTAAATAATCCAGAGAGCATCAATGACTACAAGCCTATTTCCTTGCTCAATTCAGTCCTAAAGTTGGTTACTGAGCTGATGTCAAAAAGGATGCTAGCTGCATACTTCAACTCATACACAGAAACCAGTATGGATTCATAAAAACAAGAACAATACATGACTGTTTAGCTTGGGCCTATGAATATCTTCATCAGTGTCATCAATCCAAGAGAGAGATAGTAGTAATCAAGCTTGATTTTGAAAAGGCATTTGATACAGTCAAGCATAGTGTCATAATTCAAATGCTCAGGAAGATGTGTTTCCAAGAAAAGTGGCTACAATGGACAAAAGAAATCTTACAATTAATCCGCATCCTCGTCAATTCTATTGAATGGAGTGCCTGGCAAGAGCTTCCATTGTAGGAGAGGAGTCTGACATGGTGACCCTCTGCCGCCCTTGTTATTTGTCATTGCAGCAGAATTACTCCAACATGTTGTTAAGGGGCTTTTACACATAACTGGACCTCTTTTTGATGTCAATTCTGATTTGGACCTCTTTTCTCGACTTTGCAAACTCGGACCCGTTTTTTGAATCTGAAGCAATGAGTTGCCCCTATTCCGTTAGGAGGCATTAACGGTGTTAAATTTGCTGCAAAAGACTAGAATACCCTTTGCAAGATTGGACCTGCTTTTCTTCTTAACTTGCAAATTCACCACTGTTAACCATGTACAGAAATTTGGACATATTTGAATCAATATAAAATTCGAAATTTAACATAATTATGATGAAGTTTGGCAGAATTTTGATGAAAATTTGACAGCATTTCAACGTCATCTCAATATAAATTGAGCAGCAACATGCAAGAATCCATTGCTATGCTCATCTTCTTCCTCACCAACACCTCCAGTCGCTTGATACGAGAAAAAAAAACCTCCAACTGCGCCGCGCCGCCTCTTCTTCAACCTCCAGTCGTGCCTCCCCTGCTCCCAGCTCGAAGCCGCGCCGCCCTGCCGCCCCTGCTTCCAGTCGCGCCGCCCTTGGTCCCAGCCACACCGAGGGCCACCCCTGCCGAGGGCAGCAGGAGCCCGCTCCCTGCTACAGGAGCCTATGGCCGTATAGCCTCGCCAGCCAGCGCCGCCCTCACCAACCAGCACCATCATCACCAGACCGCACCACCTAGGATTAGGGTTCGCCATGATTTTGTTCGAGGTGAGCCCGACACCCCTGTTTCGGGAGAACAGAGAAGACACTGCCTCTTCGGATGAAAAGGATTGAGAGAGGGCAGGATGGTCATCTCCTGTTTTCCAAACCATTTTTTATTTTTTTAGAGCATAAAAGAACTTGTCAGCTAACAGAATTGGAAAACAGGGGCAGACGGCGGGTTCGGATTCAAAAAGAGGTCCATTTTTGCAAAGTGTCAAAAAAGGTCTGTTTTTAGAATTGGACTTCAAAAGGAGTCCAGTTTTGCAAATCTCCCTATTGTTAACAGAGCATGTTAACTGGGAATCCTCACCTACCCACGACAGCATTCACATACAACTGACTTCCCAGCAGTTCAGTATGCGGATGACACAATTCTTATCATGAATGCATCGCAAAGAGAGTTTTTCTCCTTAAAAGCAATTTTGCAAATTACACTAGATCAACGGGTCTAAAGGTCAACTTTCACAAATCTTGTCTACTGTCGATCAAACACAAGTTCCAAAATTTGGCTGCACTTTTTGGTTGTCAAGTGGGAACTTATCCATTCACTTATTTAGGCCTACCAGTGGGAACAACCAAACCAAGAGTTGAAGATCATTCACCACTAGTAAATAAGATAGAGAGGAGGATTACAATGACATCTACTTGGCTAACTATGTCAGGAAGGATTACATATATTGGATGTGCAATTGCATCGATGCCAAAATATACGATGTGCACAATTAAGATGCATGCTAGAGTCTTACAAACGATCGAAAGAGCAATGAAGCATGGTCTCTGGAGAGGCCCTGATGTAGCTGGAAAAGGAACGCCTTTGGTTGCCTGGCCCAAATGTTGCACACCGAAGGAAAAGGGGGGCCTTGGGTTAAAAAATCTCAGAACTCAAAAAGAGGCCTTTCTCATCAAACACTTGCACAAGTTCTACAATAAGTTAGACATATCATGGGTACAATTAATTTGGAACATATAATATACAAATGGATTACCACCCCATGCCATGAATGACAGGGGATCCTTCTGGTGGAGGGATGTGATGAAGTTCTGTGATCATTTCAGAGGATGTTTGGAACACTGTTATGGCAGGATGTTTGGAACAACATGTTCCTCAAAAGACTTTTACCAAGGCTATTCTCCTTTGCAAAGAAACCAAATCAATCGGTAGCTCAATACGTGCAAAATGATGACCCTCAACACAACTTTTTCATTCCATTGTCGGAAAAGAAGCAATGCAAGAGCTCACAATGTTAAACACATTCATCCAGGAAGCCCAGCAGCAGAATCAAAACAGAGATGTTTGGATATATTCCTGGGGATCAGAAACTTACACACCATCCATGTTTTATAACTTGAGTTTCAAGTCAATGCAATAAATCCTCCCGCTCCAATTCAAATGGATATGGAAAACCAATGTCATAAAAAAGATCAAAATTTTCATATGGCTCATGTTCCGAGATAGACCCAACTTACTCAAAAGGAAAAATAACAAGCTAGAAGGCAATGATTATAGTTGTGTCTTGTGCAACAATAATGTGGAGGAATACACATATCATCTTTTCTTCGTGTGCCCCTTCAGCGTTAATTGTTAGAACTTCCTTACCATACAATGGGATCATAGTTTGCAGTTCTTTGACACAATTCAGAAAGCCAAAAGAGATTTCCAACACAACTTCTTCATGGAGGTGTTCTCCATCGCAGCCTGGGAAATTTGGAAGCAGAAAAATGAAAAGATTTTCAGAGGGAAAAAGTTGGAAAAAAGATTCTTTGGTATAGTTAGACAACAATTTTATAGATTAAAAGATGTAGATAGATTTTTGGTATTGAACTGGTTAGAGGGTCTTTCTTGATTTGGCCACATCAGTAATTGTAAATATATGGTCTCGAGTAAATATGTGGTCTCGAGTGGCTCTTGCACACTCCTTTACTTTTTCTTTTTGCCCTGCTTTGGGCCTTGTACAGTTTGTACTGCTTTCTTTTATTAATATTACCACAGTAGAGGCTTCCCCTACTGTAATTCCTCAAAAAAAAAACACACACACGTTTGATTAAACTCCAACCTCATCCGCTTCGCAGAGTATGTCGACCAATTTTACACCATCGTCCACATGTTGCTGATGTTGACATGTGCATCAACTATTATTTTGCGGGGAAAATCAAGGTTTGTGCCAATTTGGCAATTCTAGAAGTTGCATATTTTTTAGATAGTAAGCAACGTTTGTTGTTACACATGAAGTTGAGTAAACATTGGACATATTGCGTAAACAATTTGTACAAAAGTTAAGCAAACATTTGACTCTTAGAAAATATTAGATAAACAAATTCTCCTGAAAAAGGAAAAAAAATTATAAACAATAAATATTTATCACTAGCTTCACCAATAGAAAGCACCGAATTTTCTTGCTTCGAAAAATTTTCAACACATATCTAGTGTTGATTCGATACGTGTAGAACAAGAATTGTTTTACCATATAATTCATTTAAGTCCATAAACTTTTGAAGCAGTTAGATTGCCACGAGGGGGTGGGGGGACAATGAGCAGACTTGTGCAGGAAGCTGCCTTTTAATTTGTAATCTAGAGAGGTAGATTATATTAGAGGAAAGAATAGACATATTATGCAAATTATTTGGTTTCTTTGTTTACATCTCAAACAGTCATAAGGGGGCAATACAAATTAAGGACAACTTAATGACAAATTTCTCTCATTCATATGCATTGATCAAATTTATTGAAAAATAATTTTAGCTACACTTAACCATTTACCAATGTAGATACATTTCACAGGTATATAAACAATGGCCACGGAGGAATTACCTGTGAAAAGGATAAATTAGCTACAAAAAGGCCTCATATCCGAGGCAATAATAATAAATCATAAATTATGCAACAAATAGCAAAAGTGCCCGTGCGTACGGGCTTTAATTAAAAAAATTACAACAAACAACAAGCAACCAGATTTTTGAAAGATATAATATGATAGGCAATTTTATTACATAGCAAAGAGAATATATATAGGGGTACTATATATATATATAGTACCCCTATATAGCTCCCTGGCTGTGAAATAATATTTCACACTCCAGCCACATTTGGTGCAAACCGACCTGCAAACCGACCTGGGCGCTGGTTTTTAATCAACCTAAGCATGCATGGCTGCACACGTCATTGTTTCTTAATTAAGGTGCTTTATTATAGAAAGCATTGATTTGAGCAGGGAAATTATGGCATGGATTAATTCATTCCAATTTAGGGCCAGCCGCTCCATAATTCTTCTCACAAATGCCTGACGTCTATATATATCTGAGATCATGTTGCCGTCTCATATTCTCTCTCTCCTTTCACTCTCCCTCTCCTGAACCACAATACGCGATGATGTTCCGGCGGCCGGTGATGCGCTTGGAGCTTGCAATGACAGGAGCAAGGAGCAGCACAACAAGGTATGATCTCGTGGCCATTTTCTGCATCGCATTGCTCATCTTGCCATTTGATCGATTTCTTGGATTCCTGCCAACAAGCACGACAGGCCATGGCCATGGGAGTGCCCACTTCGTTCGTTGAAAGTGTTGCTGCGCTGGCACGCCATCTCATGTGAACTCAGCATTTCCTGGCATCGCGGCATCACTTCCGAAGTTGTTCAAGATCCCGTTTGCTCTCCGTCGACGGTGCGCATAAACAAGTGGATCACGAGTTTCATGATCTGATCAAGGCACCCAGCAGCAGCGTGCCTGAGGACGCCGACTCGCTAATGACGCAACGTCTACATTTGATACAAACAGCAGGAAAAAGCTTCTGTCCTCTCCAGATATACAGTTGGGAATCTCTTTTTTTTTTCGTGTGTGTGTAAATGTACTTGGTTTTTATGATTGAAACTTTACGAAATCATAGTCAAGCTCCAAAAGGATTTGTGCCTTTGTGATGGCTCGAGGTATCAACTAGTATTTTTTTATTTTTGCAAGGCCTAGAATGTAAAATCTGATATCTTTTTTACAATCGTATAGTTGGTTTTGTACTACTTAAGATTGCGACCATAAAACAAATAATATTTTTCAGTTATACGAGAAGGTTTTTCTGGTCAAAATGTGACTATACAAAACAAAATTCTTGGGGCTGTTGGTGCAAGGATTTTTGTATTTATTCATTTGGTGTCCTTCACGCATCTTTCTCATGCAAGGAATCTCAGAACTAACAATCTAGGTACTGCAAAAAGTAGAACACTGACGTCACAAAGTATTGTAAGTTTCTATGATCATGAAAAACTAGATCATAAAATCCACGAATTTTTGTGATCGCACATGATAGTATTTACATATGAAAATCATACTTTTTTATGATTGCATCTTTTGTTACACGAGAAAGCTTTTACGGTCAGAATGTGACTGGGACAAAACCAAAATCTCATATGACCGATGACTAACATATAACCTCTTGGGGTGTTGATGCACGCAATATTGTGTATATTTTTGTTTGCATCTTGCATAAATACTATTTTCCACACGTTCACATGGCACCTTGTAGTGCAGATAATCAAGATTGATATATAGACATGAGATATTGCACCTATAATCATATTTTCATTAACACAATGTCCAAGGGAGTATCAACTTTTTTGTAAATCTAGCAAAAAATTTGGTCCGGGAAGCATTCCTAAGAATCAATATCAATCCACGAGTTTTTGTGATCGTGCATGATAGTATTACATATGAAATCGTACCTTTTACGGTTTGCATCTTTTTTGTAAAAAAACCAGAACATGGATTCGAGGTTCCTTCAACCATATGGACTTGTGATGTGAACAATCTTTGTCTCCAGCTGCAGTACTGCTGGCGCAAAAACATGGTTAGTGAAATAGCAAAATGTACTAGTTTTCCTGATCACAAATGGGATAAGCTGTTAGTCGTAAAATCATTGTATTCTGATCACACATTTTGCAGAGAGCCTTTACAAGAAAAATGGAGTTTGTTATATGCAAAATAAAATCCTGGGACCAGATATTTACACTTGAAGAAACATTTTACAGTGTGTAGCCTGAGCTTCTGTCGCCATGATCAACTTCATCAATGTACCACAATTTATGATCTAATTTCTCAAATAGCAAAATTTTAATTTCCTAATGGCAAAACGTGATTCATGCATATTTGATCAGACAGACATCTCCATTTTGTTATGCGTGCCTGGTTTTTCTTGTCACATGGGATTTTCTGATCTTGTTATTTCCTACTAGAAAAGACTCTTATATGGCGGTGTCAGAAAAAAAATTTGTCTGGCCGCGTCTAGTTTATCTTGTCTTTCCTTTTTGTGTGTAGAAACGATAGTATTTGTGATCAGGCTGCCTAAGTACGTTGCCCTGAACCAATTAACCGCGGTTATTTATTTGCAATTTGGTGAATTCCAAGTCGAAGAAAAGGTCCAACATTTGGCCGTTCCCAATCTTTGATTACTTTCCAATCTTTAACGAGCTGTTTGATGGCAGGAGACAATAAAGAATGGTAGTAATATTCCTATTCAAGAGCATCATTGCGTTAATAATGGAAGCAACCAGGAGACAATTAAATACTAACTTAACTACATGGTGCATGCGCGCAGGTGTCTGGGTGCCTCCTGAGCCAGTTCGGTTGGGAGGTGGGCTGGGGTGTGATATATTATTTCACACCCTGGGTGTGAATTAGCGCTATATATATATATATATATATATATACACACACACACACACACACACGGAGAGTATATCCTATAGCCGGCTATAGAATAGCTTATTCTATAGCCGCTTCAGTTTTACGACAAATTTATCACGAATTTACTTGAAGCAAAATTACGACATTTGCGTTCACACACGTGCTACAAGCAAAACTATGGTAAAAGTGTAGTAAATCATGTAGCAAAATGTCGTAAGTCACTTTAGGCGAATGTCGTAAATTACTATAGTGAAGTGGCCACAGAATAAGTTATTATGTGGCCGGCTATAGAATAGTAGTTCACTATATATATATATATATATATATATATATATATATATATATATATATTATTCCTAATCATGGGATAGTACATAGTCTAACACTATTTCTTTCGTAAAAGGTTTTCAATTTTTTTAGTGTTAAATCTTCCTCAATCTGGTCCACTGCAATATTGACCATCATGTCACTGTAGTACTCCACTTCGTATTTGCCCTTTACATTACAGCTAAATGCACTATAAGGTACTATCACATTTGATGCGAGTAACAAGTAACAATAGAGAATAATTTCTCAAAACGTCATATCATTGTAGTACACAGTTTGAAATTATCAACAGAAAAGTATGCTCCACCTTGGGGCAGATGTGAAATCAGGTCCATTCTATTAAAAGCTACATGCGTAACACTACAACCAGCAATAACAAGAAATGTTTAACATTTGCAAACATAAGAAAACTCTAGGAGCTGCCCCCACACAAGAAAAAAAGAACAGTCTTCCCATCCTCTTGCTGCTGGCCTTGTTGGATGTACAAGAAATTGGGTTCTGCACCACCAGCTGTGCCTAAAGGAACTCGGGGGTTGGATAGAACAATGTGTGTACCTGCATTCAACGCTTTTGGCAAATTAGCATCAGATGTATCAGCACTTTTGGCCTTCATTACAGAGAAAAAACAATATTACTGAAATCCAGCATCAGAACCAAGCATATTAAAATTCCAAAACGATCTTATAATGCTTTATAACAGAACAGCAAAATGGGTCTATTTGGGCTCTTGGTTGTTGTAAAAATCTCAATCCTGGTAATCTCTATTAATCCAAATTATTTCAGATGGTTGTTCGACGCTCTTGATTTCTTATTCCTGGTAGTCTCCATGACTTCTATGGCAAATCTGATATTTCAAACTTGAACCTTGTTTGAAAGAAAATAAGAAATAAAAATAGTTGCTGCAAGGATAAACTATAGATAAATCATACTTCACACGGCTTGTTCATTAAGAAATATTAGTCCTCAGCAACACCCTTCCTCACAACAACAAGCCTTCTCATTAAGCCACACCATAAGTCGTCAGCATTTGTTCATTCAGCACCAAAAGAAACACATTAGCTAGCTACTTATTTTCCTTTTTAACTTCAATAGGAGATCTTGCAGAGTTCTGCAATCCATTTGGCATATCATCTAGTACAGCTTCCTGGTAATGTCCTCCTCGATCAAAATTTTGTGTGTCGTCTTACCGTCTCCTGCACCTTTTGAGCCGACCTTTTGAGCTGCAGACATCACTACGGCAGTGGCTTGTCTTACCGTCTCCTGCACCAACTTTAGTTGCGCAGCACACTCAATTGGTGACGATGCGTTTAAAATTGAACACGGCGTAGTTGAGGCATTTGCAACCCGATGCCAATAGCACATCTCAGCGACGACGGGGCTATGTGTATTGAAGACGTTGATTAGGACCTGATCCTGTGGCTGATCCAGAAAGCAGAAGGAGTCGAGGAGGGATCCCGCGTGCCCGTGGAAGAAGATGACCAGATGCAACCCGTCCCTCAGCCACACACTTGGCGCCGTCACTGGCTGGCCCCCGGTGTCCTGCACGGCCGTGGATCCCCTTTGCAACCATTTGAACAACAGCATATATCTGAAAGAGTCACTTCCTAAAGATTTTGGCCAAGAACAAAGTCCTTGTGATGCTAAGATACAAAACCTGCGTATATTTGTAGAAATACTACATCAGATCATTTGAAATTTGTGGACATATTATTAAATGATGTTGACAATATGAAATATTACTTGGCAAGTGCATTAAACATTAACAAGAAAATGATTATCATGCATCAATGATCAATCATTAATAAAAAAGGGTTTGATAGAAGCACACAAGTTTATGCAACGGTATGCTAAAATAAACAACAGTTTGGGGTGCCCACACTGAGCATGTGGTTTCACGAACTGCAAATGAATCCCTAGCAGGAGATGCCATAAAGCCAAATTAACAGCCATGTTAAGTGTTTGAACAACATCAAAACAAAAATCTTAAGTTATTGTAATCAGTTAACAAACTAAAATTTTGTCGATGCTGCAACAGATTAGCATAATCCACTCAAAAGGTCAAGTTCCCTTGTAAAATAGAGAAGCACTCAATGGGGTTTTCAGAGCCAGAGGTGCAAAGATACAGCTGAATTTCCAAATGCCTATCTCTGAGGTGTTCAGGCCTTCTCACGAGGAAATGAGGAAACCTGCAGATATCAGTGCTTTCCATGTCATACAAGGACCTTGGTCTTTAACTAAAGATAACTCCAACTGGATTGTTCAGCTGTACTCCAGAGCTCTGGTTCTCAGGAATGTTAATATGTTACCTGAAAACATACGGCTGCCCAAGCTGAAACCTAGCATTGCAGAGAATGGTAATTGTTGACGGTCGTTAAGTACCAATTCCGACCGTCAATAGTCCTACAAATAAGGGAGAATTAGCATTTTTTATATGCATATTTATTTAAACTAATAAAGTTCCACGTGTTGTGGTAGATTTATTGATGCAGGTGTATTTCAAAGGAAAGGTGGACAAGGGCTGGATCAAACATCTCGACAAATTAAAACGATAATCAAGAAGCAATTGGACTTGAAGAGAGATCTATTCAAATGACAAATTTGATATCGCCATGTCAAAGTCCTCGTCGAGATAGTCAAAATGGACTTTTGGTTCACCCAATTTGGAGTTTGGGAGGAGAAGTTATGCCACGAAGAAGATTTCAGCAAATGCTGAAAACAGTTGGCCGGCCGGCCACACCTTTAGGCCGGCCGGCCTGGACTTGTCTCCAAATGGCCCAAGTTTCCTCCAGTGGGCCACATACACTCCAAAACACCAAGCCCAAGTGCCCTCCATGAACAACCGACTACGCGCAGGTGGGCTTTTGGGCCTAAACTTGATGATTACTCCACCATAACCGCCCCCAAGCGCTAGCCGACTTCGGAACCGCCACCACGGAGCAATCTGGAGCGTCCACACGGAAGGCGGTGGCCAACCGCCACAATGTGTGGCCGGCCGGCCTGCCACCTAGGCCGGTCGGCCTACCTTGGCGGCCAATCCTCCTCAACCGCCTCTCACTTGCTCTATTTAATCCCCCCTCTCATTTGGGGCTATAAATAGAGGGGTGCTCGGCCGGTTACAACACACACCAAGTAGAGAGATCACACTCTTGCATTAGTTTAGTCTCCAAGCTCTAGTGGAGTTAGGCTTAGAGTAGAGCTACTCTAGTTCCCAAGTTGTCTTGGAGATTCTGGTATGGCTCTTGTATCATTTTCTCTTTTTGTGACTTTATTCTATTTAATAATATTATTCTTTTCATATAGTCTTGCCTTGGTTAAGCGTTCCTTGTTTGGTTGTGGACCCTTGGCTTGCTTATGTAATAGAGTAATTATAATCTTCTTATATAGTGCTAGTGTGATATTCATATGCTTGTTATGTGGGTATTGCCTAGAGGACTGGCAGTATGGACATAATTGTCTTATTGTCACGTGTCCTAGTACATAGTATACCATGACATGTATATACTTAGGTTTACATGCATTTACATATCCAAGCATGAGTCCAGTGATCCTTAGGATTATGCTCTAGATCTGATCCATCGCTAGGGATTTAGAGTAATGTTTTAGCAATGCAAGCATGGCGCTTGGGTTGGTAGAATACATTGGATGCCTCGTGCCCCACGGATTGTTTGAGGTAGACGGTAGGTGGTGACAGCTCTGCCCATCCTCGGTATCCCTCCACGTTCGGGTACGGCGTAGAGCTGTAGACCGGAGTCGCCTGGCAGACTAGGGGTAAGCCGATGCCCAATTTGCTTGAGTGGATATGCCTAAACCGTAGTTGATGTGCATGTATGTGTATGTTGTATACTAGGCCACTGTATAATGAAGTACAATAGGAGCTTAGCTCTTTTCTTTGTTCTTCTCCATTTGGCTATGGATGTATATTAGAGTTGATCCTTTTCTTGTGTGTCATACTACCCATATATTATTGTTTAGCATTGTATGGACCGTGATCCATTTAAATGTAGACATTAACTATGAGCACAGTACTCTCTTGACCATCGTCTTCCCTGTGGAAAATATAAATTACGATACCTTGGAATACTCCCGGGTGAAATGCTACAGCGGTATTCTCCATGCGCTTGCGGATTTATCTGTGATCGTTAAGAAATACCAACAAGCATTTCTGGCGTCGTTGCCGGGGAAGACACTTGGTTAGGAGTTTACAAATGCTCATAGTTATATCGGCAAATATATGGTCATAGCCCATACATGCTATTACTTGCTTGTTTTCTCTTCATGTGAAAACAGGGTAGTATATGATGGTTTCGATTTGCCGACAAACTGCACGAAGAATATTGAATCAGTCTTGAGAAGAGTTCGACCTTGTATCGATTCTCCTCAAATAAAAGACCCTTGGCAATCGATTTCGTCATCTCCACACCATCGTTGTGAAGGTGTTGGAGAAAGGTCTTGCTCATCGGACGTAAAACGATGATGACCTTGCCGACAGGAAAATCGGTAGTTATCTCATATTTGATTTTCCAATTGCAGATTTGGTTTCCTTTGATTTGAATTGAACTGCATATGCATGTTTGACTTTTCCAAATCATTTTGCATGTTGGATTTTTTTCCAACCTTTTCTTTAAAAGAATTTGAGACATTTGTTTTTGGAGAAAATAATTTTTGGGCATAACCTCCAGCTGAGCTTTGGTCAATCCTCCTCTACAAAAAAAAAAGAAAAAAACATAGACTCGATGGAGGCTTGGAGTCAAGCTTGGGGGGGGGGGGGGGGGGGGGGGAATCCCTATCAATGGGTCACCCGACATGACATGGCCATTATTAGCACCTTGTCTTATTTCCCATCGGCCACTTGTCATTGTTTCTCTCCCAAAATACGGCCATCGAACTTCAAGTTTACAAATAAAAGGCCGAGTGGTGATGTTTTTCATATCAAATCCATTTCATTCACCACCCAAATGCCCTCCTCATATTCTTCACTCTCATTTCTCCAATTCTCTCAAATTCAACAAAAAGATTTCCCTCTTCTTTTTTTTGCATATACAAGTTGTGCTCAAGCGTAAAGAGCAACCGACGGGCGTGCTAGTTTGATTACACTAACATAACCCGTTTCGAGTTTGTTCTTGTTTGTTTTGCTTTTTGTTGCAGCCATGAAGAAATGAACCAAGCAGTTACTGCGCACTCAAGCAAGAACTAACTTGGGGGGGAGACCACTCCCCCCACTGAGGTAACTTGTATCTTTCCTCTGTTTTCTTGCATAAAAAATAAAAAAATAATAATAATAAATAAAGTAGTTTTTGTTTTCTATGCGCGATAAGAATGTTTTAATTCTTTATGTTGAAATGATGAATAGTTGCTCTGTTTTATCCCTCTCTTGTTCCTGTTTGCAACTTAGTACTCTCCCGAGTTTTGAGTTTGATGGATGCACTCTTATTCTTGAACCTTAAACTCGTGGGTAGCAAAATGCATGATCCAAGTCTAGGTTGTTGTGAGATATGATACGGTATAATAGAGCTACTATGATCTTTTTCTAAGTAAGACTTATATTCCAGAGAATTTTTTTTTTCAAAACTATAAAACCCAAAGTTCCTCAATGATGAAAATTCCTACCAAAGCCATATGTTGATTTTAATGCAAAACCTCTATACATATGCTGCTTGTCATTACATTGAGCTTTTTCAAAATTGTTGTGACCCTTGAGAGATGCTTGTCATACTTTTATGATCAAGATCACGTACACTCCACCATATACATGTGCTTAACTTCTATACTGGAAGTTAGCATCACATTTTTCATCATTCCACAAAATAAATACTCCATATGTTTTGTACCTCTCTCTCTCCAAGTACGCTTGCAAAAGAGGAATGGCTATTTAAAAAAAAAAAAAAAAGAAAAAAGAGAGATCGCCATTCCCTCAAAATTAACAAAAAGAGAGAGAAGGTATACAGAAAGGAGTAGTCTTTTTTCCTCCACCATTCACATTTCCACACACATGCACATCTTGATCATATTGTATGACTTGCTTTTCTCCTTGGATCCGGTCTTTTGATTTAGCAATATATGTGATACAAGTTTGCCTCACTTTACCCCTACCAAGCCCCACATATTTAAACCAGTTAGAAGTAGGCGGAAAAGAGGCAATACAATGCCTTGGTAAGGAATCATACACATTGAGCGATTCGAGAGAATCAATTGAGGAACTTTGTTTTCATTTGCAAAATCTTTTGAAAACCTCTGGAATGAAAGTTTAACAAAGAATGAGTAAATTGTACTCAACAAACCGTTCTGTCTCTCAACCGCCCAAGACAAGGAGAAGCAATAAGCCCCATGAGGACTAAGGGGAAGAGTAAGTTGCCATGCCAGCCTATTCAATTCGAGGAAGACTATTTTGTTGTACGCATGGTACTTTTGCGGAATAAGACATAGTAGCAACTCCTCATCAGCACAACCAAGTCTTTAGCTTTGCTCGGGACGAGCAAAGGTTTAAGCTTGGGGGGTTTGTTGACGGTCGTTAAGTACCAATTCCGACCGTCAATAGTCCTACAAATAATGGAGAATTAGCATTTCTTATACGCATATTTATTTAAACTAATAAAGTTCCACGAGTTGTGGTAGATTTATTGATGCAGGTGTATTTCAAAGGAAAGGTGGACAAGGGCTGGATCAAACATCTCGACAAATTAAAAATGATAAATCAAGAAGCAATTGGACATGAAGAGAGATCTATTCAAATGACAAATTTGATATCGCCATGTCAAAGCCCTCGTCGAGATAGTCAAAATGGACTTTTGGTTCACCCAATTTGGAGTTTGGGAGGAGAAGTTATGCCACGAAGAAGATTTCAGCAAATGCTGAAAACAGTTGGTCGGCCGGCCACACCTTTAGGCCGGCCGGCCTGGACTTGTCTCCAAATGGCCCAAGTTTCCTCCAGTGGGCCACATACACTCCAAAACACCAAGCCCAAGTGCCCTCCATGGTGGATGAACAACCGACTTCGCGCAGGTGGGCTTTTGGGCCTAAACTTGATGATTACTCCACCATAACCGCCCCCAAGCGCTAGCCGACTTCGGAACCGCCACCACGGAGCAATCTGGAGCGTCCCCACGGAAGGCGGTGGCCAACCGCCACAATATGTGGCCGGCCGGCCTGCCACCTAGGCCGGCCGGCCTACCTTGGCGGCCAATCCTCCTCAACCGCCTCTCACTTGCTCTATTTAATCCCCCCTCTCATTTGGGGCTATAAATAGAGGGGTGCTCGGCCGGTTACAACACACACCAAGTAGAGAGATCACACTCTTGCATTAGTTTAGTCTCCAAGCTCTAGTGGAGTTAGGCTTAGAGTAGAGCTACTCTAGTTCCCAAGTTGTCTTGGAGATTCTGGTATGGCTCTTGTATCATTTTCTCTTTTTGTGACTTTATTCTATTTAATAATATTATTCTTTTCATATAGTCTTGCCTTGGTTAAGCGTTCCTTGTTTGGTTGTGGACCCTTGGCTTGCTTATGTAATAGAGTAACTATAATCTTCTTATATAGTGCTAGTGTGATATTCATATGCTTGTTATGTGGGTATTGCCTAGAGGACTGGCAGTATGGACATAATTGCCTTATTGTCACGTTTTCTAGTACATAGTATACCATGACATGTATATACTTAGGTTTACATACATTTGCATATCCAAGCATGAGTCCAGTGATCCTTAGGATTATGCTCTAGATCTGATCCATCGCTAGGGATTTAGAGTAATGTTTTAGCAATGCAAGCATGGTGCTTGGGTTGGTAGAATACATTGGATGCCTCGTGCCCCACGGATTGTTTGAGGTAGATGGTAGGTGGTGACAGCTCTGTCCGTCCTCGGTATCCCTCCACGTTCGGGTACGGCGTAGAGCTGTAGACCGGAGTCGCCTGGCAGACCAGGGGTAAGCCGGTGCCCAATTTGCTTGAGTGCATATGCCTAAACCTTAGTTGATGTGCATGTATGTGTATGTTGTATACTATGCCACTGTATAATGAAGTACAATAGGAACTTAGCTCTTTTCTTTGTTCTTCTCCACTTGGCTATGGATGTATATTAGAGTTGATCCTTTTCTTGTGTGTCACACTACCCGTATATTATTGTTTAGCATTGTATGGACCGTGATCCATTTAAATGTAGACATTAACTATGAGCATAGTACTTTCTTGACCATCGTCTTCCCTGTGGAAAATATAAATTACGATACCTTGGAATACTCCTGGGTGAAATGCTACAGCGGTATTCTCCGTGCGCTTGCGGATTTATCTGTGATCGTTAAGAAATGCCAACAGTAATATCCTCCCAATCAGACTGCAGTTTCCTGTGGACAACTCTCTGGCACTTGTCCCATACCAACCCTTAATCATCATGGAAGTCATAAAGTTTCTGCTGAACAAAGATGAGCTAGACACTGGGGTGGTAGTGGAGGAGAATTACACTCTGTCATGGGAAAAAGAGCTGGATGAACTAGAACGTGATTTGCTCCCGAGTGTCAACATGTCTGAAGTAGCAGTGAGCAATGAAAAACAAATTGCCAACGAAGCTATGGAAATTGACAACCAAGCACAGGTTCTGGATGGTGCAACAGAACTAGTGCTCAGGGGAAAGCTACTCATTGCAGAGGATCAGAATGATAAGCAGAACAGCCTTCCAGCAGCTAGGGCAAGCAAAGCTATACTTCCACCTGCAAGCTCTAAAGCCAGGAAGAGAAAGATGGAAACTCCTCTTGTTGAAACCGGGCTAAGAAGGAGTTCTAGGCTCAGCAAGACTACTACTTCTACGCTTGTGCAACTCTCTGACAAGCCCCACCAAAAGGAAATGGCAGTCCCCCAATCTTTTAACAGGAATGTTGGTCATGGAACTAGCAGAAATCTTGATGAAGAACTGTCCAAAGAGCTGGTGGCACACAGTGATGAAATTGCTAATTTCTTCTTAAACAATGCTATTCCTATTCCTGTTATGCAAGCATGGGGAAGCAACCTCTGTGGAGTGGCGCCTTCGGTGATCACTGTTGATCTCCTCCAAAACGAGTTATCCCATGAAGATGAAGCCTCAAGCTAGGAAATGTAGGCAGCACTGCAGGCTGTCTGACAAAGGAATACAGTTGTGTTTAGAACTAGAAGCTTCTGGTTCTTTATCTAGCTGTCTTTTCTTTGTCTTTTTATTCTGCTCTTCCTTTTCTATGATCGATGTGGACAGTATCCCAAATAATGCTTGGTCGAGTAGTGCTCTGAAAACTCTGGGAACTCTTGTGTTGAATGCTGGTTATTCATACCCTTTTGTGTTGCTGAATGACAACTTGGCTAGGCTATGGTTCTTTTTGGATGATGTTAGTTCTGTACTTAGTTTTACAGGACAAGCAATCCCCCTTCAAACTGTTTTTAATGGATAACAACAACCACCAAAACTGGAACATCCTCTGCTGGAATGTGAGAGGAGTCAATGCGCCGGAAAAATGGAACAAGATCAGGGAAAAAATAGAAGAAAGTAATTGCTCAATCATCTACTTCCAAGAAACAAAACGTGAGCACTGGGATGGACTTTTCATCAGAAAATTTGTTCCGAGAAGATTCGACAAGTTTGACTTTGCTCCATCACAGGGAGCATCAGGAGGAATTATGGTTGCACGGAA
Organism: Eragrostis nindensis; assembly: GCA_012490785.1. Lineage (NCBI taxonomy): Eukaryota > Viridiplantae > Streptophyta > Magnoliopsida > Poales > Poaceae > Eragrostis > Eragrostis nindensis. Next base: position 298,711 of record JAAXCT010000385.1, read on the forward strand.
TAGTTCAATTTTTTCTGCTGTCGTTACTGAGAAACAGAGCTATGCTCTAAAAATTAAATTCACATCCACTCACAATAACTCTTCCTGGACTATGATCACTGTATATGGACCATGTAATGGGCCAGAAAGAGCAGAATTTGTAACCTGGCTTCAAAGCATCGAAATTCCTGAAGAAGAGGATTGGCTATTTATGGGCGATTTTAATTTCTACAGATCAATTGAGAACAGAAATAGGCCTGGAGCCAATATTGCAGATATGAACCTTTTCAATGGTATAATTAGCCAAGTGGGACTCATTGAGTTGCCTATTAAAGGGAGAGCATTCACTTGGAGCAATATGCAAGATGAGCCACTGTTGGAGCAATTAGACTGGTTTTTCACTTCTACTAATTGGACGACAAAGTATCCAAACACACTAGTCCAACCACTAGCCAGAACCACTTTAGACCATGTGCCCTGCAAAATTGAAATTGGTACATGCATCCCCAAAGCAAAGATATTTCGTTTTGAAAATTACTGGGCCAAGATCCCAGGTTTCATTGAAAAGGTGCTAGAAATATGGACACAACCATGTGATAAGCCAGATAGCTCGGCCACAGTCAACGCTAAACTCAAGGTAACAAGGAAGGAGCTGAGAATCTGGAGCAAGAGATATTCAAATTTGGATGTCCTGATTGAGAACTGCAATAAAGTGATTTTCTTCCTAGATCGCCTAGAGGAGCACAGGGCTCTGCATACTAGCGAAAGGAATTTCAGGAGGATCATAAAAGAGCACCAGGGACAACTATTGCACTATAAGCAGCTATACTGGAGGAAACGGTATAAAAAGAATTGTGTCTTATATGGGGATGAGAACACAAAGTTTTTTCATGCAATGGCTACAGAGTCCTTCAGAAGGAACATAATTGCTAGTTTGATAGCAGAAGATGGGAGAATTGTAACCAATCATGAAGAGAAAGCTGCAATTATCTGGAATTCCTTCAGGAAGAGGATGGGTGTCACAACAAACCCACACATGCTTTTTAACCTTAACCAATTGGTCACCAGAGATCATGAAAGGGAAGAGATTGTGGCCACCTTGATTGCTCCATTTACACATGAAGAAATTGATGCAGTAATTAAAGATATGCCAAATGAGAAGTCTCCAGGGCCAGATAATGCTTTCTTCTTCAAAAAATGCTGGAATATTGTAAAGGAGGATATCTATAAGATGTGCCTTGATTTTTTCAACCATGAGACTGCCATACAAAGCATCTGTGAATGTTTCATCACCCTTGTGCCCAAGTGTCTTTCTCCAGAAACCATCAATGATTTCAGACCCATATCTTTACTCAACAAGTCTGAAGATAATAACTAAGATCTTGGCCAACAGATTGCAAAGAGTCATACTGAAGCTGATACACACGAACCAATATGGCTTCATCAAAACAAGAACCATTCAAGATGGATTAGCATGGACACTTGAATATATACACCAATGCCATCAATCCAAGAGGGAAATAATTATTCTGAAACTTGATTTTGAAAAGGCTTTTGATGTGATTGAACATGATGCCATTATCCAAATGATGGAAGCCATGGGTCTGCCTGAAAAATGGAATATGTGGATTAAACAAATACTATCTTCAGGAACATCGGCAGTGCTATTGAATGGCATCCCAGGGAAGAAATTCAAGTGTAAGAGGGGAGTCAGACAAGGGGACCCCCTATCTCCTCTTTTATTTGTCATAGCAGCTGATCTATTACAATGTATCATCAATAAAGCCTATAGAGACGGCCTGTTTCACACTCCTATTCCTCAGGACACCTCAGTGGATTTCCCAATCATCCAATACGCCGATGACACATTGTTGCTTATGCAAGCTGATGCTAGACAGTTATACTACCTCAAATGCCTTCCTCATTCATTAGAGCTATCCACTGGACTCAAAGTAAACTACAGCAAGTCCTGCATTCTACCCATTAATGTAGCAGCTGAAAAAATGAAACATTCGGCTAATACATTTGGATGTCAAGTGGGCAAATTGCCATTCACATATCTGGGATTACCAGTGGGAACTCTGAAGCCAACAATAGCTGACTGTCCTTCAATGGTGGAGAGAGTGGAAAGAAGTCTCACAGCAACAACAAGGTTCCTGAATTATGGAGGAAGGGTCCAGTACATTAAGTCTGTCATGACTGCTATCCCTACGTTCTTCATGTGCATCATCAAACTTCCAAGAGGTTCCATTGAAGAAATATATAGAGCAATGAAAGACTGCTTATGGAGAGGCAATGACATCAACAAAAAAGGAGGAAACCTAGCTGCTTGGCCCACAGTAGCTAAACCAAAAGAGAAAGGTGGCCTTGGTATTAAAAATCTAAGAATCCAAAACACAGCTCTTTTGCTCAAACATCTCCACAACTTCTATTCCAAAAAGGATGTGCCTTGGGTGAAACTTATTTGGAACAGATATTATCAAAGCAGGGTCCCTCATGCAGCCAGGGAAATGGGTTCATTCTGGTGGAAAGACATCCTAAGACTGCATGAAATTTACAAAGAAATTGCTACATGCCAAGTGGGTATGGGAGACACTGTGTGCTTTTTGACAGACCTCTGGAATGATCAAAGGAGAGAAACTTCTTACCCACACCTTTTTCAGGTTGCCCAGAATAAAAATTTGTCAGTCAAAGAAGTTATGGCCATCGATGACCTCTCCACTCTCTTCCGGTTACCTCTAAACAATGCTGCCTATGAAGAGCTTGTGGCATTGCAAAATGAACTGGTAGCTTTTGAATATGACCCAACAGTGAAAGATGTATGGATGTTTCAGTGGGGATCAACCTCATATTCTTCCCAGAAATATTACAATTTCACCTTCAGAAACCAGGACTGCCCTAGGCCACTGAAATGGATTTGAAAAACCAACTGCACCCCAAGGATCAAAGTGTCCGCCTGGCTGCTTGGAGTAGACAGGCTGAATACCAGGAACATGCTAAGAAGAAGGAACTTTCATGTAGAACCAAACTACAACTGTGTCCTATGCAGGAGGAATGTGGAGGAAACAAGATGCCACCTATTCTTTGGCTGCCCTTTCAGCAGTAACTGTTCGAGCAAACTGAAAATCCAATGGCCACCATCTCTATCTCTATTTGACATGATTATGGTTATGAGGCATCTCTTTCAGGGACCAAAGTTTATGGAAGTCATTCTTATTGCAGCCTGGGCCATATGGAAAGTAAGGAATGCTAAAATCTTTGAAGGTGTCAATCCAACGTTTGGAACTTGGTGGCATCTCTTCAGGGAGGATATCATACTTCACACAATCAGATTCCGGCAACAAGACCGACAGGAAGTTCTGGATTGGCTTGACTCTCTGTAGTCCTCCTTTCTGTTAAAGGAACGCTAGCTTTCCTTTCTGTTCTACCCGCTTTGTCTTTGTTTTGCTTTGTTTTTGTTTTTATCTTTCTCTTTTTCTTTTAAGGACTGTAACGTTTTAAGACCGAGTGGTTTCTCTTTTAATGAAAATTTCCTTGTGGGGATCTCCCCCACAGTTTCGTTCAAAAAAAATAGAGACGCACTATTTTTGATTCTAGAGAGAGCTATGCAACTGTAATGTAAAACATGCTCTGCTTTTGATTTAAAAACGATGTTGCCGCACCTTGTTCTTTATTTGTAGGACAATTTGTTCACGTTACCATCAAAATCTCTTGAAGAAGAAAGCTGATTGATGTAATCTCAGAAAATAGGCAATGAATCAGAGGAATTCGCCCAAATCAAATATGGAAAGTACCAAGTAAATTTCAAATGTCAGCTAAATGAGATAGAAGAAAGATGCTATCCTATAGAACCCATATTTTACAAGGAATAATTTTGCATTCACCAGGATGAAGAAATATTAAGTTTATGCATTTCTTTAAAGAACTTAATAATCCTGATTTCTTATCTACCCGATGCCAGAAATAAATTTCTAAAATCAAAACTCAAATAGGCACGTGGAGGAATAAAATTCCTGATCTGGATATATACCATGTAAACTGTATATATCCACCTATGAAAAAAAAAAATACAAAGCTCAAGCAATGGCTAGCATACATGGTGACCACCTTTCACAATTCTTCAGTGAGCAACATACCTATATCCTAGGCAAATTTAACAGTTCTGAATCAACAAATTTTGTTGATTCTCTTGATGATTAAACAGACACAGAGAATATCTAAGTGAAAGACACTTAACATACATGTATCCTAAGCAATGGAAAACAGACCTCACCACCAGCCTCCTCATTATGTTTCTGAAATTCATACAGATTTGCTCGCAATAGTCACTGACAATACATAGGTGTTCCTGTCAATATTTAGTTTGTTGTCAGCGTTACATCCAGGGGAATCGATAAATTTCACCAAAACAACCAAGCATGCCTCCATCAAAGGAACAGATTCATCACTAAACAGGGAAGGGCAGCATCAGTGCATCAACCAAAATAACAAACATCATCTTTTTTTTCTTTTGTACTAATGCCCACTTTAATCTCTGCCCGACATGCAGAACACTTTAACTAAGAACTGTACTATTTTTAGAAAAATGGTCCAAGAACATGCTTAAAGCACATGATTCCAGTGTCATGTTCCTTTATTCAGTTTTACTGAACTGCCCTCTTATTGTAAAGCTGAACCGATTTAGTAAGAAGTAACAAAAAAAAAGAGTCATCCAGCGGAGAGATATCAACCTCAGCCCAAGATGGCTAAAAGATCAGGCTAATCGGGCATTGAAACAAAGGGGCAGACAGAAATTATGTTGTTTGGGCGTTGAAAACATGGGTTCTCATCCTACTCCTCACCTATTCAAGCGTAAAATATCTGCGGATCAGATGGAAACAAATTCTGAAAGGAAAAGGGAATGGATCACCAAATCTTTAATTCTGGGGTGGAAGGACCAATTCATAGACATGGTTGCTGCTGGTGCCGGGCATTGAAAACATGGGTTCTCATCCTACTCCTCACCTATTCAAGCGTAAAACATCATCTGCGGATCAGATGGAAACAAATTCTGAAAGGAAAAGGGAATGGATCACCAAATGTTCAATCCTGGGGTGGAAGGACCAATTCGTAGACATGGTTGCTGCTGGTGCCGGTGATTAGGAACATAAGCGCCATCGGTGAACAGGGAGCAATCCCCATCACTGCTCCTGCAAATCGAGATGTTACTCAGCAGAATCAACTCATTTGTTGCCAAATCGAGATGCTGCTGGCTCAATTTGCCCTTTCCCAATGGAATCCATGTACTGCTCGCCCAAATTTGTCAATCAAATTGACAAATAATGAATGTGAAAGGGGAGCACCTTCATCGTCAAGCCTAGCAACGATGGCCCTCACCTGGCGTCGTGGGTGTGGGGAAGGTAGAAGTAGCCGGCGGGGTGGGCAACGTCGGCGACCCCCTTGGGCAGACCAGCTGGCAAGCTCACCCACCGTTCCAGGAGGGTGGCGGCGCAGCGGATGGAGGCGGAGTTTGCGCAAGTTAGGGTTGGGGAGGGGTGGGGGGCGGGGGGTGGACAGGGACTGAAGCGCGGCCGCCACGCGAAGAGGAGGCGAAGATGCGCCGCGGGGAGAGGAGGCGGAGGCGCGCCGCGCTTGCAAAAATAAGTAATGGGCCCAAGTGTCGGCACTACAAGCGGATGTGACGCACGCAGGTGGGGACAGAAGACAAATAATAAAGAGTAGAGATATCTATCGTATAATAAATTTCTTTCTTTTTTGAACTAAAGAATAGCCTTGCACCAACCTGTATACTGTATTCTTTCCTGCAGTCCTGCCTTCTGGTGATGGAGCTCATGGTTCAAAAACTGATCTCCCACTCGTCGTTGCCAACGATGAGGAAATGCGACCCACAGTCAATCACGTTCTTGCCGTCCTCCCTCGCCCGGCTGAATTGCTCGCATGGGCTGACGTCAAACCTGACGCTGGCCTTCTCCCCCGCCTTGAGGTGCTGAACCCGATCAGCTGTCTCGCCGGCCGACCATGGTCGCGTTCGGCCACTGGAGGAACATGAGCACCGAGTGCTTGCTGTTCATGGGGCCGTGGTTCTGCACCTCCACATCCGCGGGGAACTTGAGCTGCTCGCAACCATCTTCGCCGATGTTGTCCACAATGGTAGTAGCTCGTGCTGCCTCCGAATCTTGCCGTGAGGCCGGTGAGGAGACTCGTGTCAGGTCACAAGCTGGTGGGAGAACTTGGAGTAGCTCAGACCGTAGCCAAACTTGTAGACGGTATTGTCGTTGTAGAAGCGGTAGCTCCGGCCGTGCCGGCGCACATCACCATGTCCATCATGGTGGGCACCTTGATGAACTCGTTCGGGATACAACGTCATATACCGGCAGCCGGCTGCCGGGGTTGTGGTCTATCGTCGAAGAGGAATTTGGCGAAAGCGAGCCCTCCGGCCTATATAAACTCATGCTTCGGGCTAAAACGGCCAAAAATTGGGCCAACCTATGATTTTCAATGATGGGTTGCTGGCGTCAGCAATCCACACTGGAAGTGAAAAACATCATTGGCAGGCCACTAACGTCAGCAGGCCCGACACTGTTGTGTTTTGACCACCAATGTCATCCGTGCCTGCCATTGGTGTGCCATTTCCAGTGGTGGGATTTGAGAGGGGGTTGTTTTGGTGTACTGTAGTGGTGGGCACTACAGTAAGAAGATTAACGTCTCTACAGGGTGTTTTTGTAATAGTGATTGTATATTTGTTTTAGAATTCTCTATTCTTGCAAGGTATATAAAATTTTCTAAAAAATGACATCTATTAGAATTTCTTTCTAGGCAAAAGATATTGAACCGATTGCATTATGACTCCTATTTTGCGTTTTAAATGTGGATTGCCCTTTTTACAACTTTGGACCATTTGCTTTATATGGATCAAGTCAATGCATGAATGTTTTCCAACCAACAAGTATGGGAATCGTGCAAAGTTGAAACAATTAAGGAAAAAACACAATCGGTGGTGAAAAGTAGAGCAATAATTCAATTGTGTCTCATAGATATATTATAAAAAAAAGATCGGTATTGTTGTGACAATGACTCATTAGTAACCTTTCTAGGATACAAATTTAATTTTAGGTGTGGCCAAAGAATTAATTGTTGTGAATGTTATTTTGTTCCTTAGAACAAACAATTTGGTTCCTAATATTACGCAATTACTGGAATTTTATAATTACTATATGCAAATTATAATACTTGTAATCAATATTTTGATGGCTGTAAAACTCTTCACTGCGGTTTTCTACTTAATGAACAGAAGATGCTTGCTCCTATCGAATTATTATTGATGTAATGGGCTAAACGACAAAATCAGATTTCAATGTTTGAAGGTTGATACCTTGAGATCACCTCTTTCCTTGGAACATTGTGTAATATATATTTTAGAAAGAAAATTTGAAAGATAGTGCGGCCCTATGGATTTGTAGGCTAGTATGTCGGCCATGATTCGATAATTACTTACTGACGTAAGCTTTTAAAATTGAGTTGCCAACATTAGGAATAATCGTAAAAGTTATGAGTGTGTTGAAACTTCTATCACGACACATTGGCCATGTGCGTTATAAACCTTAGAAGGTGCTGTAAAACCAAAAGTGATCTCAACAATGCTCCAAAGAAACATAGCAATTGAACCAAAAAAAAAAAAGATGTTGTATAGTTTCATTTTCACTATAATAACAACATTTTTCATTACCATGCTAATGTCTTCTAACTAAGTTATCTTTGGATAGAGTCACTTCTTTTTACAAGAACCACAAGAACTCTTTAATCTTAAGCGACAACTTTAACCTCTGCAATTATCAGTTATAAGCAATGATACTATTATGAAGAATTGCATTATGGATAGATTGAGTTGAAAAAAATAAATCCCGCTTGAAAGCAAGGACCATCCAAAAACACAATCATCATCTGTGAATTGCAAATCAACTACTCTAACGACAAGCTGATTCCAATCAATGAGTTTTTGACCCTCAAAGCTATTCTAAAGGAGATATTTAAAGGGTTTGAACATAAAACTGTATCCACTGTATCATGCTTTCTCCTGACTAGTATTGAACAAGGTGGGATATTGCCCTCTTAAAATGCTAGTCCCTAGCCACCTTCCCAAAACCTCACTTGAGTGTGCCATTATTCAACATAAAATTTCCAGAGTTTAGAAATTGGTCATGAACACTCATAAGTCTTTCTGTTATTATCGCATCATTCTACTGTTCCATATAGAGATGGGCAACCCGGCCAATGAGTCATGGTATACCTGGTGCGACCGGGAAAAGAACCAATAGATTACATAATTAAGAAAATGTATATGAAAGAGAAAGGGGAAATCACATTAGGACTATGACTAGGTACGCAGTTGTGTGAATTGTTTCGCTAGTTACACTTGAACAGCAGGCAAATTCATCTTCACTCATAGCTATGGAAGCAGAACATAGTGAAGCAGAGTCGCTGTCCAAGACATGGCTATCTAGCGTCACCTGGCGAACAACTAACACGGACATAACCTAACACGCACGCAGCCACCACCTTGCGAGACTGGCGTCGAGGAAGAAGCACCCACCCGGCAATGGTGATCCAGCTCGGCATCGAGATGAACGTCATGTTCATGTATCACGAGCGCGCAGGTCAACTGGTTCGCCACCATCCCCAGGCTCGGGCCCTGCGCGCGCAGCTGAAGCGGCAGAATCTCCGCGTTGTACGTGATGACCAACGGGCCGAGACCCACCGAGAACGCAGCCACGAAGGCCAGCACCGCCAGTTCGGTCGCCGGTGACTCAGAGCGTCAGGGCCACCGAGACAAGCGCGGCGGTGACGCCCGAGGTGCTGGCGAGGAGGAGCCCTCAGCGCGTTCCAGAGGCCGCCCGAGTCTTGCTTGTTGCCTTGGCAGGGGTGTTCGAGGTGCCACTGAGCCACACTGGTGCGACTCGGGCGGGAGCACACTGCACGAGGATCACGCTGGCAACCTTGCCATCGGAGAGAGCCTGATGCAGCGCCAACGCTCGATGGCCGGCGAGCGCTGCTGATCTATGGTCATGTCGTGCACAGGCGAAGCCAGGTGAACGTGTCCCGCCGCTCCTCGAGCATGGCGTCGTGCGTGATGGCGTGCCGTTGCTGCACGCACGAACTGCACCAATCAGGAGTAGTTGAGTTGATCCATAGGGCCGTCTCGGACACAACGTCGTCGCGCTCCACAAGGCTTGTTGGAACGCACCGGCGCTCCACCGAGGTCTTGCTTGTTGCGGATATGGGCCATTCTTTCGACGCAACGGCCTGACTGACAGTGTTCGGAACTCAGAGGCGCTGCCTGTTTTGATCTCTTTAATTAGCACGGACGCGAAGAGGATTCTGGCATGGCGCAGACCGCGACGAACGCTAGCAGCATGACAACCGTGGCCCGCAACGAGCCTGATGTGTGCCGGCCAGCGGGTTGGAGATCAAGCGCGATGGCAGTGACAGGTTCAGGTGTACGTACCTTGAGCGCCGGCAGCATTGTCCGTGCCAGCAACTAACTACGTGTCCTAATTCGCAGCGGTTGTTCTCTGCAGGTGGAGTGGCTCTCTGCAGGCGATAGGCCATGTCCTGCTTTATATTGAAAGCGAAAACGAGGCCTCTTGCAGCTCTGGCTCCACCGCACGCGTGCGAACGTTCTGTTGGAATTGTTGACCTCGGTCAAGTGGCCTAAAAGGCCCAATCCGAATCCAACTAAGGCCCCTGTTTAGTTGCCTTGATCGGAAGGCAAAACTCAGCATATCTAAGGGCCCGGCCCCAAACCTACAGCATTATATAACCAAAAGGAACCCCTGTTACCCTAATTGACGTGTTAATCACGAGATTAAGCCTAGGGTTTATTCTAACCCTAGTTCTACTGATCCCTAAGGTGCTGGAAGTTCTGGAAGCTCGGTGCCCTGGTTCTACATCGACCTGCAGCGGTTCTTCTACATCTACACCCTCTACAGCCTCATCAAGGCTGTGATCATGACGGGTAAGTTAATTTAGCATTAGAATAATGTATCTAGGTGTGATTTATCTTGACTAGTGGTCCTGTTTAGATTAATTCCCTAAGTTTAGATCGTTTTGATCTAACAATTGGTATCAGACTCCTAAAAAACTAGTCGTTTTAGATCCCTTAGTCTCTGTCAGCACTAGATCTAATTAGTTTTCAGTCAGTTTGCTTGATCTAGCCCTGGACAGAGGTGTATATCATATAATTAGTCACGGTTTTAATTAAGTTTCAGTTAAGTTTTCATCAACGCAGTAAGGCTCTTCATGTCTCAGTTATTAAGATCAGTTCGGTTTTCATGTCTAGATGCATCATATTGCTGCTTCTGTTTAAGATTAATGTTCATGTTTAGTCATGTTTTAGTCAATGCAGTAGGATTAGCATCAGATCAGTAAGTAATTAAGCACTTTGTTCATGTTATAAGCAGTTAGGGTTTCGGCAATTCAATCTGTTAAACACGCCATGTCACAATTAGCTAAGCAATTGGGTTTATCTCTACTGGTTTTCTAATCTAAGTTTACATGCTGTTCTAGTTCTTCACATATAACCATGAACTGCTAACGAGCCCTAGTTCATATCTAAGACTGAGTTTTAAGATGAGATTACCTCAACTCCTCGCTCCGTCGTGGCGAAGCTGTCCCGCACGGACGTCGAGGTCCTCCTCTCCCCAGTAAGCCGACGAGGCCCGCACGGCATCAGATGCAGCCATGCGCGCGCCTCGCCGATATCAGCTCCGGTCGCGCGGCATCAGTGCGCCGCGCGCCGCCCGCCGTGCGCGCACATCACAGCGGCCTCAGATCCGCCGCGCGTTCGCCGGTGTCCCCTTGTGAGGCCGCTCGGTGGCGCCTCGTCGTGCCGCCACGGGCTCGCCGATGTCGCGACTCAGCTCCGCGCGCGACGGGCTCGCCTTAGCGCACCATGGCGGAGGAGCTCGATGGCGCCGCGCGCGATCTATCGCACGCGCGCGCCAGCGAGCAACTCCCCGTGGTGCCGCGGCGGCTCACCGGCATCGCCGTCCTCCGGCACCATCGCACGCTGCGGCGCCGCCTGCTGGGGACGGGAGTGAGGCGAGAGAGTGGAGAGAGTGAGACGGGGGCTAGAGTTTCGGTTGACAGTTTTGTGCCGCGTCCGTCTTTCCCTGCCCGTCCGATCTCCCTCCCCCTCGATCCAACAGCGCAAGCTCCGGCCTTCTGCTGGGCTGGGCTACTTGCCCCGCGCGCGCCCCGTCGGGCCGAATCGGCAGCCTGGCCAGCGGTTTTCGGGCTTTAAGCCCGTTGGCCTTTTAGTGAGCCCGCATCGCGCTGCGTCGCGCGCTGGGCCGCGCCAAAGATCGTGCACTGGGCCGCATGTGCGCAAGTGCAGAAGGGCCGCTGAGTAGTGCATGCTACTGGGCTCCAGCGGGCTGATTTTCAGTTCTAAGCGAAAATCTCTTTTATTTAAGATTTCAATTTCTCTTAATATTTTTAAGCTCAGCTTTAAGATATGTATCATGCTAAGTAATTAAGAAATATTTATGAGCTCAGATTTGTAAGAGATATTTAAGTAATTAAGTTTTATTGCTGCAAAATTAAATAATTACGTTTTATTGCAGTAAAATCTCTCACAATTTTCTCAGCCTATTCTTGCTATTAGTTGGGAAATTATTTAAGCAAAATTATCAACAATTTTTAGTAGCAATATTTCATCTGCTATTTTTTTAGCTTCCGCTGTCATATTAAGTATATTAAGTTTTATTAAGCATATTGAGAATAATAAATTAAGGCATAACTTTAAGATTAACTTAGCTATTAAGTTTAGCTAAAATTTTGGGAATTTTAATATGTATAAGGTACATATTTCCTGAGTTCTTAGTTATTTAAGTAATTCGCATAATTATTAAGATTTAAGAGTCTCCCCTTGATGATCAAAAAAGCCTTTTCTCTGCGAAATTAACATGGTTGGGAAAATCATTTCATTAAGTAAATGCCCAGTATAGATGACCTCTTCTCACCATGTTTATTTTGATAATATATGAGCATATTAAGTTAAGAATGTTATATATTATTTGTTCCATTATTTTTCGCTGAGAACATTAAGTTTGATCTATTTAAGTTTGCCTATAAGTAAGTCTTATGCTACTTTTAAATTATAAGTTAAATAAGTTTCGCTTGTTTTCCCCACCGGTGATGCAAGTTGTTACTTATTTTGCATGATTGTAATCAGACCACCGTAGGGTTACTCTCATGCTATCTAGTGCATCTTATTGTACTATTTAAGTTTAAGTTTTATGATTATTGTAATATTTTTCCGTCATCATCCATCATGCCTTAAGATTAATAAGAAATGCAAAAGTTTGCATTCATTAAGTGTGCTCTAAGATTAATAATGCTTCATTTGCATATTTATGCTCAAGAACTATTTATTAGCACATTAAGATATTTACTAAGAATTATTATTTGGCTATATCATTTTCAGCTGAGAGCCACACGAGGATCATTAAGCCCTTCAATGGCATTGATTTCCTTTTATGAAAAGAGAAGGTGCAAGACATTCTCAAGTTTCTGGAGCTTGATTATGTGCTTCATAAGGTCAAGCCATTTCCTCCCACATCTGGCATTGAGGATTATGCTGAGAAGATGTATGAGTATCACTTCAAGTTAGAGAAATGGGAAAAGGACAATAAGCTTGCCAAAAGAATCATCAAGCGTTCGATCTCAGAAGCCATAAGGGGAAAATTTGATGATAATGAGGACACGACTGCTAGTGAACTCTTCTATTTGATTGAGCTAAGTCATAAGAGAGTCTGCACAAGTTTCCTCATCAAAAGACTAACCACCTCGCGTTATGATGGACGTAGTGGATACGCATGGCACGTACGCCGCATGTGGGACATAGCTTATGACCTTAAGTCTTTTGGATTGGATCTCTCCGATTCATATATAGCGCATTGCATTAATACATCTCTAAGATATCCATGAATCGGGGGAGTGATTCTTAGAATTAGTTAATGAAATAAGTGAAAGTTTCATTGTCAGAAACTTTATTTAGAATTAGTTAGTGAATTCAATATTCAGCTTGATGACATTCAATGTAATTCAGTGAAACCTTTTGGTTCAATATATCATTGTTCTATGAGTATATTTCTCTCTAAGTTATGAAATTATCTCTTATATCATCAAGTTTTAAGTTATTATCATAGTTGCTTCTCTACAAGCAAATTTCATAATGTTAATTATGAATCTCTTACATATGTGAGAGTTAAGTGAGATAAGTTAAGTGATGAGACATTGTCAAATATGTGGCACACTCACGTTTAAACCACAAATTCGGGGGGAGAATGGAATGTCTCATCAAATTAAAGATGCTCCAGTTAATGATGTCAGTCAATCCAGTTAATAATGTCAGTCAAGAATTGCTCTTGTCAGTTAAGAATTGATCTTAGAAATATCTTAATAATAATTCTCTCCATAATATTTTTCACTGTCCATAAGTTTCAAGGATATAATTAAGTATAAGTTTTTAAGCATAGTATAAGTTTTAAGCACAATATACTCGCTATATCTTATTGCTTAAATTAATAATAAGTTCAAGTGCACTTTTTATCATGCAAGACATGATTATTAAATTACCATTGTGATGGGAGTCCATACTCCACAAAGACCAATTGTCTCAATAAGTGTGATTTTTGTTCTATATTCTGTCCACCGCTGGGTACTGGATAATTCTCACAGGTTGTGTTGTGCCACTCATTTTCTGGCCACCGCTGTTGTGGGTTGGTATAATGGAATCTGAGATGATTGAAGTGTGATTGTGTTCATGATACTGGCCACCGCTGTTTTGTGGACATTTAATCATAACTTTGCTACTCTAGTTCATTTTCTGGCCACCGCTGATGTGTTCTAGTTTTGGCAAAGAAAGCTGATCAATGGTATAGTAAATGTCGTGCCAAGATAAGCTGAAGAGCTACCATTGTAAATTATTTTAGATAAGTTTATGGGCCGACACATTTAATATTCTGATTATTCAGAGTTCAATGGAAGCTCATAAGGAAGGAAGGAAATGGGGGAAGAAATCTTATTGAAATATAGGATAAGTTTTCCTATATTGGTGATTTAAGCTGAGGTGTATATACATACATATATGTTTTCTCATATATATCGTGCCATAAGTATTCCTCCGTTATTTTCCTATCTCTGTTTAGGATGTGCATTGGTCGTACTACAATAACAGAGACATGTAATGTTTATTGATAAGTTAAGTGTTTTAGGCAAAAGTAAAAGCCTCAGTTATTCCTAAGATTATGTAAAAGAGGTCATAAAAAGGTCTATGAATTTTGAACATAAGTATAGTTCATCTCATAACAATTTTCTGATGGAGTCAAGGCAGTAGACTGTAATGGGTCTGCAGATTTTTTGAAGAAGTGATTCTAAAAGAAAAATAAGATGTTAAGTTTATAACTCACTGTGAGTTTGTACGTATCATGGGCAACCGTGATTTATTTTATAAGGTTAAGGTGGATTAATTAAGATCCTGATACTCTAAGGTGATTATTTTCTCCGGAAGTTGAAAGAAATAAGCATGCATTCCACGAAAGGAAAAATGATTTCATCATATCATAAGATACATCTAGTGATGCTTTTCCTAAGTTCTGGGGGAGTATGACACTTTGATGGGACCAAAGTGAGTACTGGTATTGTCACTCAAGTACAAAAGTTGAGAGAGGCTCTGAAGTGACATTATGTGAATGCAAATATAATTATGCCGGTTAGTTTTGCGTGATGTAGCAAATTTTATCGTAAGTATAAGATTAAGAATAAGAGAAATAGGAAGACGTTCCTAAGACTTCAGATGGAAGCTATATGCTAAGATCTATAAGACATTGACTTAGCATGACAAGCCGGAATGCTTGACAAAATCTTATTAGTCTTAGTCCAGGAAGGTCCACTGGAAAAAGGTGTTTAAAGTTAATGGCACCATATAACATGCTTATTTAATTAAGTACTATTTAGATAAGGTTTTGTGAGGGTGTATGGATGTAAATGTGCACAATTAAGTTTTATGTCTTTCATTCTTACAAATATAAGCGATTCTGCAGAAAGCTCTAAAACAATATTAGCATTATCAATGATGTTTTGTATAGCATGTTTTATTTTAAGCAGGCATATGAGAAAAATTCCGGTATCATAATTATTATTATTTAGTCTACTTTAATTGTAGTCAACATTACTGTAGTTTGATTACAGTATTCCTTCAAGTAATGACATAATTGACGGTGTCAAGCCCATTGACAACTACATTGTTATATTATAAAAGAAGGGTCCCATGATCAAGTCATTTTAATGCTTTAAGTAAATAGCTAGTAACATGACTAATTGAGAATCTTATCTCCTATCCTATTTTTCGCGAAATTAGTATGATTTGGTGATTAATCTGAAATAATTCTGGATGAGGCCGAATAAATAAACTTCCAAATAAGTTAATAAGCGTTCTATCAAAGTACTGTAGTGGACTTTGGTTAATGTGTCCGGTATATCTGTAATGTCTGCCGGTGACTCATTCGCCAGTTTTGTTATGGTATTGAGTGTGAACATAATGCGAACATAAGTCTAAGCTTAAGATTAAGATTGTTCGATTAAGTGGGAGATTATTGATCTGTGTATGTCCACCTACACATGATTGATAAAATAAATATTATAAAGAATTAGCCATTGAACTTCGGTTAAGGGGGAGAATGTTAGAATTGTTGACCTCGGTCAAGTGGCCCAAAAGGCCCAATCCGAATCTAACTAAGGCCCCTGTTTAGTTGCCTTGATCGGTAGGCAAAACTCAGCCCATCTAAGGGCCCGGCCCCAAACCTACAGCATTATATAACCAAAGGAAACCCCTGTTACCCTAATTGACGTGTTAATCACGAGATTAAGCCTAGGGTTTATTCTAACCCTAGTTCTACCAATCCCTAAGGTGCTGGAAGGTCTGGAAGCTCGGTGCCCTGGTTCTACATCGACCTGCAGAGGTTCTTCTACATCTACACCCTCTACAGCCTCATCAAGGCTGTGATCATGACGGGTAAGTTAATTTAGCATTAGATTAATGTATCTAGGTGTGATTTATCTTGACTATTGGTCCTGTTTAGATGAATTCCCTAAGTTTAGATCGTTTTGATCTAACACGTTCATGGCCGCTATCGGCTTCCTCATGTCTGGCTGGAGTCCCGGAGGAGAGGAACGACCATTGGGTGAACAGCAGGCGGGCACGAAAGTGTGTGCGTAGCAGTGATGAATTCTTTTAACGGCTGGAATTAGGCGATGAAGAGGAGGCGCTCGTCAGGCCGCTGCCATGGTCGCTGTTTCAATCAGCGACCGATACTTTGGTTCTTGGCTGCCGTCCGATGAGAAAATTGCGGGTCAGCATGGTCCGGCTTTCGTTGACTCGTGCGTGGACTTAGTCGTCATCGGGCGGAGGCGGAACGAGAACACCGGGGTCGCGGCAGAGCTCGACGTACGGCGGCGACTCACCATGGACCGCGACGCAGAAATGATGTCTCAACGACGTTGGCTCTTGCTTCAGGAGAGCTCGTTATCTCTCGCGACGCACTCGCCGGCCGTCCATGCATAATGAACTCGCTGTCAAAAAATCCGCAGGTCGGCAAGCACGGAAGCCGGAGGACGTACAGGAGTATGGCGGCCACGTAGCTGCCTGCTTCAAGCGTAGGACGACACGAGGTCGCGCGACCAAGGTGCTGCGACAGAGCTTGCTCGCTACGGCCAGGCGCCGGCACCTCCATCCACTCTTCTGATTTTAGAGGCCCGGGACAAGACTAAAAAGTAAAAACAGAGCCCTCGGCATAAACATCAACATTGATGATTCTTTTCGAGCAGTTTCTTCTGATCCAACAATCTTGCATAACTTAGTTTTGCAGCCGCCCCGCTTGCCCCATCTCCAGGACCGGTACTCTCCAAATAAAAGCCAGCATCGTGGAAACCCGACAGTCTATCGTAACCTCTGTTCTTTCAGGTTGTGATTCAAAAAGTGCTGCTACACTGCTACTGCTTTTCTAATCTAAATTAAAAGCATGTTTGCAGTGCATAGTCGAGTGGACAATTGTTCAGAGTGGGGTGAGATCAATCGATAATTAACGTTTTTGGACACCATTAAGTTACAGTTGCGTCTAGTTATTTACTTTTCTCTGAAAAGTTCTTATTGTGTGTTTACTCCAAATATGTGATGTCTCAACCTTCGGTGTATCATTTGCAACCAATTTATGAATGTTATTGATAACACGTATACAGTGTAGTATTCTTTTTACACCTAAATCTTGCTAGATACATGAAAATAATCTAAAAGCATGGTACCTAAAAGAGATATTTAAACAGAAAAGAGTTTAATATTGCTATATGACTACAAGTTGATGATTAATCAAACCTATAAACTTAGATATGGACAAACCAATAGTTATTTTGAAGGCTATTGGAACAAATACACCACAATTTTCTTAATCTGGACCTGGGTATTGTTATGGACATACACACTACAACGTTGAACGCTAGTTCCTCATGTTATGAATTAAACGTCTGGAATTACTAGATACAAATTATTGCTAACAATGAAAGTTTTCACCATGCTTCTTTGATATAATGAAAAGAAGAGCCTTCCCCTTATTGATAGATTTTTAATTCAAAGGGCATGCTACTAAAAGAGGGATCATAAATCAGAATCATATTCAAATATTCTAGCTTTTTTTTTTTGATTTTTTGAAACTATCCCTAAGGATAACCAACCAATAAACTTGTATGCGTTGAACAAGCTGAAATAGCATAACATATATTTTTAAGAAGAAAATTTGAAAGCCAATTCTTCTCAAGGCAATGTTATCTGTAGCTCATGATATCATAGATCATCAGTTACGTACTCGGTCGGCCCGCGTGCTTGCGCAGCGCCCGTGCTGGTCCGGTATTTATGTGTTGTAGGTTGGTTTGGTTATTTATGTGCTGTAGGTTGGTTTTGTTTTGGTTTGTGTTTTGGTCGTGAGGTCGGAACGTTATTATGCTTAGGCTTTTCCTAATGACCTACCTTGCCCATCGTCATCTGAAGTCAATAATTTATGCAAGATGCGTAGCTTTTAATAATAGACTAAACTTGGCAGAGACAGGAACAATCAATTGCAAATAAAAATGTCCCAGAATGGCACCACTCTTATTTGGTTGTGCTTTCTGTCATGTCACAGCACTGATTTGCTAAATTCAGAAATGGAATTTGTGTTTGACATGTATGATATAACTGACATATTCGAGTTCAGGAGAACTTAATCGACTCCAAAAAAAAAAGTTCAGCAGGACTTCATTACCTATATATACATAACCTTGCTGAGGACCAAAGCATAAGCAATCCAGAAAGGTGTTTAAGGAATAACTAAAATAATAAATTTTATGACCAATGAGAAGGCTGCTAAAAGTTTCTCTGAAGTGAAACTGTCCACCAAATGGCATATATTCAGAGTGACTAGCAGCGCCCATGTTAGCTGAGGACGTTTTAAAAAGAAAAATATCTAGGCCACTTCACAACATGAAGGCACCGTGCACCAGAATGCTTCGAGATATGTGAAAACAAATAATTCAGAATATTATTATTTTGACAAAAGAATAGGTTTCAATGTTTCATGCATTATGCATACAGAACTTACAGCAGTATCTGATCAACTGATCTACTATTGTAAACCTTAGAGCTCTCTTCTGCTTGTTCCTTGCTAGTGCTCCATGTAGCCAAATAGAGGAAAGTGCAGATATTATCTACTTTAAGTTACAGTTGCGTCTAGTTATTTACTTTTCTCTGAAAAGTTCTTATTGTGTGTTTACTCCAAAAATGTGATGTCTCACAAATTGCAGTGTATCATGTGCAACCTATTTATGAATGTTATTGATAACATGTAATCTGTGTAGTATTCTTTTTACACCTAAATCTTGCTAGATACATGAAAATAATCTAAAAGCATGGTACCTAAGACAACTGTTCTAGAAAAAAGAGATATTTATACATAAAAGAGTTTGGTATTGCTATATGACAACAAGTTGATGACTAAACAAGTCTATAAACTTAAATATGGACAAACCACTAGTTATTTTGAAGGCTAGTTTATTCGAACAAACACACCACAATTTTCTTAATCTGGACCTGGATTTTCTTAATTATGAACAAATTAAACACACTACAACTTTGAACGCTAGTTCCTCATGTTATGAATTAAACATCTGGAATTACTACATACAAATTATAATGCACGTAATGACCATGTTAATAACAATGAAAGTTTTCACCATGCTTTTTTGATATAATGAAAAGAAGAGCCTTCCCCTTATTGATAGATTTTTAATTCAAAGGGCATGCGACTAAAAGACGGATCATATAAATGGAAATCATATTCAAATATTCTAGCTATCTATGATTTTTCAAAACTATCCCTAGGGATAACCAACGATAAATTATGAATAATCTTGTATGCCTGAAGGTTCACACGTTGAACGAGGTGAAATACCGCATAACATGTATTTTAGGAGGAAAATTTGAAAGCTATTGTTTATCAAGGCAATCTTGTCTGTAGATCATGATATCATAGATCATTAGTTATGTATGACTCTCAAATTGATGTATCAATGCTGGTGATGAACCGCACGTAAGGCCTTCCACAGTGGGGAGTGCACCAAAAAAAAGTGTAGGACCCACAGTTCCAAATCGAGAGCACTCCTCCTAGTACACAATGTGAGGCCTTTATTTCAAACTGAAACTCAACAATTGTCGTTAAAAAAATAAAAAAACACATGGATCCATGGGGTGCTTTGTCCAATTCAGTGTTTCTCGCGCCATCAACCGGAACATTTGTTCAAGAAATCTATTTTTTTTAATGAGTTGAAATGTATTCTTCTCTGACACCACTTGTCGGTGTATCAAACAAATAATACTAGTCAGCGTCACGCTTTTGTAGAAAATCGATGGTGGCACAAGTTGACCCAAAGAGTTATACTGGTTCAGACCTCCCGAAGGATAACAACCTTATGTCCAGTGGCGAGCTATGAGTTTGTGTTCCTCATGAAAACCTATGCTCTTAGAGCTTACAAAGGGGTGGATGCTAGGGGAAGGCTCCTAGTGAGCCGGATATGTGTGTGCATGTGTGTGAAGAAGGAGCTACCTAATGTTACAAGTGAGAGTTACAAAGTGGCAGCAAGTCGCCACAAGAAGCTCCTCACCCCCTTATATAGTGCTGAGAGTGAGGTTACAATTCTGGCATATGGGTCCCTAGACTAAGTCGATGTACAGGCTGAACGTGGTCGGATGCCTGGCGTGGTCGGGATAATGGGCACCCTCGGGTGTCTTTGGAGTATTTCGGGCGTCTCTGGAGTAGAGGCTTCTCGTCATGTTCCCTTCGAGGCGAAGGAAATGCGGTTGTCCGTGTCACCGCTGTAAGGATCACGAAGTACAGAGGGGGGGGGGGGGTGAATCGGTAGTCGCTTGTAACTTTCTTCGGCAAGATACTTTCTTTGCAACCTAACAAGCTAGGTGATAACAAGAAGCAAGCAAAGCGCACACACTAGCAAGTCTAGCAAAAAGCAAGCCTAAACATGCAATGCTACCAAGAGAACAACACAAGCAAACCTATCAAGCAAGTCTACTAGCAAGAAGTAAATGCGGAATAGTAAATGCTAGTAAGTAAAGGAGATGGGATAGAGATTGCTCATGGATTTTTAGCCCGTGGTCTCGGGAGGATGGCGCCTCCCCCTAATCCACGTTGGGTCACTCCCGCCGGAGTCTCGACCCCTCCCTCCGCTCGATGGTGATCCCTTCTAGAGCATTCTTCACCCTCCAAGTGAAGATGCGGGCACGTCCCGCCGGCAACTCCGGATGCTCCTCCGAAGGTAAGGATCCGCACGTGATGCGGTCCAAAGGGCGCTCTCTTCACGTAGCTTCTTTCACACAGGAATACCGTGTACAAACTTGAGGCGGTTTCCACAATCCTTGGCAAGCTCACCACCGACGCCTAACCGGTCTAGGCCTTGCCATAGACCAAGAGTAACAGCCCCAGATGACTCTCTATGCACACACTAGCCCTAGAGATCAAAGGATGCTCTTGTTACTCTCTCACAAGCATTAGGATCACTCTAAATCCTCAACAAGTGCTCTCTCTTCTTGCTCTTGGCTTTCCTCTGGTAACCTCACCTGTTCCACTGGCCAAGAGACCCTCAAAGGGGTAGGCAACTAGCTATTTATATCCTTCCTCCACGAAACTAGCTGTTGCCCAAAAAAGCAGTCTGTCAACCTAGTCACCGTATCATACGGTGACTACTCTTCCTTCAGCCTTCCTGCTGTCTTCACTGTTCTCACAGTCACCGTATGATACGGTGACTGGCACCGTATCATACGGTGACTACTTCCTTTCCTGCTTCTGCAACTTGTCCAATTTGCAGTTCCCCTGGAAACCATACGGTGACCCACCGTATCATACGGTGATCATCATACGGTGACTCTACCAGAGACTCTCCTTTCTCCGGATTTCCTGTCTGTAGCCACCGTATCATACGGTGGCTACCACCGTGTCATACGGTGACCTCTTCTCTCTGAACTTACAGAATCTGGTACTTCTCTGGAAACCATACGGTGACCACCGTATCATACGGTGACTATCACCCTCCATCATACGGTGACTCCAGCAGAGGTCTTCAGTCTTCAGTCTGCAATTCCTGCACTCACCGTATCATACGGTGACTACCACCGTATCATACGGTGGCTCCTGGCTGAAGTCCATCTTGATCGTCTCCTCGATCCTTGACTTCATCTTCACTTCCTTTGGTTCCTCAAGCTTCTCTTCTGCCACCATAGCCTCTGAGAGTCTCACATTGTATCCAATGATCTCTACCACTAGTCTGCACTAAGAGAACCAACTCGAACCGTCTTGATAGTTCGGTTTTTCCTATGGACTCAAGCCTGCATCTACACCAAGCCAACACTTCCTTGGATCTAGCATGTCCTTAGCCCTGATCCATCTTCTCGACCGTGACTCCATCAAGCCCAATGTCCCGAGTTGTCGAGGCAACCAATCATCAAGATATCCAATAGAGAAAAGGTTGACGTAGTCCTCCATCATATGTGACCATAGGGAACAACCTACAAAAGAGTTAGTCACATACAACATGATCATCCAATCACCAAAACATTCATACCTTTGGGGTTTCCACACTCTAAAGGTCATGAAGCTTACAATCTCCCCTTTTTTGGTGATTGGTGACAACATACATAAAAGATATGGAAAGAAAGCGTATGAATTGATCGAGATGATTGAAAAAGATAGAAAGGCTTAACTAGACCGCTCAAGTAAAAGGATACGGGTGAATGCAAGAGCAAGAATGGTGTAGTACTCGATCACTATGAACTACACATCATGGTATAAGATATGTAAAGAGTAATGCATGATGGATAGTAAAGAGAAGGACATAGCTCAAAGAGGTATCACCTGCAAAATAGAGTTAGTGCACGAGGGTGATATATAGAAACGAGCAAATGAGCTATGTCCAATACTCTTGTAATGATATGTCAAAGGATAGATCCTGCAAAAGCAAGTTAGCCCATATATCATCACAAGCATAAGATAGATACACGAGGACTCAATACATACAACTCAGGCATAACGATACCAGATAGATATATAATACAAGTGCAGTGTATGTAAATGAAACCAAGTGCATTCTCGATGAGCTAAAGCAAGGCAAAAGAAGACCGAGCTCATCGAAAACCACGAACATCCAAAAGAATATACATTAGACCTCCAAAAGACCTGACTATCCAAAATACCCGAGAGCTCCCCCTAGGTACAAGCACTCTCGATCAAGTCTCACTCCCAACTCCCCCTAGACATTCTCTCCCCCTTTGGCACCAAGTACCAAAAAGATCATCGAGGAAAGATATGCTATCCTACGCATCGGGGTCTGGAGGTGGTGCAGTGGCCTCTGGAGATGAAGAACTGACTCCCCCTGGAGCTGAGCCTGCCTATGGAGCTGTTGTGCTGTCCTGCTGCACGGGTGCCACTGGTGCTGTCCAAGTCCAAGTCCTGGGCATCCCTAGCTCTGGAGTCTGGGGTCGCCTGCGGTAGGTCACAATCTGCCTGTCCAGCACTAGAGAGGGAGCAGTCTGCTGCAGTGTCTGCTTAAGTGAGGCAACACGCTCCTCTACCTCTGACTCTGAAGCTGTGTGCACTGAGGGGCCGCGAGAGCGAGAGCCAGGCTCACTGACAGTCCAGGAAGCACTGCCTAGGGGTGCCTTCTTCTTCCCACTGATCCTGACTGCTGTCGCCTCTGCTGCAACCTCATCATATCCTGTAGCTAGCATATCCTCCAAGGCATCCAAGTAGGCCATCTCTGGAGGAGGTGAAGATGTCGTCGTCTCAGGAGCAGCAGTGTGAGCAACCTCTGTAGTGGTGATCACTGCCTCGGTAGCAACTGGAGGAGAGACCACACTAGTAGTGGTAGGAGCTGAGGTGGCTGGAGACTCAATCCCTGAGAAGTCAAGCGAGCACACTGGCAGAGGGGATGAGATCCTAGTCACTGAGCTGATGTGCTGAGCTGGAGCCTGTTGACGGTCCTTAGACCCAGTTTTTGACCGTCAATTAGCTCTATAAATAAGGAAGAACTAACACTTGTTACTTGCATTTTGTTATCAAATAACCTATTTCCACGTGTACCTCTAGATTTGGATGTGCAGGTGGAAAACAGGGATTTCCAGGTGTAAACAAGGCCCAAGGCGACGATTCCAACATGTCCACCAAACGACGCTCGCCGCGGGAATATAATTCAAGGATTAAAGGCCAGAACCACCCAGAGTATCAACTGAGGCCACGCACCTAGAAAAGAGGATAAAAGGCCGAGGGGAGCCGACCTGCCAAAGCCCAGCCCAGGGGGGGCCAGGGCCAGGTCGGCCGACCCCCAACCCTAGGTCGGCCGACCTGACAGGGAGGCCCCCTGGGTCCATCTTTCTAAGGCGGTTTGCAACCGACTTCAGGAGGTCGGTTCCACCTGCAATCAATGCCACCGACCTAAGGAACCGCCTCAATTCCACCGCCTTTGAGGGCTATAAATAAAGGGGTACCCCCTCCCCTTGAAAGACACACAACACAAGAGGCTCATTCCCTCCTCCACACATCCAGAGCTAGGGGCTCTCTAGTTAGGCTTAGGCTGAGTAGTGGGCTGCCCTTTGGCTCCCAAGTCCCTTGGAGAGTTTGGGGTATATTCCCTTGTATCCTTTTACTCTCTTTGTAAGACTTATTTCTTTATCAATGGAATATCATCGTTCTTGCAGTAGTTATGTGCTTATGCTAGTTCATCGTTCATCCTTGATCTTGGATGAACGTTCTTCGTTCGTTCATGTTCGTTCATCGTTCGTTCATCGTTCATCGATGTTCGTTCATGATCGTTCATCGTTCGTTCGTCGTTCGTTCATACTCGATCATCGGTTAACGATGATCGTTCTTCATCGTTCATCGTTCTTCGCTCGTTCTTGAGCGACGAACGCCTATGCTTAACGTAGTGCTAGCTTTGATCCTTTGTCTAAGTAATCGCTTGCTAGACCTAGTTGTTCCTTTTGCTTAGTCATCGGGTCCATTGTCTTGCAAGAGTGCTCTAGGTTTATCGCCTTGCGAGGTGCCTCGAGGGATCTAGAGTTGTGGTTAGTTACGCTAGCATGGTGCTAGGGCTTCCTTTCCACCCTTGGATGCGTGTTCGTGCCCCACGGTTTGTAGAGGTAGGCGGCAGGTGGTGACAGCCCTGTCCGTCCCTTGTAATCCTCCACGTTCGGGTATGGCGTAGGAGTATATATGAAATGTCCGGAGATTGGGGCAGACTCTGATCGCTGGATCTCCCGATGATGGCTTGGCAGTAGAACAGCTTAGTCTTGGCTTGTGTGCAGCTTAGGCTATAGGTAGATGCTACGCACGCTACTTGACGATGTACATTAGGAGTAGCAGTTCTTCTTACTTAACCTTAGTCTAGCTTAGAGCCGCCTCTCGCCTTTTATCAGAGAGTGGAAATGCCTGCTGTGTGTGTCACACTATCCTCTATCCATACATTGCCTTACCCCTGTATTTGGATATTGGTTATGATCTATCATTTGTAACACCATGAGTATAAGTACACACTTGTCAACCACGTCTTCCTTTGGGAAAATATAAATAATGATACCCTGGAATACTCTCGGGTGAAATGCTGCAACGGGTTATCCGTGCGCTTGCGGATTATCTTTTATGATTAAATACTAATAATACATTTCTAGCACTCGTTGCTAGTTGTGGATTATTATGTATCCTAAGCAAGTAACTTAACCCCAGGTATTTCTGGCGCCGAACCGGGAATATTCACTCTAGGCCTAACCAGCCTAAGGTGGTGTTTTCTGTTTGGTGTAAGAAATACCAACAAGCATTTCTGGCGCTGTTGCCGGGGAAGACAATTGTTGACAAGTGTATACAATGATTACTCATGATTACACTTGATGTGATTTAACCATTTCCATTGCAGGCTAACCTTGATCTGTTTTCTCTCTTTGATGTGAAAACAGGATAGTGTATGCGTGGATTCAACCTGCCGGAAAACTTCGTTGATAATCCAGAGTCGCTTGTAAGGATAGTCCGACCCCGCGTCGACTCTCCCTCACAAGCAACACTCCCGACAGACGAACCCACATCATCCGCACCATCATCACTTATTGACATGGCTGATCAAAGGACCCTCCGTGACTACTCTGCTCCCTCCGTTGCCAATGTTCCCGTTGGGCCCAATGTCAACGCCGGTGACGCAGGGTTTGAAGTCAAATCAAGCCTAATCACTATGGTGCAGGCCATTCCCTTTTGTGGAAAGGCCACGGAGGACGCCAACACTCATCTCCAGCAATTCCTTGAGATATGCAACACGTCGGCAACCGCCGGAGTCAACCAAGATGCCATTCGACTTCGTTTGTTTCCCCTCTCCCTCCTTGGGAAGGCGAAACAATGGTTCTATGCCAATCGTGCCAGCATTGACACTTGGGACCGCTGTTCTACCGCGTTCCTCGCAAAGTTTTTCCCGTTGGGCAAAACCAATGCCCTTCGTGGAAGAATATCAAGCTTCCAGCAAGCCAACAATGAAACCATCGCCGAGGCGTGGGATAGGCTCCAAGATTACATATCCGCCTGCCCACACCACGGGATGGAAGAATGGCTCATTCTTCAACATTTCTACAACGGGTTGACACCAACAACCCGTGGACATATGGATGCCGCTGCTGGAGGAGCCTTCTTCTCAATGACCGTTGCTCAAGCTAAAGAACTTATTGAGAAGATGGTCTCCAATCAAGGGTGGAGCGATGAACGTCTCCAACCACGCTCTAAAGGCGTACACCCTATCAAGGAGGTGGACTTATTGTCCGCCAAACTCGACCTCGTCATGAAGCGCTTGGACGACTTCAACACGCATGGTAGTGTTCGTTCACTTGACTCACGCATCACGTGTGAGGAATGTGGCAACACTGGCCATATGGGAAAGGATTGCCCCAACCATACCCATGAAGAAGCATTCTACATGAACAACATCTAACAGTCCGATCCACAGGATCTTAGTCCCACGGTGCTGTTTAAGCAGACACGAGATAATACAACACTTTCATCTTAATTAACAAGGTTATTATCTTTATTACAACAAGGTTCAGAGTTCAGCGGAAGATAAAGTTCAGCGGAAGCGAAATTTTTAACGACAAGTTCGAAAACGAAAGATACACGAGAGCTACACTACTCTCATCGATATAGCATGAGTGATCATCCGATGCCCATCCAGATAATCACACTAGCAGCAAACACATTACTGCAGCGGCGAATCAGATTCCCATTGGGCGTTCCAACCCTCAGGGACTTGCACATCCCAAGGCAGGACACCAGCAGGTAAAGTAATATCAGCACTACCTGAAAACAACATTGGCACAAAGCCTGAGTACTATTTACTCAGCAAGTCTTACCCGTCAAATGATCTCTAGACATGCAAGGTTTGCATAGGAAGGCTGAATTTAAAAGACTCGCACTTAAGCAGCAATAATTCTTTCTAGCATGTTTTAGCCAAGTTTTATCTTTATTAAACAATAGCATAAGTGAGAAAAGACAGTAACAAGCAATTTAACATATAATATATGAACAACAAGTATGAGAGTAATATCAACAATAATCCATCATTTTAACAGCCGTTCATCATCATCATCAAGCCATGTGTACTACGTGAAGGCGCAATTCACAAGCGGGTACTCATTTCTGCGAGGGACAGCGATTGCAATCGATTTACACCAGCTGGGAAAACCCGAAGTACACGACGTATATGCACAAAAGTCATATACGGCAACCGTTCGCAAGACAGTAAACAATAAAGGCGGACCCAGATGGCAAGGAGTTGGGCAGCCGTCCCACCAACGGTACCTCGTACCTCCCATGGCCGGAACCTGCCCAACTACGCCCAGCGTGTCTTTCGACCAATGTACTGGTTACCGTCTAACATTGCCACCATACATGCTACATCAGTTTCCTAGTGCCCATAACACTAGTATGTCCTCGGTACTATTCAATGCTTGATCAAGAGGGCCAACAACGAATCGGTCCTTAATCGACTAGGCAGGGCTACAGTAGCCAACACCTCCATGTGTTGCTACAACTATACATGCATATGTCATCCTGCCCGGTCTCAGCGAATAAACATAAACTCATTCCATTATCTTCAATTTAGTGATCAAGTTTTCATTCCCGAAATACAATACTTGATCGATACGACATACTTAACTAAGCATAGCAGACATTCTACCGAGCTACTAGGACAGACACATAAACAACATAGGACATTTGGGGAAACATGCAGGAGGATTTTCAAACAACTCCTATAAACTTAAGTGCACATACATACTAGACACACTAGCATTATTATTTCCAGAAACAAAAATATTTACAAACGGGGTGGGATGCACCGGGGCTTGCCTTGAGGTTCAGCAACTAAGTTAGCTGCTGCAAAGTCAGTTTCTTGAGTGGAGATATCCTGCTGAAAATCCTCTCCAACTTCTTGATTATCGTTTCCTAAAAATGCATTATATGTCAATAGAAGGAATACAAAGACAATATAACTCAACATGTATATGCAATGGGGTGACTTGGTTTCAGTTTCATAATGGTGATTTCAGTTCTGAAATGTTCATAAAATTTGTATACTTTCGTCTGAAGTATTTCCTTCATTGACTTATTTAATTATCTAGTTAAGTTAACAACATAGCAATCAAAGATAAACAAGAAAATTCTTTAAAAGCATATCTGGATATGACTGACCTACTACTGATACTAACATGCAACAACACATCATGCGCCCAATTTTCATAATTTTATACCTAGTAGCATTATTTAAAAGCCTAAAACAATGTGGCAACAGAAATTAAATCCTACAAAAATCCCAGAAGCAAAACTGATGATAACAGTCAGCAGGGCGATATAACATCATCTAAGGACCCTGCATGCACAGGTTCATGATTTATAGAGCACTAGAATAATTATAAAGAAGATGACAAGTTTATCAAAGAGAAACACTTAATTAATTATTTCTACAGAATAATGTATATTTAATACATCACTGGACAGAGCAGGATAAGAGGATTCTAACAAGCATGAGTTTGCATTTTTATGACAAGCAAATAATTAACTATTAATTAATTGGTGCTAGACTTACAAAAATCATACAGGTCAAAATATACAGAATCAAGATGCACATCATGAACCACTGGACAGAGCATGTTCCAAGGATTCCAAAAAGTCCTAGTTTGCAATTTTAGCACAAGCCAATCATTTACTATGAATTAAACATGGTTTAACTTCCAAAAATCATACAGGCAAAAATACATCAGAACATTGAGCACCAAGATACTCTATGGATAGATCTACTCAAGAGGAGCACCACAAAATTTAGTTTGCAATTTTTGGACTTCAGGATAATTCTCTATCGATTTTTGAAGTTCAGCAAATGTTCACTGTTATTTACAAGTTTGCCATTCGTTCATTTTAACCCTAGCGCGCGCACGGCGCGCGGTCGACGACGCGCACGGCGGCGCGGCAGTGGCGCGGCTCGCCGGCGATGAGGGATGGACGTCCACGTGAATGTGCTAGTGCGTGAGTATCAGTGATCCTCGGACAATCCGCCGGCGTGGTCGGCGAGGGAGGAGGCTCACCGGAGATGCGTGGCACCGTGGAGAGGCGGAGCTCGGGGACGGCGACTCGGCGGCGGACGGTGGCGAGCGGATGGCGAGCTCGCTGCTGCACAACTCGAGACAAGATCGTGTCAGGAGGTGCGCGGGGAAGTGAGGAGCACGCTGCCCGGAGGAATCGATCGGAGGCTCACCGGTGTTGGAGAAATCGAGGGTGAGGTCGATGGCGGCCGGCGAACGTGGTCGGGGAAGAAAGTGAGATTCCGGGCGAAGAAGTCGTCGATGTGGTCGAGGTGCTCTGGGGATTGGATGAGGAGGTCACGGCGAAGCTTGGACGGTGTCAAGCGCGAGCTGAGGTGGAGTGGGGCGACGGCGCGGGGTGCTTCAGGTGACGGCGGCCATGGCGGGCGATGGCGAAATGTGGGGCGGAGAGGGCGAGGGAGAGGTGCGGAGGAGCCGAGGGAGTGAGCTGAGAGATTGAGGGAGTGGAGGCGGACGCCGTTTTGTGCCGGGGTGGCGTCGGGTGAGCTGGCGCGGTGGAGGGTGTCGTGTCGCTGCGCATGGCGCGCGAGAGAGCCGAGAGTGAGAGAGAGAAGGAGAGTGAGCGGCTGTCAAGTGGACCCCGCAGTTCTTTTCCTTTTTTTTTTTCGATTACACTCTCACTCTTGTAAAATCTGGTAAAAAATACTAGATGAGCTCCTAAATTCCCAGGTTTTTGCATGGTTGCAGTTTGACACCTGTAGGAGCCAGCTGGCCAGTCAAACCTTCCAGAAGCTCTCAGATTTCAAAACTGAAATTCAAACAAAATGTTTGAATTTCAAAATTCAAAGAATTATTTGGAGGTCTTCCCAAAGGAGATTAAATCCAATCTTTTTGCTAGATTTTTATTTCACTTTCCACTTTCACATAAATTTTTGGTTGCACCAACTTCAGTTCAAAAATTTAAAGCTTCTTTATAATTATCTCTCATTTAAATTAAATTCAAACCTTATTATCGGTTTATGTAATAACTTTGACTTTTCTTTGATTCTCCAACAAGGTTTTAGTGTCCAGCAAATGGCAAAACGGAAATGAGACACCAGGGGTGTCACAACCCTCCCTCCTTAAAGAAATCTCGTCCCGAGATTAAGGAAAAAGAAGTTTTAGAGGAATGTAAAACATCGGAAGAATTTTATTCGATACCTGGGAGTGCTGACCAGAATTCCGGGTAATGAGTACGCAGAAATTCTTCAGTTTCCCAAGTGGATTCATCTTCCGAATGGTTACTCCATTGGATTTTAAAGAATTTGAGTATCCTTTTTCGAGTCACTCGTTCTTTTTCATCGAGGACTTTGATCGGAAATTCGGAGTATGTCAAATCTGATTGGAGAGACTCCATGTCTTCCAAAACTATGTCAACCGGAGGCTTGAGACATTTCTTGAGCTGTGAGACATGGAATATGTCATGGACACCCGATAAATTTGTGGGCAATTTAAGCTTGTATGCCACAGGACCACATTTCTCGATAATTTGAAATGGACCAATGTAACGTGGCGCTAGCTTTCCTCTAACTCCGAAGCGCTGAATACCTTTCATAGGCGATACTCGGAGATAGACATGATCTTCTTCTTTAAAAGCCAGAGGTCGACGCCGTTGATTGGCATATTTTTCTTGTCGACACTTTGCGGCCTTAAGATTGGCTTGAATGGTTTTGACTTTTTCTTCGGCATCTATTACCAGATCAGGTCCGAATATCACCCTTTCTCCAGGCTCAGACCAGTGGAGAGGGGTTCTACAACTTCGTCCATACAATGCCTCATAAGGTGACATTTGTATACTCTCCTGATAACTGTTGTTGTAACAAAATAAAGCAAGAGGCAAATACTCCTCCCAACTACCCGCATGTGTCAAAACACAGGCTCTAAGCATGTCTTCCAATATTTGATTGACACGCTCAGTTTGTCCGTCGGTAGAAGGATGATAAGCAGAACTTCGAATTAACTTGGTGTCCAAAGATGCATGAAGTTGTTCCCAGAAACGAGCAAGGAACTGAGAACCTCTGTCGGAAATAATTGTCTTGGGCACACCATGAAGACATAGGATCCTTTCTATGTATAGCTTTGCATATTTTTGAACAGTATAGCGTGTATTGACAGGTAGAAAATGTGCTGACTTTGTAAGCCTGTCCACAATAACCCAAATTGAGTCATGCTTGTTCGACGTGAGAGGAAGGCCTACAATAAATCCATACTTATATCCTCCCATTTCCAAGCAGGATGCTTAATGGTTGGAGCAAGCCAGCTTTTCTCAAATGATCAGATTTGATCCTTTTACACGTATCGCACTCGTCGACATAACGGCCACGTCTCTTTTCATGCCAGTCCACCAAAAATTCCTCTTCAAGTCCTGGTACATTTTATTACTGCCCGATGAATGGAATATTTGGATGGTGGGCTTCGTAAAGACAATATAACTCAACATGTATATGCAATGGGGTGACTTGGTTTCAGTTTCATAATGGTGATTTCAGTTCTGAAATGTTCATAAAATTTGTATACTTTCGTCTGAAGTATTTCCTTCATTGACTTATTTAATTATCTAGTTAAGTTAACAACATAGCAATCAAAGATAAACAAGAAAATTCTTTAAAAGCATATCTGGATATGACTGACCTACTACTGATACTAACATGCAACAACACATCATGCGCCCAATTTTCATAATTTATACCTAGTAGCATTATTTAAAAGCCTAAAACAATGTGGCAACAGAAATTAAATCCTACAAAAATCCCAGAAGCAAAACTGATGATAACAGTCAGCAGGGTGATATAACATCATCTAAGGACCATGCATGCACAGGTTCATGATTTATAGAGCACTAGAATAATTATAAAGAAGATGACAAGTTTATCAAAGAGAAACACTTAATTAATTATTTCTACAGAATAATGTATATGTAATACATCACTGGACAGAGCAGGATAAGAGGATTCTAACAAGCATGAGTTTGCATTTTTGTGACAAGCAAATAATTAACTATTAATTAATTGGTGCTAGACTTACAAAAATCATACAGGTCAAAATATACAGAATCAAGATGCACATCATGAACCACTGGACAGAGCATGTTCCAAGGATTCCAAAAAGTCCTAGTTTGCAATTTTAGCACAAGCCAATCATTTACTATGAATTAAACATGGTTTAACTTCCAAAAATCATACAGGCAAAAATACATCAGAACATTGAGCACCAAGATACTCTATGGATAGATCTACTCAAGAGGAGCACCACAAAATTTAGTTTGCAATTTTTGGACTTCAGGATAATTTTCTATCGATTTTTGAAGTTCAGCAAATGTTCACTGTTATTTACAAGTTTGCCATTCGTTCATTTTAACCCTAGCGCGCGCACGGCGCGCGGTCGACGCGCACGGCGGCGCGGCAGTGGCGCGGCTCGCCGGCGATGAGGGATGGACGTCCACGTGAATGTGCTAGTGCGTGAGTATCAGTGATCCTCGGACAATCCGCCGGCGTGGTCGGCGAGGGAGGAGGCTCACCGGAGATGCGTGGCACCGTGGAGAGGCGGAGCTCGGGGACGGCGACTCGGCGGCGGACGGTGGCGAGCGGATGGCGAGCTCGCTGCTGCACAACTCGAGACAAGATCGTGTCAGGAGGTGCGCGGGGAAGTGAGGAGCACGCTGCCCGGAGGAATCGATCGGAGGCTCACCGGTGTTGGAGAAATCGAGGGTGAGGTCGATGGCGGCCGGCGAACGTGGTCGGGGAAGAAAGTGAGATTCCGGGCGAAGAAGTCGTCGATGTGGTCGAGGTGCTCTGGGGATTGGATGAGGAGGTCACGGCGAAGCTTGGACGGTGTCAAGCGCGAGCTGAGGTGGAGTGGGGCGACGGCGCGGGGTGCTTCAGGTGACGGCGGCCATGGCGGGCGATGGCGAAATGTGGGGCGGAGAGGGCGAGGGAGAGGTGCGGAGGAGCCGAGGGAGTGAGCTGAGAGATTGAGGGAGTGGAGGCGGACGCCGTTTTGTGCCGGGGTGGCGTCGGGTGAGCTGGCGCGGTGGAGGGTGTCGTGTCGCTGCGCATGGCGCGCGAGAGAGCCGAGAGTGAGAGAGAGAAGGAGAGTGAGCGGCTGTCAAGTGGACCCCGCAGTTCTTTTCCTTTTCTTTTGATTACACTCTCACTCTTGTAAAATCTGGTAAAAATACTAGATGAGCTCCTAAATTCCCAGGTTTTTGCATGGTTGCAGTTTGACACCTGTAGGAGCCAGCTGGCCAGTCAAACCTTCCAGAAGCTCTCAGATTTCAAAACTGAAATTCAAACAAAATGTTTGAATTTCAAAATTCAAAGAATTATTTGGAGGTCTTCCCAAAGGAGATTAAATCCAATCTTTTTGCTAGATTTTTATTTCACTTTCCACTTTCACATAAATTTTTGGTTGCACCAACTTCAGTTCAAAAATTTAAAGCTTCTTTATAATTTATCTCTCAATTTAAATTAAATTCAAACCTTATTATCGGTTTATGTAATAACTTTGACTTTTCTTTGATTCTCCAACAAGGTTTTAGTGTCCAGCAAATGGCAAAACGGAAATGAGACACCAGGGGTGTCACAACCCTCCCTCCTTAAAGAAATCTCGTCCCGAGATTAAGGAAAAAGAAGTTTTAGAGGAAGGTAAAACATCGGAAGAATTTTATTCGATACCTGGGAGTGCTGACCAGAATTCCGGGTAATGAGTACGCAGAAATTCTTCAGTTTCCCAAGTGGATTCATCTTCCGAATGGTTACTCCATTGGATTTTAAAGAATTTGAGTATCCTTTTTCGAGTCACTCGTTCTTTTTCATCGAGGACTTTGATCGGAAATTCGGAGTATGTCAAATCTGATTGGAGAGACTCCATGTCTTCCAAAACTATGTCAACCGGAGGCTTGAGACATTTCTTGAGCTGTGAGACATGGAATATGTCATGGACACCCGATAAATTTGTGGGCAATTTAAGCTTGTATGCCACAGGACCACATTTCTCGATAATTTGAAATGGACCAATGTAACGTGGCGCTAGCTTTCCTCTAACTCCGAAGCGCTGAATACCTTTCATAGGCGATACTCGGAGATAGACATGATCTTCTTCTTTAAAAGCCAGAGGTCGACGCCGTTGATTGGCATATTTTTCTTGTCGACACTTTGCGGCCTTAAGATTGGCTTGAATGGTTTTGACTTTTTCTTCGGCATCTATTACCAGATCAGGTCCGAATATCACCCTTTCTCCAGGCTCAGACCAGTGGAGAGGGGTTCTACAACTTCGTCCATACAATGCCTCATAAGGTGACATTTGTATACTCTCCTGATAACTGTTGTTGTAACAAAATTCAGCAAGAGGCAAATACTCCTCCCAACTACCCGCATGTGTCAAAACACAGGCTCTAAGCATGTCTTCCAATATTTGATTGACACGCTCAGTTTGTCCGTCGGTAGAAGGATGATAAGCAGAACTTCGAATTAACTTGGTGTCCAAAGATGCATGAAGTTGTTCCCAGAAACGAGCAAGGAACTGAGAACCTCTGTCGGAAATAATTGTCTTGGGCACACCATGAAGACATAGGATCCTTTCTATGTATAGCTTTGCATATTTTTGAACAGTATAGCGTGTATTGACAGGTAGAAAATGTGCTGACTTTGTAAGCCTGTCCACAATAACCCAAATTGAGTCATGCTTGTTCGATGTGAGAGGAAGGCCTACAATAAAATCCATACTTATATCCTCCCATTTCCAAGCAGGAATGCTTAATGGTTGGAGCAAGCCAGCTTTTCTCAAATGATCAGATTTGATCCTTTTACACGTATCGCACTCGTCGACATAACGGGCCACGTCTCTTTTCATGCCAGTCCACCAAAAATTCTTCTTCAAGTCCTGGTACATTTTATTACTGCCAGGATGAATGGAATATTTGGATTGGTGGGCTTCGTAAAGAATTTTGTGACGGAGATGGAAACCTTCGGGCACAACCAAACGGTTGTCAAACCAGAGAACACCATTGGTATCTTGTCGAAAACAAGCAGCTTTTCCATCTTTCATTTCCTGCTGAATGCGAGCTATCTCAAGATCATTCTTTTGAGCAACTATTATTTCGTCGCGGATAGAAGAATGAATAGCAAGATTGTGAATGACCAAGCTGGGCATAACATGATGACTCGGCTCTGAATTATCACCCTCAGTGGTGCTGTCCAAAAATTCCAGCATCAAATTATTGCAATGCACCTTACGGCTCAGTGCATCGGCGACTACATTGGCTTTACCGGGATGGTAATGAATTTCCAACTCGTAGTCTTTAATCAACTCGAGCCATCGGCGTTGCCTCATGTTCAGATCAGATTGAGTGAAAATATATTTGAGGCTTTTATGATCTGTAAATATGTGCACCAAATTTCCAAGAAGGTAATGGCGCCATATTTTTAATGCAAGAACCACTGCAGCTAACTCTAGATCGTGAGTTGGATAATGCTCTTCGTGCTTTCGCAATTGCCGGGAAGCATAAGCAATGACGCGCCCATCTTGCATGAGCACACAACCAAGTCCCGTTCCAGAGGCATCACAATAAACATCGAAAGACTTGGTAGTGTCCGGCTGAGCTAAAACGGGTGCAGTGGTCAATAATTCTTTTAACTTCTGGAAAGCTTCTTCACAGCGGTCATCCCACTTAAACTTCACATCATTTTTCAGCAGCCTTGTGATGGGCTGGGACAATTGAGAGAAGTTAGGAATGAATCGCCGATAATACCCAGCAAGTCCCAAAAAGCTGCGAACTTGAGAAACTGACTTGGGTGGTTTCCAATCCAATACATCTTGTACTTTGCTTGGATCCACGGAGATGCCTTCTGCTGAAACCACATGACCAAGAAATGGTACACGGTCCAGCCAAAACTCACATTTACTGAATTTGGCGAACAACTTGTGATCCCGCAGACGTTGAAGAACAATGCGGAGATGTTCCTCATGTTCTTTTTCAGATTTGGAATAGATCAAAATATCGTCGATGAAGACCACCACAAACTTGTCTAACTCGGGCATAAACACGGAATTCATGAGATACATGAAGTGAGCAGGAGCATTGGTTAGCCCGAATGACATTACCAGATATTCAAACAATCCATATCTGGTGGAGAAAGCAGTCTTAGGAATATCTTCCTCACGAATTTTTATCTGATGATATCCGGAGCGAAGATCAATTTTGGAGAAGACTTTAGCACCAACCAATTGATCAAAGAGAATATCAATCCGGGGCAGCGGATATTTATTCTTGATTGTGACTTCGTTCAATGGCCGGTAATCAACACACATACGCAGTGTATTGTCCTTCTTCTTCACAAAAATGGCCGGGCAGCCCCAAGGCGACGAACTTGGGCGTATGAAACCCTTCTCGAGTAACTCTTTCAGCTGGGTTTTCAATTCTGCCAATTCTTTTGGACCCATCTTGTATGGTCGGCGGGAAATTGGAGAAGTACCCGGCTGCAACTCAATTTTAAATTCAACCTCCCGATCAGGGGGTAGGCCAGATATATCCTCCGGGAATACGTCGGGAAATTCCCGGACGACAGGAATATCCTCCAGAGATTTTCCCTCAATATGATGGACGACGGAAATTTTAGGTGGATCGGAGCACAAAGGAATGGAGTCAGGACCATGAATTGGAGAATTCAAATGTACAATGCGAGGTGCAATGTCTAACATAACTTTATGAAATTTCATCCAATGCATGCCCAGAATGATGTCTATCTCTTGGTTAGGAAGCATGATCAAATCAGTGGAATAAGATTTGCCATTTAATTCAACAGGAGCTTCTCGCAAAACTTGGTCGGCGATTATCCGACCACCAGGAGAATGGATTCTATAAGGTGATGTAATGGTGCTGGTATGGAGATTATATTTTTGTATGCACCTCATGCTAACAAAATTATGTGAAGCACCCGAATCAAATAGAACAAGAACCGGTCGACGATAAAGTGAGAACGTACCTGTCAACACTGGTTCTCCATGTGGAATTTCCTCGAGGGTAGTATAATTGACTCGACCACTGCGGGATGAAGAGTTCTTCTGCTGGTTAGAAGACTGGCCTTGCTGCTGATTGTTCTTCGGTGCCTTGCAATCTCGAGCAAAATGGCCAGTTTTACCGCAATTGAAGCACCCATTATTATTTCCTTGTCTTGCAGGAGGTTCATTACGTGGACCTTGATTATGCTGCTGCTGAGTAGGGCCACGGAATGCATTTTGCTGCTGCGAAGATGATTGAGAATACTGCTGCTGCGGAGGACGGGAAAATTGCTGCTGCTGGGGTGCTCGGAAGCGCTGTCCGGATGGTGATATATACACCAACCTATGCTTGGATGGCTGACCAGCAGGAGCACTAGAAGGTGCCTTCCTTTTACGATCTTCATCCTCAACTTGACGCATAGCATCCTCTTGGACAATGGCAGCATTAACAAGATCATTGAATGTGCCGGTAGTCTGCCAAGTCAGACGTTCCTTCAACTTAGCATTCATGCCACGGAGGAATGAAGTCCTCTTCTTTTCATCAGTGTCAACATAGCTGGTGGCATATTGAGAGAGATGGTTGAAGGTTTCAGCATATTGGAGGACACCCCTCCCTCCTTGTTTCAGGTCTAGAAATTCCTGAAATTTTCTTTGCATAAGACCGTCTGGAATAAAATGAGCACGAAATGCAGACTTGAACTCGTTCCATTGCACTTGATGACCAGCAGGAAATGAAGCTTCATAATTAGCCCACCAAGCACTAGCAGGCCCGAGAAGTTGTTGTGTCGCAAATAGAGTCTTCTGAGGTTCGGTGCAATTCAAAAGACCGAACTTAGATTCAATAACCCGCAGCCAATTATCGGCATCAAGTGGTTCCTTGGCGCGCTCAAACGTGGGAGGATGAGTAGCCAAGAAATCCTTGTACGTGCATGGTCGGGGCTGATCATGATGATGAACTTGACGTCCACCAGGTCGGGATGTATTCTGCACTAACTGGCGCAGAAGTTCGGAGTCCTCAGCGCGAGATGTGAGGAGTGCAGCAAGGACTTCGGCCAAAGTGGGTGGGTCATCTCTCCTTTGCTGCGAGCCCTCAGGAATATCATTACGCCGAGTGTTCACCATGCTGAAAATTAGAATTAACAAGCACGTTAAACACCTCATACAATATTTAATCTCTGCAAGGATACTTGTGCAGAAAGAATAAATTGCAACAGAGAGATAATTTCACAAGCAACAACCATTTCCATTAAGCTCGCAAAACAGCAAGAATACATGGTTGTTTGGTAGAGTACCAAAGGTCATTTCAGATTTCACATACACGGTGTCAACGCGGAACTAGAGTCTTGCGGACACCACATGCATGATACAAGGGAGATACTACCCTTCCTAACAGAAAGTCATACATAACACGCTACTATATTACATATGATTCTTCCTACTAGGCTCTAGTCCATCTTGGGATAGATTGAAGTGACGTGGTAGCCTTGCTTCTTTAAAGCCTCACGCAGGGCTGCAGCGAGACTAGCATCCTCTGGGTTAGCATGGACCACAGGAGCAGGTGCAGGTGGAGCACTACTCTCAGCCTCGGAAGTGGCAGGCTCGGGAGTGGGAAGATCCTCATAGTCCATGCCTGAGTTGCCCTGGTCTTCCTCTGGCTGAGCAGCGGCCTCAGGGGGAGGTTGAACAGCTGCCTGGTGCAGCAACAACTGCTGATTAGCCTGGAGGAGAACCTCAACCTGATTCTGCAGTTCATTGATGAGATTGAAGGCCCCCGCCAGATGGTGCTCAAAAAGATTCGCGTTATTCAGAAAGTATTGAGCATCATTGCGAGCTTGTTCCAGCTCCAGCTCATGGATTTCATTCACATCCTTGAGGTACTGAACTTCCTCATCACGTTCATTTTGCAGCTCTACCAACTGCTCCTCAAGTTCCCGAATGCGGGC
Organism: Eragrostis nindensis; assembly: GCA_012490785.1. Lineage (NCBI taxonomy): Eukaryota > Viridiplantae > Streptophyta > Magnoliopsida > Poales > Poaceae > Eragrostis > Eragrostis nindensis. The sequence goes on from JAAXCT010000385.1 coordinate 337,879, forward strand.
AGCCAGCATGTTGTGGTTCTCGTCAGCCATCTGCAAGGATAAGAATTGATAAGTCAAAACTTCTCCTCAACAGATAAAAGGCTATTCAACAAGACACTCATGCAAAGCTCAGCAAATGGTATTTCACATTTTCCAGCTTCAAGGAGCAATCGAAAACTGGAATAGCACTAGAAACAGAATCTGTCTTTTCTGTACAGCAGTCAAAAACATGCATAATTCGACCAGCAAAATAGAAGGTCGAAACAGGTTCATGGCACCATGTTACAGAAGACTTTCCCAGCTTTCCAAATTGGGTTTAAACTCGACCAAACTCCAAGTATAACTGGACTTATGAATTTTCAAAGTGACAAGTTCTGCAGAGAAAAACAGATCGACAGAGCATCGGTATTTCGACTCTACTGACCACACCAGGAATCAGAAACACATGAGACCACTTGGATATGAAAGATAATTTCAAGATCTTTCCAGCAAGTATTTATTTGCGTCCATTGGATAAGGGAATCAGGAGTTATGAGTTTTTGAAGTGACAGGACAAAATCGAGACAGATTAACAGTTTGGCTGATATAAGTCCATTTAAATTCGAAAATTTTTAAGTTTGTAAATTTCAAATTTATACAGAAGTGAGTGGTCAAGGAAAGGCAATTTTTAGTTCAGAAACTTAAGAATGCCATGATGCAACATTTTTCTTTGTAACCTAATTATTCGTTCCTCACCAAAAGAAAATAATGCCATTATATCGGCACGTATTTCGGTGGCATACTCGTCTCTCGACCGTGTTAGACTACCAAACGGTGTGCCCTCTAACGTGGTTAGTGTACCTGCAGAAAAACACACAACGTCACCTCACACAACCTACTCAGGTGACGTATCTGCACAGAAAAGCAAATGCATGGCTCCAATCATCCTCATGAACGCGATGGTCCATGTACCAGAAATCACCTCATGAACTCGATGGTTCATGTACCAGAAATATCACTGAGCCATGCATGATCCTTACCTTCTTACCTGGGCGTCGGTGCGTCGTTACAGAAAAGTACACAAACAACTCCTATTGCCACCTGAACACTAACATCCTTATGTGGGCAATACTAACGTATCCTCACCGTATATCGTAGTTTTCAAAATACGGCGTTAAAGTGTTTGTATTATCTTGGACCAGCTCTGATGCCAGCTCTAACAGTCCGATCCACAGGATCTTAGTCCCACGGTGCTGTTTAAGCAGACACGAGATAATACAACACTTTCATCTTAATTAACAAGGTTATTATCTTTATTACAACAAGGTTCAGAGTTCAGCGGAAGATAAAGTTCAGCGGAAGCGAAATTTTTAACGACAAGTTCGAAAACGAAAGATACACGAGAGCTACACTACTCTCATCGATATAGCATGAGTGATCATCCGATGCCCATCCAGATAATCACACTAGCAGCAAACACATTACTGCAGCGGCGAATCAGATTCCCATTGGGCGTTCCAACCCTCAGGGACTTGCACATCCCAAGGCAGGACACCAGCAGGTAAAGTAATATCAGCACTACCTGAAAACAACAATGGCACAAAGCCTGAGTACTATTTACTCAGCAAGTCTTACCCGTCAAATGACCTCTAGACATGCAAGGTTTGCATAGGAAGGCTGAATTTAAAAGACTCGCACTTAAGCAGCAATAATTCTTTCTAGCATGTTTTAGCCAAGTTTTATCTTTATTAAACAATAGCATAAGTGAGAAAAGACAGTAACAAGCAATTTAACATATAATATATGAACAACAAGTATGAGAGTAATATCAACAATAATCCATCATTTTAACAGCCGTTCATCATCATCATCAAGCCATGTGTACTACGTGAAGGCGCAATTCACAAGCGGGTACTCATTTCTGCGAGGGACAGCGATTGCAATCGATTTACACCAGCTGGGAAAACCCGAAGTACACGACGTATATGCACAAAAGTCATATACGGCAACCGTTCGCAAGACAGTAAACAATAAAGGCGGACCCAGATGGCAAGGAGTTGGGCAGCCGTCCCACCAACGGTACCTCGTACCTCCCATGGCCTGAACCTGCCCAACTACGCCCAGCGTGTCTTTCGACCAATGTACTGGTTACCGTCTAACATTGCCACCATACATGCTACATCAGTTTCCTAGTGCCCATAACACTAGTATGTCCTCGGTACTATTCAATGCTTGATCAAGAGGGCCAACAACGAATCGGTCCTTAATCGACTAGGCAGGGCTACAGTAGCCAACACCTCCATGTGTTGCTACAACTATACATGCATATGTCATCCTGCCCGGTCTCAGCGAATAAACATAAACTCATTCCATTATCTTCAATTTAGTGATCAAGTTTTCATTCCCGAAATACAATACTTGATCGATACGACATACTTTAACTAAGCATAGCAGACATTCTACCGAGCTACTAGGACAGACACATAAACAACATAGGACATTTGGGGAAACATGCAGGAGGATTTTCAAACAACTCCTATAAACTTAAGTGCACATACATACTAGACACACTAGCATTATTATTTCCAGAAACAAAAATATTTGCAAACGGGGTGGGATGCACCGGGGCTTGCCTTGAGGTTCAGCAACTAAGTTAGCTGCTGCAAAGTCAGTTTCTTGAGTGGAGATATCCTGCTGAAAATCCTCTCCAACTTCTTGATTATCGTTTCCTAAAAATGCATTATATGTCAATAGAAGGAATACAAAGACAATATAACTCAACATGTATATGCAATGGGGTGACTTGGTTTCAGTTTCATAATGGTGATTTCAGTTCTGAAATGTTCATAAAATTTGTATACTTTCGTCTGAAGTATTTCCTTCATTGACTTATTTAATTATCTAGTTAAGTTAACAACATAGCAATCAAAGATAAACAAGAAAATTCTTTAAAAGCATATCTGGATATGACTGACCTACTACTGATACTAACATGCAACAACACATCATGCGCCCAATTTTCATAATTTTATACCTAGTAGCATTATTTAAAAGCCTAAAACAATGTGGCAACAGAAATTAAATCCTACAAAAATCCCAGAAGCAAAACTGATGATAACAGTCAGCAGGGTGATATAACATCATCTAAGGACCATGCATGCACAGGTTCATGATTTATAGAGCACTAGAATAATTATAAAGAAGATGACAAGTTTATCAAAGAGAAACACTTAATTAATTATTTCTACAGAATAATGTATATGTAATACATCACTGGACAGAGCAGGATAAGAGGATTCTAACAAGCATGAGTTTGCATTTTTGTGACAAGCAAATAATTAACTATTAATTAATTGGTGCTAGACTTACAAAAATCATACAGGTCAAAATATACAGAATCAAGATGCACATCATGAACCACTGGACAGAGCATGTTCCAAGGATTCCAAAAAGTCCTAGTTTGCAATTTTAGCACAAGCCAATCATTTACTATGAATTAAACATGGTTTAACTTCCAAAAATCATACAGGCAAAAATACATCAGAACATTGAGCACCAAGATACTCTATGGATAGATCTACTCAAGAGGAGCACCACAAAATTTAGTTTGCAATTTTTGGACTTCAGGATAATTTTCTATCGATTTTTGAAGTTCAGCAAATGTTCACTGTTATTTACAAGTTTGCCATTCGTTCATTTTAACCCTAGCGCGCGCACGGCGCGCGGTCGACGCGCACGGCGGCGCGGCAGTGGCGCGGCTCGCCGGCGATGAGGGATGGACGTCCACGTGAATGTGCTAGTGCGTGAGTATCAGTGATCCTCGGACAATCCGCCGGCGTGGTCGGCGAGGGAGGAGGCTCACCGGAGATGCGTGGCACCGTGGAGAGGCGGAGCTCGGGGACGGCGACTCGGCGGCGGACGGTGGCGAGCGGATGGCGAGCTCGCTGCTGCACAACTCGAGACAAGATCGTGTCAGGAGGTGCGCGGGGAAGTGAGGAGCACGCTGCCCGGAGGAATCGATCGGAGGCTCACCGGTGTTGGAGAAATCGAGGGTGAGGTCGATGGCGGCCGGCGAACGTGGTCGGGGAAGAAAGTGAGATTCCGGGCGAAGAAGTCGTCGATGTGGTCGAGGTGCTCTGGGGATTGGATGAGGAGGTCACGGCGAAGCTTGGACGGTGTCAAGCGCGAGCTGAGGTGGAGTGGGGCGACGGCGCGGGGTGCTTCAGGTGACGGCGGCCATGGCGGGCGATGGCGAAATGTGGGGCGGAGAGGGCGAGGGAGAGGTGCGGAGGAGCCGAGGGAGTGAGCTGAGAGATTGAGGGAGTGGAGGCGGACGCCGTTTTGTGCCGGGGTGGCGTCGGGTGAGCTGGCGCGGTGGAGGGTGTCGTGTCGCTGCGCATGGCGCGCGAGAGAGCCGAGAGTGAGAGAGAGAAGGAGAGTGAGCGGCTGTCAAGTGGACCCCGCAGTTCTTTTCCTTTTCTTTTGATTACACTCTCACTCTTGTAAAATCTGGTAAAAATACTAGATGAGCTCCTAAATTCCCAGGTTTTTGCATGGTTGCAGTTTGACACCTGTAGGAGCCAGCTGGCCAGTCAAACCTTCCAGAAGCTCTCAGATTTCAAAACTGAAATTCAAACAAAATGTTTGAATTTCAAAATTCAAAGAATTATTTGGAGGTCTTCCCAAAGGAGATTAAATCCAATCTTTTTGCTAGATTTTTATTTCACTTTCCACTTTCACATAAATTTTTGGTTGCACCAACTTCAGTTCAAAAATTTAAAGCTTCTTTATAATTTATCTCTCAATTTAAATTAAATTCAAACCTTATTATCGGTTTATGTAATAACTTTGACTTTTCTTTGATTCTCCAACAAGGTTTTAGTGTCCAGCAAATGGCAAAACGGAAATGAGACACCAGGGGTGTCACATCTTATCTCCAATTTTTGTTTTTGTTTGCCAAAATCAAATGTGTAGTTCTTAATTTTTTTCTATACATGGTTATGCGGCGAGGATCGGGTTAGATGATTGCCTTGCGACGAGGATAGCTCCTAATTTTTTCCATACATGGTTCTCAATTTGCTCTAGAAGAGGGGTTCGGGGGAAGTGGGAGAGACGGCGGAAGCGGAGGCGATGGGGCGCTGCCTCATGGCACGGGCAACGGGAGATGGCAGAAGCGGAGGCGACGAGGCGCTGCCTCATGGCCAGTGGGAGATGGCGGTTGGGCCAGTGTTAGGACGGGAGAGTTTGACGGCGATGGGTTAGCGCGGTGAGAGAAGTCGCCGGTGGTGTCGATCGGCCCCCCCTGATTTTCTCGGCCGGCTCCGCCACTGCATCAGCTGCGGCTTCATGTTGCGGGCTTGACACTTGCTCGGTGGCGGTGCGGGCGCGAGTGCGAGGTCGAGATGAGCCCGAGCTTGTGCTCCCGGACCGGAACAGCGAGGCGATGGCCTTCCCGGCGCGTTTCATGCTGCAGCGAGGTTGAGCAAGAACGCAAACAAAAACTCCGAACGGGTTGTGAGAGCGAAAACCAATCGATGAAACCGTCAGTGTTCTTGCAAGCGAGAAAACGTAACTCGAAAAATCAAACCAAAACAAAACTGCAAAGTCAACTAGAAGAGAAATATTTTTGCAGAATTTTGAGGCAAGAACCAAGTGAGTACAATGGAAAACTTGAGAGCAATGGAGTGAAGTGAGTTGAGGAGTGAAAATGAGAGTGTGAGAGGGAGAGAGCAATGGCCGGCCACCTCCTCTTATAATCGAGCCATAACGGCCACATTTGAATAGAGGAGAGGACAGGTGACCGTTGGGGCAAAGGGGAGCGCGCCCAACGGCCACCTTGGGTCGGCCGACCTGGCAAGTGGGGTCGGCGGACCCCCTGTAGGGTCCACCTGGTCTCCCTCTTGGCCCATAGCTCCCAATGGCCATATTGGTGATGACCACGGTTGCTATGTCCAGAAACTCCTCAAAATTATTTGCTCAAAAAGATTTCCAAATAAAAGGTTGCCTCGAATTCAAAATTTTTTCAAAAATCATAAAAAGGGTATGTCGGAGAAAAGTTCCAACATGCAAAATTGTTTTTGGTTTTTATAAAGGGATACAAGTGTTGTCCAAAATTTTCTATGGAAGATGAGAAAATTTGGACGTAAATGTTTCTTTTCGGAAATTTTGAATTTTTAAATGCATGGCGAGGGAAAAATTCAAATATGCTGGCGGAAAAATTGAAATAAAATTTTGGTGGAGGATATAAATATGCAAGGTGGTTTTGGAAAAATCCAAATGCAAATTGGTGGTGGAAAAATTCAAAAAAGAAAGGCCAATCAAACCGAATGATAATGCGGTTTTCCTGACGGCCAGGGCCGTGTCGTTTAAAGTCCGACAGGCTAAGACTTCCCCAAAGGCTTTTATTTGCTTCTTTTTGAATGGTTTAGCTTGGTGGCGCGGACCCGTCCTTGGAGATGAGGACGTGGAGGGTTGCGTCTTGACTTGCCACACTTGTTTCATCTTTGGTGGTGTAGGTGGCTTCTCGGACTTTGGGACGGGTTCTTGGCCCATAATCCCGGCCTCGTGGTCGCAGGTTTCTTTGGTTGAAACTGCGATGGATTTTCAATCCTTGCCAACCTCTTCCATAGAGCACTGAGGCTGTCCGTTTTCCTAGCTGTCACTTCAACTTCTTGAATGTTGGAGGTGTTTGGCCCATACTTGACCTTGATCATCGAGCATTGTTCTTTCCGAGGTTGAAACTCAAACTTTTCCTCCTTCCCGTTGATGTAGAGGCGGATTTCTCCAACTCCAACATCAATCTGAGTCTTTGTGGTGCTAAGGAAGGGACGTCCCAAGATGAGGGGCGTTTCTTGTCAATATCCATGTCAAGCACCACAAAGTTCACCGGGACGACGTGGCCCCTTATGAATACCGGCACATCCTCCGCAATCCCTATTGGAAAGCGAAAGGATGAGTCGGCCAATTGTAGCCGCATCACTGTTGGTGTGAGGAATCTATACTTTAATTGCTCGAAGATTGCCTTGGCACAATGCTCACGCTGGCCCCAAGGTCACACAGGGCGTAGTTAGAAGTGGAATCTTTTGATTGAACAAGAGATTACTGGAGAGCCTGGATCAGTTTTTATCGTGGAAGGTTCTCCTCTTATTTGCCTGTTCTCCCCTTTATGGTTAGTTCTCCTTGATAAGATTGGCGGTTTTGGTTAAAACCTTGACCTCCACTTGGACGATACCCATTGTTGTTGTTCATGTAGAATGCTTCTTCAAGGGTATGGTTGGGGCAATCCTTCCCCATATGGCCGGTGTTGCCACATTCCTCACACGTAATGCGTGAGTCAAGTGAACGAACACTATCATGTGTGTTGAAGTCGTTCAAGCGCTTCGTGACGAGGTCGAGCTTGGCGGACAATAAGTCCACCTCCTTGATAGGGTGTACGCCTTTAGAGCGTGGTTAGAGACGTTCATCGCTCCACCCTTGATTGGAGACCATCTTCTCAATAAGTTCTTTAGCTTGAGCAACGGTCATTGAGAAGAAGGCTCCTCCAGCAGCGGCATCCATATGTCCATGGGTTGTTGGAATCAACCCGTTGTAGAAATGTTGAAGAATGAGCCATTCTTCCATCCCGTGGTGTGGGCAGGCGGATATGTAATCTTAGAGCCTATCCCACGCCTCGGCGATGGTTTCATTGTTGGCTTGCTGGAAGCTTGAAATTCTTCCACGAAGGGCATTGGTTTTGCTCAATGGGAATAACTTTGCGAGGAACGCGGTAGAACAGCGGTCCCAAGTGTCAATGCTGGCACGATTGGCATAGAACCATTGTTTCGCCTTCCCAAGAAGGGAGAGGGGAAACAGACGGAGTCGGATAGCATCTTGGTTGACTCCGGTGGTTGCCGATGTGTTGCATATCTCAAGGAATTACTGGAGATGAGTGTTGGCGTCCTCCGTGACCTTTCCACAAAAAGGAATGGCCTGCACCATAGTGATTAAGCTTGATTTGACTTCAAACCCTGCATCACCGGCGTTGACATTGGGCCCAACGGGCACATTGGCAACGGAGGGAGCAGAGTAGTCACGGAGGGTCCTTTGATCAGCCATGTCAATAAGTGATGATGGTGCGGATGATGTGGGTTCGTCTGTCGGGAGTGTTGCTTGCGAGGGAGAGTCGACGCGGGGTCGGACTTTCCTTACAAGCGACTCTGGATTATCAACGAAGTTTTCCGGCAAGTTGAATTCACGCATACACTATCCTGCTTTCACATCAAAGAGAGAAACAGATCAAGGTTAGCCTGCAATGGGCAATGGTTAAATCACATCAAGTGTAATCATGAGCAATCATTGTACACTTGTCAACAATTGTCTTCCCCGGAAACGGCGCCAGAAATGCTTGTTGGTATTTCTTACACCAAACAGAAAACACCACCTTAGGCTAGTTAGGCCTAGAGTGAATATTCCCGGTTCGGCGCCAGAAATGCCTGGGGTTAAGTTACTTGCTTAGGATACATAATGATCCACAACTGGCAACGAGTGCCAGAAATGTATTATTAGTATGTAATCATAAAAGATAATCCGCAAGTGCACGGATAACCCGTTGTAGCATTTCACCCGAGGGTATTCCAGGGTATCGTTATTTATATTTTCCTAAAGGAAGACGTAGTTGACAAGTGTGTACTTATATTCATGGTGTTACAAATGATAGATCATAACCAATATCCAAATGCAGGGGTAAGGCAATAAATGGATAGAGGATAGTGCGACACACACAGCAGGCAGTTCCACTCTCTGATAAAAGGCGAGAGGCGGCTCTAAGCTAAACTAAGGTTAAGTAAGAAGAACTGCTACTCCTAATGTACATCGTCAAGTAGCGTGCATAGCATCTACCTATAGCCTAAGCTGCACACAAGCCAAGACTAAGCTGTTCTACTGCCGAGCCATCATCGGGAGATCCAGCGATCAGAGTCTGCCCCAATCTCCGGGCATTTCATATATACTCCTACGCCATACCCGAACGTGGAGGATTACAAGGGACGGACAGGGCTGTCACCACCTGCCGCCTACCTCTACAAACCGTGGGGCACGAACACGCATCCAAGGGTGGAAAGGCAGCCCTAGCACCATGCTAGCGTAACTAACCACAACTCTAGATCCCTCGAGGCACCTCGCAAGGCGATAAACCTAGAGCACTCTTGCAAGACAATGGACCCGATGACTAAGCAAAAGGAACAACTAGATCCAGCGAGCGATTACTTAGACAAAGGATCAAAGCTAGCACTACGTTAAGCATAGGCGTTCGTCGCTCAAGAACGAGCGACGAACGACGAACGATGAAGAACGATCATCGTTAACCGATGATCGAGTATGAACGAACGACGAACGAACGATGAACGATCATGAACGAACATCGATGAACGATGAACGAACGATGAACGAACATGAACGAACGAAGAACGTTCATCCAAGATCAAGGATGAACGATGAACTAGCATAAGCACATAAGTACTACAAGAACGATGATATTTCATTGATAAAGAAATAAGTCTTACAAATAGAGTAAAAGGATACAAGGGAATATGCCCTAAACTCTCCAAGGGACTTGGGAGCCAAAAGGGCAGCCCAACTACTCAGCCTAAGCCTAACAAGAGAGCCCCTAGCTCTGGATGTGTGGAGGAGGAAATGAGTCTCTTATGTTGTGTGTCTTCTAAGGAGGGGGTACCCCTTTATTTATAGCCCTCCAAAGGCGGTGGAGTTGAGGCGGTTCCAGATATTGTGGGCATTGATTGCAGGTGGAACCGACCTCCTGAAGTCGGTTGCAAACCGCCATAAAAAGATGGACCCAGGGGGGCCACCTGGCAGGTCGACCGACCTAGGGTTTGGGGTCGGCCGACCTGGCCCTGGCCCCTCCTGGGCTGGGCTTTTGCAGGTTGGCTCCCCTCGGCCTTTAAGCCTCTTTTTCAGGTGCGTGGCCTCAGTTGATATTCTGGTAGGTTCTAGGCCTTTAATCCTTGAATTATATTCCCGCGGCTTGCGTCGTTTGATGGACGTGTTGGAATCATCGCCTTGGGGCCTATTTACACCTGGAAATCCCTGTTTTCCACCTGCACATCCAAATCTAGAGGTACACGTGGAAATAGGTTATTTGATAACAAAATGCAAGTAACAAGTGTTAGTTCTTCCTTATTTATAGAGCTAATTGACGGTCAAAAACTGGGTCTAAGGACCGTCAACAACCGTATGGTACGGTCTCCATTCTGCCTCAGGGTTTTAAAGGAACTCGTGCAAAAGCACACCGTATGGTACGGTCTTTATGACCGTATGGTACGGTCTAGTCCAGAAAAGCTGATTTTCAAGAAATTTCCTTCTAATTTCAAGTTTCTCACACAAAAACCAAATAAACACCAAATATGGACTAGAAGGGGAACACTCAAACACTCCTTTGAAAATAAACCAATACTAGCAAAAGTGCCCGTGCGTTGCTACGGGCTTTAAAAAATTTACAACAAATAATAAGCATCCATACGTAGCAAAGATAATCTATATATTATTCCTAACTCTGGGATATTACAAAGTCTAGCATTATTTCTTTCATAAAAGGTTCTCAATTCTCTCTTCTCTCTTCTTTTTTACTCCAGAATATGCAAACATTCAAAGGCAATAAAAAAATACTAAGTCTTCAGAGCTCGATCTACGCTTCACATCCACTGTCCACCAAACCCATTATTAGTCCTCTCTGATTGGAACCATCTGAAATTCCACAAACAATTAGCATACATCAATAAGTAATTTTTTGTGGGTATTACAGGTATAAAAATCGAAGTACCACAGCAAAGGAGATAAGAATGTGATACTTACTATGTCTTGCGGGCTGGGAGAATACTTGGAACTCTGAAACCTGAAAAGTTGTAGAAAGCATGATGTTATTGTCGCAGAGTTAGCAGAAAAGTTAGACGTATAACAATAGGTGCCACTATAGCTAGCTACTGGCTCAATCCATTATGTAGTAATTTACTCAGCATGACAAAAGCATGGATAATTAATTTTTTAGAACTGGGATTGTTTGGTAAAAAAACTTGAGGAATAACAGAGAGCGAAATATTCCAAGGACAATACTCTTTTACCAAAAATGAAACTTTTCACAGACAATGGAATCACAAAAGTTATGAGGTAGTTATTTAGAACCATTTCTAAGCAAGAACAGTTACCCGCGGGCTTTGGTGGTTCCTGCCTTGGATATTATCTGGCGAGTCGCCATCAGCTGCAATCATCAAGATAACAGGTTTCAGGCATCAGCAGCATTATCAAGAGCAGCAAACAGACTTATCCACAAAAATCCTGATCCAAAGAGACAGTAACATTACACAGTGGAATACCTATGATCCAGCTGCCACCATCATCACCAGTTCACCACCGATATTGTGTAGGAGCACCCAATCATCCACTATCTCTTTCCGCTTCCTTCAAGTTGCAAGCAATACCATATTGTTCCATAAAAGAAAGGACAACTAAAAGCATATTCCGACTTGGAAGCACTTGTTTAGCAAACAATATTATTGTTCTTCACCTGATGAGCTGCTTTACCAGTCGTCGGACTTTGCCAAAGGCAGTCAGGCAGACCATTCACATTCTGGCCAATGTCCATCTCCTGCTCATACAGAAACATAAACTTTTCACCCTCTCCATGGCACACGCTCAATTCAAAGTCGTAACTTGACTAATCTGTATCTCCTTTCGTAAGCCAAATAAAGGAGAAGCAAAAAGAAAAAAAAAGGTTCACCTGGAGCGCCTTGTGACGTCCATGTCTGCTAGGTTCTTCAGCAAGCTCGCCAGCTCAGGCTGTGACAAAACACCAGGAACTTTACGATATAGTACATGTATAGAAAAAGGGTTGTCATCAGAGGCAAATTAGCGAAAGCTTCAGATCTTGGGTGTGACAAAGACCAACAAAATAACATTCGTCCTGATATCTTGTTGCTTAACCTGCAAAATCGAAGAATAGTCACCGAGGCATCTGTCAACAAATTTATAAATCATTATGTGGCTGAAGAAAATGAATAATTGGTGCCATCTGAAGCAGAAATAGTAAATAAGAAAAAGGTGGTTGTATACATGTCAGTGCACCACCAAACTGTACCGTCGTTTTATTTTAGTGGATTCACTACTGACTATATGTACATGCATTTCAGGTAGTAATGAAACATGCTTTTTTTGCTGGAGGCATTCAATCCTTTCAAGCAAGAAAACGTGTATTTGTGATCAGTTAGAAAAAATCTGGTATAGTAAATAAGGATGAAACAGGCTTACCCTAGTCCACGAGGATACAAATCTTTGACCAGCTAATAACAATTTAATCCATATAAGAATCGCTGATCTTTGAATAAAAAAATGTATATGTAAGATCACAGAGGCCAAATACAGGCAACTGGTACTGAGCATGCCATAAATTAATACATCTTATACAATGCACGATACAATGTAAACAATTATACTTACTAATAACAGCTAATAGCAGGATAATTTGTGCTTTGAATAGCCACAGTGCAAAGTGGCAAATCTGTAGTTCACAGCCTGAATGGGAAAGAAACTTATAACACTGATATCAGCCTAAGAAATGTATAGGTACGCTCTAATATTAGTACTATATGGAATACATGTATATTTATACACGGAACACAGGAGAATATTGCATATATCAAAATTGAATTAGTGTAGAGTTACAATTTCTGAAATCAATCATGGAAAATTCAGCTAAAAATTGTACATCTAAAAACTTCATACTAACAGGCTCTATGGAAAGGAAGCTGCAGGCCAAAAGACTACAGCAGAAGCTGGATGTGATGCGTAGTGACTTACTCAGGTGCCTGCTATCTCACATGGTCGTGACATCTTGAATCACGGATTTAAGTTTGATTTTACTGATGTGCATGCTATTTCACATGGTTGTCACGTTTCTTTAATAGCTTTTACTTTTGAACTGCAAAGAACAACATATGGTGTGCGAAGTAAATCATTATGAGATTTTAAAAGGCAAGCTATCAGGAAAAAGGAACTTTTAATAAGACATCGCTTGAAGAAAAGAACCATAGAGGTATTACTTGTAGAAGAAGAAGGTATTACCTTTTTCTAATTGTTAATAGGCTACCAAGGCTACCAATTTAGGTCTAGGTCTAGAAAAAAAAAACATAGCATTACCTCAATGAACTTTACTAAGAATACATGATCTGAGATGAAAATCATCCAACATATTCACATTCTTCACTGATTAGGTCATAAACCAATCTGCATCTGCATGAGGTCGATGGATAAATCTGAACCAATCAATGAACATATACACCAAACGGATGGCCAGCTGCCAAATTAAACAATTCGTTAGTTGAAATAGAGGTACTGTGATACAGGAGATCAATGCAACAGGTAGTGTTTATGAATAATGAGAGTCAACCATTCATCGGAGCAGCAACTGCACATCTAAGCTTGCACTCGAGGTCGAGGAGTGTAATCTTTTTATGAGTCAAAACAGTAATCAGAGCCAAATAATCTGTATGCCTGAAAAAATCAAATGTCTGCAACCATCGATAAAACCCATATCGCGAAACATACCAGCGCATGGGTAGGCCTCCTCCGTCAGCAATACAGATTGTCGCCCCAGCTTCTCGGGCGCCGTTGGCAAGGCATGAGGCCACATATACCACATGGGTAAATCGGCATGGGTAGGGCACGGCGGCTGATGCTTTCTCCCCCGTCTCCCGTGCTGCAGGGAAACGACTTGATCGGAGCGCCGGCATTGGGGAGGCCGGGATGGGAGGTGAAGGAGCGTCAGTGAGGGAGCGGAGGAGCGAGCAGAGGATACAATCGAAAGATCGGGAAGGGGACTGGATGAATTTTTTAGACCGCGTCGCCGTCGGCCTCCGGGGACATCGGGGCCGCCTCCTCGTCATCCTCCTCATCCAGTCCTGCCACCGCCAATGCGGCGCGCGGCGAACGCGTTTTGCTACTTTCCGGAGGCGGCGGCGGCCCGAATTTCTGGGGGTGGCGGGCGGCGGCTAGGGTTTGGTGAGGGAGAGGGAGATCGGGAGGAGGAAAGAACGTGAGAGGATGAGAGAGGAGTCGGGACGGCGAGGGAAAAGAGGGCGACGGCACGAAGTGGGCGCTCGTGAGCAGGCGGGGGCCCCACCTGTCGGCGCTCCGATCTATTACGAGAGAGGAGGGGGCGCGCGACGCACGCAGACTCAGAAGGAAAATAAAGAAGAGTAAAGATAGGTTGCACATAGGCTTATATTAATTTTTCAATCGGCTAATAAGATGCATCTAATAAAAGCCGAAGGAGATAAAACCAAAGTAGGGGTATGTATGAGCCCTTTGCCTATGATCCGTGCAAGTAGATTTAACCTTGAAGATCATTTAGCAAGACTCAATGGGCATAAAAGCGCAATTCTTTTCTTTTGTCACACTTCTATGAGATGTGAGATCATATTGCGAATGAAACACTTCCTCATAATGTGACCACTCCTTTGTGATTTCCTATATGCAATGAGACAAGCATATCATACAAATGCAAGGGGAATTTAAACATGCCATGTGATATGCAAGCAAAGTTAAGACAACGCATAAAGGAAACCTACTCAAGGTCAAGTTTGAGCCTCTCTCAAGCTTACTCACTATGAGCCAAACCTTGCCTTGAGTCCATCGGTCCACCAACTCAAGCATCCCCTTGCTCATAGCTATCTTGAGAAAGTTAGACCTTGAACTAATTTTTTTGTTCTTTTCTTTTAGTTATTTACACATGCATGGATGCAAACATACTAGTTCACAAAGGAGTACCTAGCTACCATGCAAGCAATGCAAGAAAGAAAACTACTATGATACAAGTTACCTCCTTGAAGAGTAGATATGTCGGTGAAGCACTCATTGCTTGTGGTGGACCTTCATGAATTGACATCGCGGCACACGGTCCACCACCAACACCCTTCTAGGTCTTGTTCTTGGGGTCCCACTCGCACTTGGTTGGCCCATCAAGGTCAACAATGTACTTGGGCACCTAAATCCTTCTCGTCTTCCTCCACTTGTCCGGTGATCCAAGAGCTTTTGCCTTCACTTTGCTCCGCTTGTCCCTAAAGAGCTTATAGTGTGTGTTCTCATGGAACAAGTTAGCGTTAGGCAAAACTTTGGAACTTCTCACCTTGAGACAATTTTTGCTAGTGTGCCCATCTTGGCAACACTTGTCACAATAGTAATCGTCCGCCATGAGAGGTACCACCCAAAGGGGAATGTTGTCGTCCTCGCCGATGAGGTTGATGGCGGCGGGGTAGGAGCCAAGTCCCTTGTGCTCGGAGTTGTTCACAAGGTTGCGACCAAGTATCTCCTTATGAATGGTCCTTCCCCTTGTGAGCCTTTCAAAGCCGTCCATCACCGAAGCTCTCTCCTCCTTGAGTTGATGATATTCTTTCAAGATTTTCTCATCAAGAGA
The DNA here is from genome assembly GCA_012490785.1 of Eragrostis nindensis. Lineage (NCBI taxonomy): Eukaryota > Viridiplantae > Streptophyta > Magnoliopsida > Poales > Poaceae > Eragrostis > Eragrostis nindensis. Next base: position 353,294 of record JAAXCT010000385.1, read on the forward strand.
GATGCTCTCAAGAGAGAGAGTTAGTCCATCACAAGTAATATATGAAGAATCGGAATGGATGAACTAGAAGAAGAAGTGTTACTCTTTTCAAGGTTGGATTGATGTTCTTCCTCAAGAACCTTGAACTTCTCGTTGAGCCTCTTGTGATCGACCTTGAGCTTGTCATATCTCTCATCCAAGGTTATGAGAGAAGTATAATGGTGCTTGAGCTCATCCTCTAGTAACTTGGACTTCTTCTTGAGCTTTATGTGGTCCTCCTCAAGCTTGTCATAGTCCTCATCTAGAGCCTTATGAGAGATGGATAAGTCCCTAAGTTCATCTTCAAGTTGACGAACTCGAAAAGCGGCCACTTTATGTTCCTTCTCCAACCTAGCAATGGTCTTGTCCTTTTTCTTGAGCATCTTGCCGGTTAGGAGAATGCTATCCAAGAGCTCCTCATAGGTGGGCTTATCCTCCTCATCAAACTCCTCCTCGGACTCGCTCTTCTCATCCTCATCACTACTATCATCATCTTTGGCCATCAAGCAAATAGGAGGTGGAGGTAGAGTCTCGGAGATGTTTGTGAGAGCTGTACCAGCCATTTTCTTGCCCTTGGAGGATGAGTCATCACTTTCTTCTTCATCACTATCATCATCCGTGACCCACTTTCCAACAAAGAGACCCTTGCGAGATGATCTTCTCTTGTCTTTGCCTCTAGAGCTCTCCTTCTTGACAAACCTCTTCCTTGTCTTGTACTTGCTCCTAGAGTCTTCTTCTTCATCATCGCTTGACTCTTGAGTCTTCTTCTTGCCTTTCTTGATTGGCTTTGTGCACTCCTTGGCAAAGTGACCTTTCTCTCCACAATTGTAGCACTCGGCATCTTTCTTGTTGATGAATTTTCTCTTGAAAAAGTTGCTTTTCTTCATGAGGAGTGCTAGGTCATTTGGATGGATTTGCAACAAGTCTTCATCATCTTCTTCAACTTCTTCATCACTTGAATCTTGAGTCATCACCTTCTTCACCTTCTTCTTGCTTGACCCCTCGGATGCAAAAGCAAGATTCTTGGAGGGCTTCTCATCAAGCTTCTTGTCAAGGTTGTAGCTCTCGAAGGCGGTGATCTTCCCAAGTAGCTTGTGGGTTGTGAGTTCTTGAATGTCGGTGTTGAAGAGGCATGTGATGAGTGCTCCATACTTCTCCCTTGGGAGAATCCTCATGATCTTCCGCACAAGGTCACCATCATCAATCATTTCCTTCACACCGAGAGAGTTGATATCCTCTACAAGCACATTCAAGCGAGAATAAGTATCATTGATTAGCTCATTTGAAGACATGGTAAAGGCATCATATTTGTCCTTAAGGACATAGTATCTTTCCTCTTTCACATCCGAGGAACCCTCATGAACTTGTTGGATTTGAGTCCACACTTCATGAGCGGTACCCGCGGACTTGACTCGAGCAAAGACCTCTTTAGTGATTGCTTCAAGCAAGGCATTTTTAGCTTTAACATTTGCCTTCGCAAGATTCACATCAAGAGTACCAATGGGAGTTCTTAGAGAGACACCGGAACTCGTCACCTCCCATGCGATAGGATCGAGAGCCTCGAGGTAAGCTTGCATGCGAGCCTTCCAATAGGCATAATCGGTCCCATCGAACGGGGGCGGTCCACTTCCTCCCGACATCCTTACTCAAGGCGGTTAAGCTCTATTTGAGCAACGAGGCTCTGATACCACTTGAAAGGATCAAGGGCACCGAGAGGGGAGGTGAATCGGTGTCTCAATAATTTCTCCCAAACGTACTTAAGGTGTGAAGCTAGCAAGACTAGATATGGTGACAACAAGAAGCTAGCGATGCGCGCACACAATCTAGTCTAGCAACAAGCAACACCCTAACAAGCAATTTTACTAAGTAACAAGAGACAACCTATCAAGCAATTCTGCTAGCATGAAAGTAAATGCGGAAGCATAAATGCTAGTAAGTAAAAGAGATAGAGATAGGAATGCTCATGATGTTTTTCCCGTGGTCTCGGAAGGATGGCGCCTTCCCCTACTCCACGTTGGGTCACTCCCGTCGGAGTCTCGACCCCGTCCCTCCGCTCGAAGGCGATCCCTCCTAGAGCACACTTCACCCTCCAAGTGAAGTCGCGGGCACGTCCCGCCGGGCTCTCTCCCGGGTACTCTTCCGGAGGTAAGGCTCCGCACCTGATGCGTGCCAAAGGGCGCTCCACTAGTGATGCTTCTTTCGCATGGGAAGCTCCAAAACCGTGTACAAACTTGCGTCGGCTTCCACAATCTCCTTGGACAGCTCAACACCAACGGCTAACCGGTCTAGACCTTGCCATAGACTAAGAGTAACAAACCGAAGTGACTCTCTCAAGCTCACACTAGTCTAGAGATTAAGTGGATGCAATTGCTACTCTCTCAAGCACTAGGATCACTCCAAATCCTTCATAAGTGCTTCTCTCCCTTGCTCTTGGCTTCCTCTGAGTTTCCTGTACTCCCACAATGGCCAAGAGACCCCTCAAGGGGCGAGCAACCAACTATATATAGGCTACCAACCCAAAACTAGCCGTTGCTCAAAAGTGCCCAGGAAATATAAGGACCGTACCATTGACCGTACCATCCGGTCTCCATTTGACCGTACGGTCCGGTCTCTATTTCCAGGCATTCTTCCATTTCCTTCTTCTCTGTCTGAACTTCTTCAATGAAGACCGTACCATACGGTCCCTAGGACCGTACCGTCCGATCAATAGTCCGGTCTTCATTTTCTTCACTTCCAGAAACTTCAGCTTCTCTGTCTGGAATTCCTCTGATGACCGTACCATACGGTCCCTTGACCGTACCGTCCGGTCAATGCTACGGTCTTCATTTTCTCAGCATCCCGAGACTTCACTTCTCTGTCTGGATCTTCAATGAAGACCGTACCATACGGTCCCTAGGACCGTACCATCCGGTCCCTTCTGCATAAGCTGAAAACTTGATTCACTTCTTGATCCTTGCTTCCAACTTCTCCATTCTTGGTTCCTCTTCTTCTCTTCAGCCACCCTAGCCCTCAAGAGACTCACAATGCATCCATATGATCTCTAACCTAGTGTGCTCTAAGAGAACCAATTCGATCCCTCTTGATAGTCCGGTTTTTTCTATGGACTCAAGCTAACATCTACACCAAGCCAACACTTGCTTGGATCTATCATGTCCTTAGCCTTGATCCATCTTCAACCTTGACTCCATCAAGTTCTCGATCCGAATTGTCGAGGCAACCAATCACCAAGTCGTCGATAAAGATAGGGTTTTGTGAGACGACGCTTCCTTGACATGACCATTTATATATCCTGCATGGAAATGTTAGTCACATCAATATAGTCACCCAATCACCAAAACATTCATACCTTTGGGGTTTCCGAACTCCAATGGTCATGAAGCTTACAGTGTGTGCATGGTGTTTTTGAAGCATGACCCTTGCGTTTTATGCATTTGCGGTTCATTTGCTGTTTTAATGATCTGAAATCATATTCGCATGATTAATGAACTAAAACTTGCAGTTTTTCTCTGAGCTCTCTTGTTTTTGAAGAACCTTAGCATCCTTTTGAGAGCCTCATAATTTTTCTGGCATGATTGGGTAAATAATTCTGAAGATTTAGAATACCTTGCTGCTAGGATGCTTCCGAGAATTGTATCCATTGCTGTTTGCACCCATATACTTGTTTACATGTAGTAATCTTATGTGCACATTTATTTTGAATCATATGTCCAATTTTTCTAGTAGAAGAAATATCCTGATTAACCTAGAATAGTTACTATTAAACCCTGAATGGTCACTAATTAGTCCGGTCACTAAATACCAAAATTTTTCCTAGAAGTGAAATATTTCTTGAAGAATTATGCAATCCAAGCAGGGTGAATCATATGCTACTTTTGCAGAAAAATTAGTAGTTGTACAATTTGGTATAAAGTGAATAGAATTGCAATAATCCTAAAAGTATTTTGGGGCTAACCCAAAGATTGGCACCAGAAGGTCGATATGATTGGAACAAGTTGAAGTTCCATGCCAATACACTTTAGGAATTATGTAGCTATTGAATATAATATTGTTGCTAGCAAGAAGCTATTGAACATATCATCACTGAAGATGATACCTATCAACAATAATAAGTTACTTGTAGTACTCATGAGCATAAGCTTTTGGAATCATGGAGAGACCGAAAGTGAAGCATTTGGCAACATAAGTAAATCCAGGCCATTACCATTGTCTTAAGTACAGAATACTTGGTCATTGGTTCACCATTTGTCAGATTCATAGAAGAATTGAGAATACATATACTAGGAAGCTTGCAGCTAGTATAACAGGATTATTGGACATAAATCTTGAAGATAAAATCTATGTATTGTAGCTCTCATGAAGAAGAGACACTGCAATCATAGAAGATTGGTAGTAGTACAATAGATATCATCACTGAAAATCTTGAAGGATTGAGCATTAATTCCGAAAATATAGCTCTTGAAGATAGCCTCCTGGATGAGGATGATCATTTTGGTGATGAAATATACTATGTGCATGTGGACTCGGCATAGTCTTTCAAATTTGAAATATGCTACCAAGAAGTAGTTATTATATGGTGGTGCATTAAGTTTATAATTCTTGAAAGAATTAGATGGATCATGCAAACTTTTAGAAGAGTGAGCATTTAATTTATCATGAAGATATTAGCTGGAAGCCTTAAGCTTAAAGCATGCATCTAATAATCTCGGTTGTAATTGCATTTGTTCGTTATCTACATTATAGCTTGAAGTCTATATGTAGCTTGGTTTTGGCTTAGTTTTCTTGCCTTTATTTGTTACCTGAAGTATATTTGTTAGATTTGCTTGGAATATAAGAACTATATGCTGAACATATTGATTTGCCAACTCTGTTAGTATTAATCATTTGCAATGATATTTGTCCACCATGAAGCCACACATAACCTTGCAGGTTATTGAATAAGTTCTTTGTGCATTACTACCAAGTAGGTAGAATGGAATTTGAATTTCCTAGAAGCACATGAACCAGTGGAAAACACTGGTATTATAATTGATTTTGGAGATCAGTTTGGCCCTGAAATAGTGTGATCCTTAAAATTGTACTGAATACAATAAACTTGAAGTTTGTATGATATCTACCCTACTCACATTATTTCTTAGAATGTTGTGTACATGAATGGTACATATGTGAGTTTTCACACCAATTACGGCTATACTAGTAGTATAAATGCAGCCTATGATACATTTGCATTGTGTCGTAGAGAATGCGAGAAGCATCCAATGAACATGAAGTTTAGTAATAGTGTGAAAAGGGGGAGGGTTTTGATTGATGATAGCATAAGAAATATGTGGATATACTAGAAATATAATAGACATGATCTAGTCCAGGATGATTGGATTACACATTGTGAATGAGGCTGTTGCTCTAAGCATAGCCATTTAAATCAATTTATCATTCGAGTTGTGTATGAATTCAAGAAGAAAACACAAATCCACACTAATGTGTTGGCTTGCACGCCACTACACTTGGCCATTGCTAACCTTGCATGGTTTTGCATATATCTTCTACAATGCGCCTGAACTATGGCCTGTCGCCATTGCGCCACTCCCATTCTGGCTTTGCATGCCATCTTTGAGTGTGACATCATGTTGAGTTGACACTACATTCCTCTCATGCGCTAAAGGCTTGCTAACCTATATGCCGCACCATGAATTGTGCACCGAATGCACATAAACAACTGAAACTAGTAGTTATAAGTGATTCTCGAAGGACGAGATCAGGGGGAGTAAATGAAGATAATATGGGTTTTACTCAATCGAATATGAGTATGTGGAAGTTGGCGAATGAATTTGCTAAGTCTATTATGTGGAACACTTAACTCGATGATAATGAATTTGAATTGGCTAATTGAATTGGTAGAACCTGCAAGTCTAGTATGGCAATCAAATATTCTAGAAGAATAAGTTTCCTGCATGTTTTCACATTATGAAACTTGTAGTTTCTTTTGCCTTGAAGTGTTTTATTTGATATTTGTGATTTATGCAATTAAATCCAATTTTGTTGCGATGAATAAAAGAAGCTAGACATTATCATTGTTTTTCTGACATGATAGAATTGCTCCGTTCAGAAGTTAGAGCATGTCTAGCTCACTGCATATATGAATATAAGTGCGTGAATATTTTACAAATATTTTCACCATGATTTATGCATACATGAAAGGCAACAACTTGAAGTTTGGTGATATAATCTGGAATTATATTAATTGAATGCCTATGATAGGGGATATCACTTGAAATTGTATGCTATAATGTTGGCATTAGGGGGAGAAAGAACCCAGAATTGAATGCCTTACATTATCATTCCTTGGAAGCTTGAAGCAGGAATGGAATCACGCATTGAATATGCGCATGAAGCGTATGCGCAAGAAGCGTAATGCCAGAATAATCTTGAAAGGAGGGAGGAGTAACTAGAAGTTACGCTTACAAGAAGTAAAACGAATACCGTATGTGGTATATCACAGGGACGCTTGTGCTTATATCACCGGTCGACTTGTTTATCATTGATCTAAAATCTATTGGGACGCCTTTGGATTCTAAATCAATGGACACTTGTCATTGCAATTATAATGAAACTCCTCCGACTCTTGAAGAGAGAGAACACTTCATGAAGAAGGATCAAGAACCTCATGAAGAGTGATCATCATGAAGATGAGAACCCAACACCATAGTGCACACAAAAGTGTTGGGAATGCAGAACAATAGAAGAATATGAGAATATATGAAAAGAATAGTTGTTAACAACATTTCCTCAAGAATTGCAATTTTTTTCTCTTATGCATGAGAGAACCCGGATCCGGCAACAAAGTCCATGGCAAAGATGCTTGTAGCGTTATTATCGGGTCAATGAAGAAAGCAATTGAGGATGGACCATAGAATGGTGAAAGTATATGGTTCATAAGTCTCTGAAAGACTAATATTCTCATACTATGAAGAAAGAATGAAGTTCTGCTGCATCTCTGGCGAGAAATATGAAGAATGAATGAAAGTGCAGTTAGTCACAGGATTCTAGAAATCCAAATGACAAGATTTATGAAGGACAATGAATAATTCCTGAATAGAATTATCACAACATATAATGTCTTCTTGGAAGAATGACATAAGACTCTAAGGAATAATATCGTCTTGAAGGATGATATGAGTATCATAGAGCCTCTCGCAAAAGAGAATGTATCTGACGGAAGAGAATCATTTTTAGAGAATATCCTTGAAGGAATGAGTCACGAAATGACTTGCCAATCGAATCTTGAACTAACACCATCTATCCCAGAAGATAGTATAGGCCCGACTATATAAATAAGGAATCATAATACCTTAAAGGTATGAGTACTCAGAAAGTACAAGCTAGCACAAGAATGATGATTTCCTACATTACCGCGGAAGGTAATTGAACATTGATGGTTATTATCCCCCATAGAAAATCAAATTGATTGAAGAAATTGTTTTGATCTTGAAGGATGAACATTACAGATTTGCAATGATGAACGTCATGTCTTGAAGCATGATATACTATACTCTAAAGATATAGACCATTTGCGAATTACCGCCCTGTATGAGGCATCCTAAGAATGCATTTGGATGAGAAGAATCACTCACCATATACTGAATACATGTGAAATTAGAGTGAATGAATCCCCAAAGATTATCTATGAAGATAATACAGCTTGTATTGCACAAATACAAAAGGGACATATTAAGTCGAAGGTCACGAAGCACATTACGCCGAAATTCTCCTTTATGCATGAAATGCAACAAAATGAAGAGATTACGGTAACTCATACACGCACTACCTGCCGGTTCTTTTCAAAAAGCATAGGCATGGTAGAAGTATGAGGAGACTTATATAAGCGTGCAGATCAGGGGGAGAACATTCCGAGCACATAATCCCTATCACTATAGTTTAGAAGACAACATAGTGAATTCTAGAAGAATTAAACATTGTACTCTTTTTCCTTCATTGAGTTTTTACCAGAAGGTTTCTCAAGAAGAGATTTTTAACGAGGCAATGTGTGCAATGTGAAGCTACGGTACCATGTACTATTTTCTCTATTTTTTCCTACTGGGTTTTTATGAAGGAGTTTTTAATGAGATATGTGTGTCGTCGTAAAATGCCCAAGGGAGAGTGTTATAGTAATACTCTAGATGGAGGAAGAAAGGAAGTCCTAGAAGGATCTATCCTAGTCCTGCTCCAATATGTAGACAATTTACCAAAGGACTTTCTCTCCAAGTAGGAAACGAGGACCTCTACCCTGGATATAAATAGTGGAGCACTCCTATGTTGTAATCACTAGTTTATTCAGAATAATAAAGAGAAGGCTCCACCCTACATTGTATCTTGTCTCTTTGTCTACTTTGTGTACTTGTTCTCTACCACCGATAGCGTTACTACAACACCTAGTACCATCAAATCTCCTACCCCCAGTTCCCAAAAAAAAATAAATAAGAAAGTCTCCTACCCAATGGGACTTGAAAGTTGGAACGACGTGTTAGCACTACAACAAGGGTTGTTTCAACTTTAAATTGTCAATTATAGATTCTATAATCAGAAGTTCAAGCACATATTCATCTTTCAGACTCAAGATTCCAACAACCTAGTTAGGGTCAGCTTTTTTAAGGCGGGGAAGTTGCAAAACCGGTCTTCTTTTGGATCCCAATTCTAAAAATGGTTCTCTTTTCTGGATTTTGCAAAATTCGGTCCTTTTTTTATGTTGAATGAGTCCGTTCCCTTGAAGCCCTTTTTTGAATTAAAAAAGAAACACAAACTTTTGGGAAAAGAGGAAATGACCGGACCGCCTGATTTTGGAATGGCCACATGTCTTTATGCTTGTCACTTAACACCGTTAAAAGCTCCAAATGAAATATGACCTACTCATGTCTTCAAATTCAAAAAATAGGACCTATTTTGCAAAGATCAGAATAGAGGACCATTTTAAAAGTTTGAGTCCAAAAACATGACCGTTTTCGCAATTGCCCTTTAAGATTGTGGCACATTACATCAGGGCCGTCCCAAGGCATGTGCGGACGGTGCGACGGAACAGGGCCCCCAAATTGTTGGGGCCCCAAATTAAACTAGATCCCTCCTTCCCCAGCTCTGAAAATCAGTTCTCGCCCCCATGATTTGGGCGTCTGAGTTTGTTCGTCGACTGCTGCCGGTAGAAGAGGAAGAAGAAGCGGTTATGAAGGGATATGGGCCCTTGTGCCTCACGGGCTTTATGCTTTAATGATGGCCCATTTCAGAACTAGCCCGTTTGCGACTGAAGAAACAACGCAAGCCCACTCTCTCTCAAAAAAAGAAACAACGCCACAGGCCCACAGCTGTAGGACTCGTTCCCAGATATTTATAGAAACGAAAATCACAGCGTCGGCCGTTCGTTGGTTTGTCTCTCCAAATCGTTCATTTGTCTCCCCTCCACTCGAACTCGTTTCCAGCCACAAAATTCAAATCTTAAATCGCCATCGCGTAGAAGAACTGCCGGTGATGGCCATGGCCATGGCCGCGCTCCTGATGGCGCCGAGGTCCAAACCGATGGACCTGGACCTCCTGAAGTGGGAGGCCTTGGTCAGTATTTTGCACAGGGCCTCCGAAATCCTCGGGACGGCCCTAATTACATACATAAGGGGCCTGATTGGTTTCTTGCACAGCTCGGGCCTACGCCGCATCAGTGAGCCAGGCTCCTTTTGGCTAGTCCTGGGACTTGGGCCGGGCCAAATTCGTGTGGGCCGCAGCCCAGACGTTTGGCACGGCCCGTGGCACGGCCCGGTCCGAAGGGGTTTCGTGCCGTGCCGGGTTTTGGGCACAACGGGCGGCACGGCACGACACTGTCGCATGGGCCGTGCTTGGGCCGGCACGGCACGAAGGCGGCCCGATGGCACGGAAATGGCCCGATGGCACGGTGGCGGCCAAGGTTCATTTTGTATTTTGATTCGTATTTAAAATTTCAAAGTTGTATAGAATTTGCATATGTACACCAAATGCGTTGATTTTTTTTCTAAAATCTCAGAAAAAAGTGTTCTATCACGTTTATGTATTTGCATCATTCTGGTATAGTATAGTTTTCTACAGTTCAATCAATTCATTAATGGTCGCTATTTAACATTTTCTTTACTTTTTTGTAAATCACCAAATAAATTGAATTTTGAAATGATTTTTTGCATGGATGTCCAAATTATACATATCTACACAAAGCAATTTTGTATAAATTTTTTTGAATCACTTACACTCATGCAAGTTCGAATTGCTCCTCATTGTCTCAAAAGCTTAGAACTTCTATATCGTTTAGTAAATTTTGAACACATATTCATGCAAACATTGTTGAAAAAATTCCTCAGAAATTGTAGAGGTTGGTGTTGACTTGGAACAGCTCCACACCAAAATTGAGCTCAAAATTCGGAATATTTTTGGATATAAAAAAAATACAAAGCTCACTTTTCCTTTGTTTTTTTTTGTTACGCTCAAAGTATGATGATTTTGGAACTCAAATTTGATATACACATGTAATATAGCTGTCCTAAACTATTGTAATTTTGGTGGATTTTTTTGATTTTTTTATCCATGTAACACTATGAAAAGAATCAATTTAAACAACAAAATGCGCTTTCTCTCCATGGAAACATACTCCTGAAAGAGGCTTTGAGTAAAACCGGGCCGTGCCCGGGCTTGGCACGGCCCGACAGAGGCCCACCGTGCCGCGTGCCGTGTTCGGGCCGAGTTTTCGCCTTGTCGGGCCGACCGGCACAGCACGACGCGGCCCGACGGGCCGTCACGGCCTGGCACGGTGCGGCCCGAAGCACGATGGGCCCGTGCCGTGCCGGCACTGGCACGGCCCGAGTCCCAGGACTACTTTTGCCCAGGCTGATGGCATGCAAAAGCATGTTGTTTGCTTACCTGGTTACTCACAGCATGGCTGGGCGGAGCATTTGATTGGTTGCCTTGATATATAGCTGCTCCTGCATCGCTGCTCTCTCATTGCATGCAGCTCACAGAGCTTGCGGGAGCTCGGTTCAGCCTGGCTCGGCGGAAGCGACCATTTTCCCCGGATCTGCAGAGCCTGGCTGAGGAGGGAATCTTGCACCGCGCAAGACAGGCCCAGCTGCGGCTGCACCCATCCAATCATGCGCTGGTTGCATCCCGGGAGCCTGGTTCGACTGAAACCAGCCAACTAATCAGGCCCAAGATGGCCCACAGTAAATAACTTAAATAGTAAATATGGAATCCAGACAAACAAACAACTCTCACCTTTTGAGCACTCAGATCTAAACATCCCAGAATCCAATATCACAATTGTGAAATCCAAAGTTTAAACAAACAGGCTTAGGGAAATTATAACAACGATCTACTACTCCAGTTCCAAATTACTTTCATTTACCCTTTATCAAAGTAAAATATATGTATCTGTGATCATTACTTTAAAAATGTTATAAATTTAAATGTGTAAACTATATATTAAGAAAGCATTTCTCACAATAAATCAATAATATAAATCATATTATGTTATTATATTGTGCTATTGATCTAAAAAGTATTCTATTATTTTGATAAATTGATAATCAAAGATAGAATTTTTCAAGGACAGAGTAAAAACTATCATGTGCCAACTGGATGATTTTTTAGATAAGGGAAGCTTTATTTCATAATGAAATAGAGTTCCGGCCTCTGCACCGCGTTGGTACATGTAGCCGAAAACACATCAAACACCAACAAGAACCGAGACAAATCGGTTTAAGAAAAAGTAAAAGAAAAAACAAAATCTCCACCCTCCATCTAGAAGTCCTCACATTCCATGGCATCGTAAATCTTACTTGCAGGTATCTTGATGAACCTCTCAAAGTCCAAATACCATCCACATGGTGGAGGGAAGAACTGGGTCATATACACCATCAACCTGACTCAAAGCCCCAAAGTCCTCAACAACATAGTCATAGACCTGGCCAACATGAGTTGCTGGATAGCAGCGAGAAAATCCATGACACATACTATGAAGTTCATCTCCGTATATGTTGCCAATTTTGTCTTGACGATCATCAGTTCCATGGACCAAATTTGAAAGTCCTCATTAACAGAATCGTGGTGATCACCACACAGGCACACACTTCACTACTGGATCTGAACAAAACTGAAACACTACCACTGACCATCAGCCTGCGTCGATCTAAACGCATACAGCAGATCATAGGCCATCGATGTCCACTGTCCAGTGTCCACAACGACAGCAACCTTCAGCGCCTGTCCAGCAACATTCTAGCCATCAGCGCACACAGGTTCACCTGCCACCAGCCAGATGTTCAAAGCAACCTAGCAAAGATGACATCCAGTGTCCACAACGACAGCAACCTTCAACGCCGGCAACATTCTAGATCTAAGTCAAAGTACATCGGCAAATCCATCAGTGATGGCCTCCTCCATCTTGCCTCTGCCAATGTGATCAAAATGGTGAAAGGTCCCCCGCACAGCCATTAGGCAAATCCACCACAACGAGCAGTAGCCAACCACGACGATTGAAGCGACGCAATCTACCATCCACGCTGAGTAGGCATTACGGCCATGAACAACATCCTGATGTTGTTGCCGATCCCATGAAAATCTGGAAACAAAAAACTAAATAACCAAGCCACGCACCATCTATCCCTGATGGCTTTTCCCACTGATAGCTGATCCGATCCGAGGTCTGCAACAAACCACGACGAACTGCCACCACAACGTGTGGTTGGCCAGCGCTACTTGATGCTGTTGCCGGACCACCATAGCCAAACATGTCCGTACGGCCGGACGGCGACGTGCTTTGCCCACCTCGGCAGGCGCGCGACCGCGAACCCGATCTGAGGCGACGCTCACGGGGGAGCATCCGCCAACTAGGCGGCCAACCAGATCACCCGTCTCGCGAGCCGCCCCTTGATCCGTCGATGAATGGATCTGGCAGCCACCGGACAACAACACCACCAAACTCCATGGACACGAGAACCAGAGAAGTAGCGGGGAGGGGAAAAAAAGGGAAACAATGACCCCGCCGCCGCCTTCCTCGCCGCTGAGCGGGTTGTGCCGCTGAGCGGGCTCCGGCGGCGGCGAGGTGGGTGGAGGAGGAGGGGGATCTAGTGGCGGCGGGTGGGGGTCGCCGCCCGTGCCGCCTGGGAAGGCGACGCGAGGGCCTGAACGGGCCAGAGTCTCACGTGCCAACTGGATGATTGAGGTGGGAGTTTGAGTTTATCAATTCTGCATGGTACGAGTGAACAGTCGCAACTTGGCAGAGCATTGAGGATGAGCGACTGCTGCAGAGCCTTAAAAGCCATTGGTCGATTGAGCTCGTCCGGATCTTTCTTACTATTTTTTTAACACATCTTTAGGTCTGTACATTACCTTCATATTTTCTTTGTTGATGTTGGTTAGCACAAATTTGTAAAGGAAGCAAATATAGAGTGCTCGTGAGCAATAAGAGGTCATTTGGTCGCGAACTTTATATACCGCGCGCGGTAATAATTATCTATCGCTCGCGCGGTATGGGCCAGTTACGTCGTCAGTTTCGGCCCATCAAGCGACACGGTCATCTTCCTCCTCTGCCTCCCCCACGCTGCCATGCTCGCCGAGCGCCACCCTAGCCCGCTCGCGTCCCCCGCGCCCCTGGCCGTGTGCCCGCACCGCCACCGCTTCGCGCACCGCCGTGTGAAGCAGTTGTTCCGGCCATCAGAAGCCGTTGTTCCAGCCTCTAGAAGCATTGTTCCGGACACAAGGACCAATTGTTCCGGCCTCAAGAAACAATTGTTCCAGCTTGAGTCGATTCCCGGTCCCGGCATGCAAGGGGGCACCTGGTGCTCGATTCGTGGGCCATTGGTGGGTTTTTTCGGAGGAGGTAGATGAACAATCGGCAACGCACGGTGTTGAAGTGCGGTGTCGCCGATCCCTCATTTGGTGGAGCTTTGTCACTATCCCACTCATCCTTGCATCGAGGGTCAACACGCCTATGTCCAAGATTATCGCAAGTCTCGTACCCGAGCCAAACTTATGTGCACGAGAAAGTTCCTGAACCAACTCTAATATGGACCTCGGATCGTTCATATAGTATGCTGATCCAAGATCCATCATCGTTCGTGTATTCTTCATTCAAGAACAAAGTTTTGACTGAAGAGGGAGTACAGAGAAGGGTGCATAACTTTCTAATTAAGCAAAATTATCTCTAGCACACTGAGAAATGATGACTTCGTCCTTAACACACTGATAAAGACGATTTTGGTTGAAACACATCAATTTTGGGGCTACCATCTGTGACACTCTGACTGATGAAACAATTAACTTTAACTTTTTTACCTCAATATGTAAAATACATTAGAACTTAAAACTTTGCATAAATATACATTATTGCATTCTATATAAACACACTTTTTGATAGAACTTTTTCGTTTGTTTGAATGGTATGACCGACAAATAAATGCAAACAATAGAAAACAAATCTATCAAAACATACATTGATAGAGCATGCAACATTGTATCTTCGTGCAAAGTTACAAGTTCTTATGTATTTTATGTATTAAGATAAAAAAAAATTGAAAACAATTGTTTATCGGCCATAGTGTGTCACAGATGATAGCTACAAAATTGGAGTGTGTCCCAGTTAAAATCGTCTTTGTCAGTGTATTGGGGACGAAGCTACCATTTCTCAGTGTGCTATAGACAAGTTTGCCTTCCAATGAGTATTCTGATCCATCGGGAGAACTAGAAATTACAGTTCAAATCAATAGTTCCTTGCCCAAAAGAAACAGAAATCCAAAGGAATAAACGTACCCTTGCTCAAAAGAAATAGAAAGGTACAGAATTTAATTCTTTCGATCAGACTGAGGATCAAAAGAGAAACAAGCTATTCAGTCTGATCGAAAGAATTATACTCTGTACCTACAGCATTCGTTCTGACGGAGAAAACACAAGTAGAAAAGTCAATACCACACAGTAATGATTTCAGTAAGATGAGTACACCAGGTTTGCTGCAAGATATAGTGTATGTTACTCCTAAGTTTCAGACAATTAGATATTTCTGCTTGATGTTAACTAAAGTTGATAAAATTTGGAAAAGATAAAGTTGCGACCTTTTAACAGAACATTAATCTGAATCGAAGAAGGCGTAACCAATGCCACTCATAGTATTTCTGTTACCAGGACTGTACAGAACTGCAGGGTGTAGTATACGAGGATCAACTAGAGGAAATGATTTAAGACATTTTGGTGACACAGGGATTTAGCCACAACAAAGTATAAACTAGATTACCCACTTATTTTTGGGTCATTATTTCAGCACATGGAAAGCTAATGATAGGATCATGTGGTTCTAGTGAAAAATCAGACAACATTGGACGAGCCATGGCTTGGTGTTATACAGGAAATGGGATAGTGAAACCTTGTGGATCATTTTAATCTGATCGGTAGCTGTTCTCACTAGAAGAGAGCAGGGCAATTAAGAGGCCTCTGCTACCCGACAAGCAATCTTTCAGCCTGCATCTGTTTTGCTCGGATCATAACTAATGATATACTATGACGATACTAGAATAAAAAAATAATTATACTTTAATTAAACAAAATCATATGTAGATTTTAAAAGGCATAAAATGTTTCGTTTTTGAAATGTTAAAACCAAATGCAGGTAACAATTCAATGGATTAATCCTAGAAATTTCGACGAACTGGAGATAAGTGAAATGACAGATTAAGTTGCAGCTAAGAGGATACAATGTAAATATACAAAGAATGGCTACTGCACTGATTTTTTTAAGTTAGGCAACTCACTAGCAAGTATCAGTCAATTTTTTACGTTGAATTGGTTTAGCGGTAAAGACACAACTATAAAAGGGAGTGTAGTACGCAACATTCAGAATTTACCTTGCCATTCTGTATCTGTAAAAACTGTACATTCCAGTGTCTCCAAAATAATGAGTACTGCTAGGTAAATCATTGATTCGAGAAAAACTTGAATGGCTATTTTCTATCCTGATAGGTTCCACCTTTGTCAATGGTCGAGGACCCAAAGAAGTTAGATCAATGAGGGAACCATAGGCTTTGCAGGCATCCATTACAGTGTCATACGATTTTGCAGGAAGCTCAAACCCTTGATTGCAAGCCCTCATGTACATCTCGTAGGCAAGTCGTGGTTTCCCATCTTGTACAAGAGCTTCAATTAACATCTGATATGTAATTTCATTTGGCTGAATACTCTGCATTTTCATCCTGTGAAACCACTCAAAAGCAGTTTCACCCATATTGTTCCTCACACACGCACTGATTATTGCATTAAAGGTTACAACTGTTGGTTCTATCTTTGCTGACAGCATATCCTGAATAACAGCATCTACCATAGCATGGTTACCCTTACCGATGTAAATTGACACCAAAATTGTATATGCATACAGGTTTGGTTTTATTCCCATTTTGTACATGTGCTCCCAGACTCTTAGGGCCTCATCATACATCTTTCCTGTCTCCAATGCACTCAGGAGTGCTCCGTAGGAGACTATATCTGGTTTCAACCCATGGTCTATCATTTTCTTGAATATATCCACTGCAGCAGATGCTTCGGAAGCTCTAGAACAAGATAGGAGGACCGCATTCCATTCTTTGCTTCCAGGCTTCAAGCCCTTCTCTTGCATCTTGTTAAGCAGCCTAACACCCCACCTGCAAATGCCTCTTCTCTTTGCAGCATTGAGTAGAATATTGAAATGAGACATGATCAACTCATAAGACAAATTGTTAGGCTTTGGCCCCTTGTCCAACAAATCCTCATAAATCTCAAGAGCTGCCCACCACTTCTTGGCCTTACCCATTAGCCAAATCAGATGGTTGCACACAGACAGGCTAATCCCCTCATTGCGTTCACGGATCCTTTGATACAGCTCCTTGGCAATGGTGTAGTGCTCCTCTCCTGTGCATGCCCACACAAGCCGCTCATAGTCCCTCCTATCTGGCCTCACCCCGGCTTCATCCATGGCAAGTAGAACCTTCAACACCTCGCCAACTGGATTCTGCCTACTAACAAGCGACTGCCGCATCGATGTGTGACACACTTGGACGGTAAGCTTCTCATACTTGACAAATTCTTGCTCCCAATCCTCATTTTTCCCAATGAGCTCACCCTTATTGTACCTCTCCCTGAGCTTGACAAAGAAATCGATGGCAGCAAACGCGTTGCCGGCCTTCTTGTAGGCCGACATCACCGTCGAGTATGTCGCGGCAGTCGGCACAAGCCCACGTTCCTCAATCTCAGCATACACCCTGAAGACATCATCAATCTTTCCCTGCTGAACATAAATGGACATCATCGTGTTGAAGGTCACAATGTTTGGAGCAACTCCCTGCGCCTCCATATCGGCAAGAACGCCCTCAATCCTCCCGAACTCGCCGCAGTTCTTGACGGCGCCGAGCAGGCAATTGTACACGAACTGGTTGACGCCGCCTCCTCCATCTCTCCGCTTGAGATGCTCGACGATGGCGAACGCGGCATCGAGGCGCTTCTCCTTGCCGAGCCCCCGAATCACGGAGGTGTACACCTGCAGGGGCAGGTGGCTCTTGTCGCCGCCGCCCAGGAAACCTTTCACCAAGGCCTCCACGTCTTCGGCCGTCCTGGCGTCTCGCAGTGCAGCGGCGACCGCGGCGACGTCGACGCCCCCACCGCCCCTCGCCCGGCCACCCCTGCCGCCGCCGCCGCCGGTAATGGTGTCGGCGCCGCCGGTCGCGAACTGCGGGGATCCTAGAACGGAATGCGTCACACACTCGCATGTTCCTTAATAGTTCGAGGAGAGCGTGCACAGAGTTCGGGCGTACCTCGGCGGCGAACCGACTGGTGCGGCGGCGGGGAGGAGGCGGCGGCTGGAGGAGATGGAGAAGAAGGGAGCTCCGCGCGTGGGCGGGGACTTGCTGGAGCTGAGGGCGGGGAAGGTGGCCGGCGGAGTGGAAGGAGGCGAGCGACGACGCCATGGCGGCGGCTGGGTGGCTGGGCGTCCTCCGCACACTTGGTGGCCGCGGAAGCCTAAAAGAGAAGGCGCGCTATCTGTTTGGGGTTGCCACGAGTGTCTGGACAGGGTGGCTCGACACCAACGTGGCAGCCCAGTGACCACGAGGGAATACAGACACTGACAAAAGTCCAGAGTCTTTTACCTAGCAGGATATACAAAATCTACACTCGATTTACACTTAAATTTCATAAACTTTACAAACCGTTGAAAAGTTCAAATTACTTCCCTTATGTTTGTTCCAAGTCTAAATAACCCTCTGAACTATTAAACCATTTATTTAAGCCTCATCATTTCTAAAACCGGATCACTTGAATGGCCATAATGGGTCAATTGGGAAGAACTGATGATGATGGTTCGACACAATGCCGTACAAAAGAATGACTGTGTTGGCGATAAGAGTGGAGGGGCAGATAGTCGACAATGGCGGTGAAGAGAGTTGAAGGCAGAAGATGTGTTGGCACGTAAAAGTGCATGTGTAGCAATTCTAGTATGATAAACCACTCTCATATATGTAAAACCACTTTTGTTCTGGAGCAAAGATGTAAAGTGATCCGATTTAGGAATGGTGAGATTAAGTAAACGGTATGTTTTATAGTTTAGAGAGTTATCCATACTAGAGGCAAACTTAAAGAGAGTAATTTAACTTCGTCCTATTAAATATTTTACTACATCAAGATTATAGACAATCAAGAATAAAGAAAATATAACGTGTCATCTTACCTGTCGAAAGGTTCAATTTGGTCTCTGAACTTTTGCTGGTAGGTAAGCGGGAAATCAGGGAGCCCCTGGGTCGCCTGCGTACAGGCAACTCGGGTGGCGATTTTCGCCAGTGACCTCAGGATTTCCTCTCCATCGCTGCTGGCCCCCCTCCCGCCTCACCTCCGGCAAGCAATGTTTTAAATAGCGGGCTAAGAGGTTTAGCGGCATGTCTCAAAAACAGCTAATAGCGGAGCTAAATCGGGCTATAGCGGGAGATAGCAGTTAAATTGTACATGAACACAAATAGCGGTACACTGCATCAAAAAGCTATAGCGGGCTTTAGCGGCAGCTATAGCGGGAGATTTAAAACTTTGCCGGCAAGCCGTCGGCAGTCGGAGGGAGTGGGGACCCGTTTTGCCAGTAAATTTCAGGGATCAAGTCCTTGATCAGTGTTGAGTCTTCCTCATGTCGAGTTATTTGATATTGGGGATTTGGTTCCTCCTATTCCTGTCCGGCGACGGCGAGGAGTTAGAGTGGATTTGGTCTCTCCATGACGGCTCCGATGAAGGTGGCGGTGGCAACGTCAACAACTGACGACATAGAGAATTAGGTTTCCAGACGGCGAAATGGAGGCGGGGATGATGTCGCCGCCATGGAATAAAATTTCTCCGGGCCCTTCTCCGTTTTGCGTGATTAGATCCAATCACAATGGAGGTCTAGGGAGAACTTTGGGTCTAGTTTCTCTTCTTCTTCGGTGACAGAAGCGAGAAGGAGAGAGACATGAGAAAGAAGATGATGCTCAATTCCGCCTACAGGTATGTTGGCTGCCATTCATTGGGCACTTGTGGCTAGGGATGAAAACGGATCGGATCGGAGCGGATAATGCCTTTCCCACATCCCAATTTCGCCTACAGGTATGTTGGCTGCCATTCATTGGGCACTTGTGGCACTACTTCTGGTTGAGCCGTCTATGCGGATATGGATTTGGATACGGATAATATGCGGATACGGATTCAGATGTCGGAAATGGGGCGGATTCGGACCGGAAGCGGAAATTCAAATGTCGGATATAATATGTCTTTTAGTAGAGAATTATATGGTGACAAATAAATTATCAAAGCATATAGAATAGCCATACAATAGCGAAGGAAATAACACGGTCCAACCTACAAGTTCACAGTTTATAATATCAAGTAAGAACGTGAAACAAAACAAAAATTCTCAAGCAAATTCCTCCAATTTTTATTTTCTCCGCTCCAGACTTGTCATTACGCCATTGACACTTATTTTTCTTACAATATTATTAATTATTATATATTTGATGAATAACTAGAAACATATTTGCATATATGTTGTTGGGCCTTCTAATATTGTCGGATAATCCTATTTTGAGGTTCGGATAATCCGCTTTAATATCTCGGATAATCCATATCCGTCAGATTTTGCTAATCACATATCCTAATCCGCACCCGCACATAATCGGATTCGGATCGGATCGGATCGATTAGGATATCTAAAATGCCACCCTAAATCCTCAGAAATCGGATCGGATCGGATAATTATCCACACCACTTTCACCCCTTGTGGCACTACTTCTGGTTGAGCTGTCTATGGCGCACGAAGGCCATTTGCCTGTGCAGTCTTCCGTATGAAACTTCACACAGGTTTGAAATTGAGTTTTGGAGCTACATGTTGAGTACTCTTGGTTGTAATCTCTTGGTCTTACAGAGTGCTTGTAACTTGAGGTGTACTCAACTACATATTAATATAATTCTTCTTTCGACTCAAAAAAAAAACTTTGACTGGTAGGTTCAATTTCGTCCTGAGGGACTGGTTTGAACCGGATAACCAAAGTTCAGGGACCAAATTGGACCTTTTGATAGTTGAGGGACGAATTTGAGCTTTTAGGAAAAAGTATAAGTTAGACATTTTTCTTGGAAAAACTAAATTTGACAGTTAGACATTCTCAAAGAAAAGCTAAAATAGATGCATTAATCCGAAATTGGTCTATTTCGTTTTGGAAATGGTCCAAGTATATTGTATTTAATTGAGTGTTGAGAAAATTTTGTTTGATAATAATAGTCAAGTCTGGAATCTAATCTGAATATTTTTCTTGTTTCATTGCTAAGATGCTCGTAAGCTCTGTTTGGATCCACCGAACTAACAATTAGTCCTGGACTAAAAATTAGTTGACTAATTGTTAGTCAGCTAACTATAAGTCAGGTACTAGTGTGGAGCTGGACTAATTGGTGCATTAACAATTATTCCGTATTAATCGGATTTCCCTGACTAATAGGATTATTATTAGTCACTCCTATTTTGATCCTCTATTAAAATTAGTCAACTATCAATTAGTTCCTTTATATGATCATTAAAAAAGAACCACGGTAAAATAGTCAATGTCGTTCCTGATCTTTGTCCAAACGTTTAAATTCGTCCTTGAACTTTAGCTATCCGGTTCAAATCAGTCCCTCAAGGACGAAATTGAACCTAGCAACCAAAGTTCAGGAACTAAATTTTGACCTTTTGAAAGTTGAGAGACGAATTTGAACTTTGGGTCATAGTTGAGAGATGAAGTTGACTATTACTCCTATTTGAGGATGGCTCTGACTTTGCAGGCCACATTTCATTTTTAAATAGATTCTTGTTACAACTAATTAGTCGAATTATGAACTAGATATTTTTGTACGATGCCATTATTGTATTTATGTGAATCAAATGTTAATGGTAGCTGCAAGATTTTGATAAAAAGAACAAGATTTTCTTTTTTAAAATGATAATTTACATGTTAATATCTGAACATAATTGTGTTTTACGATCAATTTCCATATAAATTATATCTCGGACCTTCAGGGGCTTTACAAACATTTCCATAGGCTTTTTCACAGCCAGGCAATTTCTACCAAATGGCTTTCAGCTTTTTTCACAGCTCGCAGACCACGCCAGCTTTTTCCACAGCTCACAGTCACAACAGGTTGTTTCACAGCCACAGCCTAATCAAGCTTACCCTATATGCTTCTGGCTTTTGGCTTTTAACAACATTCGGTTTTTCAATCTCACAAAAGTCAACTGACAAAAGTGATGGAAGTTGTATCCGACTTTGGTTTTGTTTGGCACACTACACATCCTGTTTTGTGGTCTCCGGCGGCTATCTGCGAATGATGCCATTAGTAATTCTCTGATGATCCCTTGCAAGGTGATGATTGACAATGCACTACTTCAGAGATATGGTTCGAGTGGTCTTTGCATCAATCGTTAGAGGCAATTCGTCCATGGGTTGGCAGGTGCTCCAGTACTGTTACGGTTCCGATGGTGGACAAAGGTACATTTGGGATTTGGCCTTACTCGTATGGCCGACAATCATGCTGCAATTCAGAGACTTTTTCTTCCTTTTCTTTTGTGGCTTTTATATCATCATTGTGCAATTATGCACTTAAATGGCTTGTCCAGTTTATCGATGGTTGTATTTTGGCCGTAACTTTTTTGAAAGTCAAGGTCAGTGAGGCCGTAGCTTCTTTTTAAAGCCGGATTAATACAATGTTCCCATTAGCTCAAAAAGTGCTATTAATATGTAGAATCGTGCCTTCCCCCTCCCCTGTCTAGGCGACATCGAGGTACTTTCACTCATGTCTCTCCAACGCAGCAGCATCCACTTCTATTTTATTTTTGGGAACTTGAGCATCCTCTTCAATTATGTCCTTCCTCAAGAGCACACAAATTTGTGCCGCCACAATGCAACTACAAACTAATGAAAGAGCCAAAAAAGTACACAAGAAATTCAAAGCATCTTGAGTCTTTCTTGCTATCCCGGTTGCTCCGAGTGTGAGGAAAGCGAGATGCTGTTGTTTAACAATGCTTTTGCCATCTATGAGATGGCAAAAGTGGCTCGTAGAGACACAGCCTCATCTTCTCATGTTGATTTTAATGACCAAGAAACAGAGAGTTGTGAAATGACAACAATGGTGCATGGCAGCGGCGATAGAGAAGGTGATGGACGTGGTGGACACTTTGGTAAGTTTGAGTGATTTTCACTCGTTTTCTCCTTTCTTTTCCTTTTTACTAACCACAAAGGGGGATATAAGTACAAGCTCATGAAATCTTTTGTTAACAAAAATGGTAACCAAATTTCTGAAATGGTGAGAAACAATAAATGCTTTCACTCATCGACCAAAAAAAACAGCGCATATCGCGGCATGAGTAGGATTTCGGATTCCTTTTTGAGTAATCATTTGGCACAAGTGGGATACCAAAACTGAAAATGAATCAGAAATCCTGACCAAGGAGAAAACTTCTATGTCAAGTCGGCAGGCTAAGCACACTGCTTGTCAGTCAGAAGAAAGTCCTTCCATGCCTCGAAGAGCATCCAGGTGATGCCGGAATTCGGCATGACCTTCAGGCAGCTTGCGCCCCACCCACGGTAAAGCCCCAGGAGGCCCTCCTCCTGGATCACTTCGGACCAGGCAGTGATCATGTTGGGCGGGCACTTCCCTCGCAGTGCACCAACCATTAGCCGCTTCCTTGCTACTTCCAGTGGGAAGCTGATTGTACTTGCAGTAAGACCTGTGGATTCAATAGCAAAATGTCAACAGTTCTGCTAGTTCAAACTCCAAACTTATAATTGATGAGCAATATATGGAATGCCCCTGATTTCTCTCATTTGTAACATAGGATTGAAAATAAAATGTTGAACTGATAGACCAAAGGTGATTGACAGAGACAAGATGTAATTTAGGGGGTGCTGAACCCTTTACCTGACATAGCACCAATAAATATCAGCTCAGGTCGAGTCAAAGACGACTTCTTATGCAAGCGGCAGTAAGAGCTCTTGATTTTGTCGTACATAAAAAAATAGAATGTACAGTATGGAACCATGCCAATTAGTGTCGGACATAGACCTGCATAGAAACCACGAATACCATCTGTTCAGTAGATCTTGCTGAAAGCAAGGCTAATGCTTGGATAAGTTTCTCGGTTGATAGTCATGCGATCCTGCAAAACCGTCAACACTGTGACATTAAGTAATATATGATTTCTACAATTGAACACATATATGAAGAAATAACGCTGACTGTCAACAAGGACACAGTTCAGTATAATTACCTTAATAACTTCAAGAGGATGGCAAGCTAGCGTAGCAGCTATTCCAGCAGCTGCACCAGCAATAGCAACCGGAGATAAGAAGTGGAGTGGCAGTTCAATTTTCAGATTACCAAGTTGTATCTTTGGGTATCCATTCTCTTTCCAATGCTCCTGTGCCTCTGCCATGCTCCTTTTGACACACTCAAATGTTCCGAGCTCAACTGCTTGTGTTGGAATAATGCGAACCATGTTGATTGTGTTACCTGCCCAAAGCCCTCGCCACCCATTTTGTTGAATGATCTCCACAAAACTGCCTAAAATATGTCTCGATCCTACCCCTACAACCATTCTTGTCCTGAAACCAGTATACCAAGCAATGATATGACCATTCCTTTGCATTCAATACACACACTATAAATTTATTGTAAATGCAGAAATAAATTAGACATCAGCATGCAGCAAACAAGTGTAAATATGTTCTTTTGAACTAGGAATGCTCTGTAGTCTCCACTAAACAAATAATTTTCCTATACAAGGGAGCGTGAACAATGTCTCATCATTACACACACACAAAAACAGAAAAATGTCTCTTCATTTTCAGTATTGAATTGTTTTATAGTTGTACTTCAGAATAATAGAACGAGTAAGTGCAAGGGCAAAATCATAAAGGTTATTAAACAATGAGAAACTATAATTGGTTGTGAATCTTCGGTACATGCCATCTTTCAGAACACAACGTCATGCACGCCACTCGCAACAAAAAAAAAAGTCATGCACGCAAAATAAGATGCCATGTCGAGTAATCTGGTGCCAAATTGATGGTGCACCGGATCTCTGAACTGCATACACCAACGTCAAATCTTAAAAAAATAACAAATCATACTGTTTCAATGTTGAGCATGATACGTCAACAATTTAGCATCTAGCCTTTTATTGCTTAAGGAAATTAAATGGACAGTGAGATCAAAGTCAGCGAATACTTGATAGTCTCAAGAGGGGCAAGAATAGCTTTAGACATACCACCAGCTAATGCCCCACTGGCAAATTCTCTGATCTCTCGGCGCCCCAAAATACTCTATGATGAATGCAAAGAAACACATCATACAATCAATCGAACTCAATGAACATCTTCAAAGTTGAATGTGCTTAAGCATTTATGATAAATAAATCAGAAGTACTTCTCTAGGGAAAGCCCACAAATACAGACTGCTCAAACAAGAGCAACATCACAATAAGTAAAGACAAAGTTCAAATAGTTTTTTGTGCGCAAATGAAATAATCCCATCTTGGTAATTGGACAAGAAGTAATTGAAGGCACAAGAGAACAAATAGGTAACTGAATTTCCAAATAAGTGGATAAAGACCACAAAAAACATGGACAGAGAATGACAAATATCGTTCCATCTTTGAAATAAACACTTTTGTCCAAACGTGCTATGGAGGATATACTGTGGACCACAATTTTCTCTGTATACTATGGACCACAATTTTCTCTAAGTTGGCTGACACACAAAAGTGAGTAGAACCATTGAAAAAATAATCGTGAGGTCAAACAAAGCACTATTCAAATAATCATGTTTATTCTGTTTGACTTCTTGAATCAAGCTTCATATCAGATTCCCATTCTCAACTAACAAGGGTGCAAAGTGCAGATATTTCATCTGCTGATAGTTTTAAATATCTGTATTCCCACTTATATGGTACTAAACATTGCTTCCTTAAAACAGATCCAACTTTGCCCCAACAAACTACAATTATCAACTTAAACGCTACTGGAAATATGACAAACAGGCACGTGCACATCAATTGTACGTATCAATAGTCTTAGTAACCTCACATTAAAACAAAAATAATAGTGTAACCTCAGATGTACCATACATATCAATGGAAATACGGAACATAAGGCTATGCGGAGAAATGAAAGGGGAAAAAAGGGAAGAAAGAGGCAGATTTGAATGAATAAAAGATCATTGATCACATGAAATGGAGGCAGTTATCAACAAGAGGCACCAATGGATGACAACCTAAGATATGTATGCTTACTGGACTGAGAATGAACAAGAAAAAAAGAAATGTAACGCGGCGGCAACTGAAATGAACCACTAAGCAGTTCCAACTTCCAACGAGAACGGACAAACTCTACATGCGACTCAATAGTAAAATCCCGCTGAGCCAAATATGGAGTTATTCAGCAAACAGCTTGCCCAAGTGACCAAACGTATGAATTCGAATATCAACAACGAAATATTGCGTCAATAGTCTAGAACCAACTCATAAATCCAATGGGGAAATAAAAAAACTCGACCTGCGGCGGTAAGACAGCCCCTGGGCATTGCAATTAAGAAGAAGACCTTCTCACACAGGTTCAGAAAACCCCGAACCCCTGCCCCACCCGTACACAACGGCACCGTAGCCCATGTGATACGACCAACCACCTGGGCCGGGCCTTAGACCTGTGCTTTGGATATGCGACAGACGAGGGGATTTTTTTAACCTCAACCTGAAATTCGCTCTCACCGAAAATCGAACTCAGAGGAGTGCTACTGAGACCACCTAACCAGTTCAGCTAGAGGCCCTTTAGGACTCGAATGGGGAAATTAAAGCACCGTTTGGCAGCTTAATCAGATTACACAAATTAGGCACTCCAAATTAATCGTTGGGATTTCAGGTCCTCATCACTGCATCAGCCAAACCACCGAAATGAGAGACGGGGAGATTTCCTTACCCTCACGGCCCCTCCGACGTCCGGCAGGCTGATGCCGACGACCTCGGCGACCTCAGCGTCGTCGAGGCTGTTGTCCGTGGGCAGCGCCATGATGAGAAACTCCTTGTAGACACCCCCGCGCGACGCCCACGCCGCTGGTGAGCTATAGCACTACAAGGGAAACACCCCTTTTGCAACGTATATAAGCGTTGGTAGAAGTCCAAATAAACGTTGGTAGTATCAATACCAACGCATCTAGCATCCGTTGCTACAACTGCTGTTGCAAAGGCCTACTACAACATATATTTATGCGTTGGTAACCAGCACTAATATGCGTTGCAGTTCTGCAACACATATATTCCCACTGCTCCAACGCTTGCATGCGTTGCTAGTATTGATAAGCCGCCAGAAAAAGATTTATATATAGTACTTTTGAATACCAGAACATAGTTGTATAAATCAATCATAGATCCTGTCCAAACACTCAAGAGGAGCACAATTTCAATGCCAAAATAATTGTTATAAACAAATTTGGTTTTACAAGGATCGGCCAACATGCATTGCCCAAGGATACAACATCTGTGTCCAAGAATACAACATCAGAATCTAACATTGCCTATAATCTCAAGAATACATCTGTATCTAACATGTCAAGCATTCATTTGACATCTCTGTCCATTCTCCAAGCTAAAATGTCACTCTGCGTCATTTTGCATGCTCATTTCACCAGCCATCCACTCATCCTGCATGTGAAATTTTGAACAACAACTGTTATAATTTTCATCCCTAGAGCATCTAAATTTATTGAGTTAAACACAAAAGACTAGAGACATCAAATTGCAGGAGAAGTATTAGGAAAATTTTCAGATACTGTCCAATCAATCCATACAGTGGTTCTCTATATAGTTTGACCATTGTTTGTATTAGCAACAAAACATAAAAGCATTGTAGGAAAATAAAACTATGTGATCATCCAATTGTCAAATGAGATATGTAGCTACATTTTATACAATACTAATTATCATTCATAATCTGAACCTCACAAATGCAGTGTTTTCAAGGATAGAAAGTTGCAGACCTTTTTTCATGTTTGTGCTGCAGTGTGTCGTACAGCCCCCTACTGTTGCCACCCTTGATAAAAAATACATAGCACCAGAATGGTCGATAAGAGCTAGTACACTGGAATTCATCACTTCAGGCATGTTGTAGTTCTGTAAAATATTATGGCAACACTGGTGATGCAAAGACACAAGAAAGAATCTCCCGGGTCAATGGAAGGTCTAGGGAAAAAATTTTACCTTACAGTTATGTCACTTCTGTCAGTTCTGTGATTCTGCTGCTCGTGTGTTACAGGTGCAAATCCGTGGGCAGGAAATTTATATTATGAAACAAATCTGCAATTACAGATAATAGAATCATGAACAATTGTTGCGAGTATTAACACCTGCAAGAATGCCAGCGTAAGATATAGCACCATATTAAATTGGCCGAGAGAAAAAAAATCAAACTGCCCATCCCTTGTCATTCTAATCGCAATCCATCTAGTCTCTACAGGGGGTCCCATCTAGCTAATCGGAAAAAACGCATCTGAAGCCATGGAAGCCGCTGGGGGCGCACGAAAAATCTGAATTGAAAGAAATTGAGTTATCAGATCCAAGATTCTCACCTCAGATAACTGCTGCCCTTGATTCCTCTCCCCAAACCTTGCCATTCCGCAGATCTTCAGGAATATAACAAAAGAAAAACAAATCGGCAGGGGGGAAACGAAGAACAGTAGAAGGAGGAACGCTTGCATGGTCTACGACCGGGAGGAGGAAGCCGTCCGTGGCTCCGTGCAGGCTCTCCTCCGGTCTTCGCATCGCAGAGGGTTGGATCTGGTGAAGTTGCCGCACGGACGACCTGCCATCGGAGAAGAGCCTGGGAGCGGCGGCATGCGTGACCGGTGGATGGCTGCTGTGGAATCCTGCGCGTGCGTCAGGATAGGCCGGCAAGATCTGGAGATTGGGAGGGCCGAATCTAGAGGGGAGGGGGGACGAAGTAGCTTGAGGGGAGGGGGGGACGAAGTAGCTGCGCAGGCGGATCGGGAACGAGAGAAGTTATAATCCACGAAGGTGGGGCAGGTGGGAGGAGCTGGAGGGCTAGCAACGCATTTGCCTATCGTTGCAAAGGATCCGTTGTCATATGGGTGTTTGTGTTGTAGTGTAGCGAGCTATAGCTTCCCTGCGGCGGCGTCCTAGTAACCCATGGCGGTGTGCTGCTTTTGGATTTAGAAGGGTGTGACAGAAAACTAAGCTGCTGCTGCGCGCCTTGTGGTCAGTACTGGCTGGGCACGAGTTTTCTCGAACAATGTGGCTGGGCACGAGTGCACCACGACTGTTTACGCCTTTCGTAGTCATATGGTGTGGTGTGTTTGTTTGGTGTATCATTATCTGTCTTCCATTTGTTTTGGCATTTGTCTCGCTTCTTGCCAAATTTCAGTTGCAGCGTTGCGTCCAGATGTCGACGCCAAGGCCAATATTGTTACCTGCCGGCTGCCGCTCAATATCGTCCAGACCAATACTTTTAATATATGTAGGAGAAAGGAGAACCTAGTAAGTGAATATTGGAATGGACTTGACTGAGTGGTGGAGCGCAGAAGAAACTTATCTGCTAGAGATACGGAGGAATGGATGGAGTTGCTGACAGAATAGCAGCAGAGATCCTTGAATGAAGAAAATGACAGTGTGACATGGGCTTTAGAAAGGAATGGTAGATTCTCGACCATATCAATCTACAGATTAATAGTTTTCAGGGTTGTGGCATGCTGAGGGATGCAAAATCTGTAGAAGAATAAACAGCCAACGAAACTGAAAGTGTTCATGTGGTCGGCTTGTGGTCGGCTTTCCAAGATAATATGTGTACAGGTGTGGTGTTGAAGGAAAAGAAATGGAGAGGTGGCAGAAATTTGGTGTTGTGTGGGGTTCCAGAAAAAACTGACCGCATTCTATTTGAGTGTCTGATACTCTGATGTCTCAGTATGTTTGGGGGTGTGCCGAAGAGGTTTTTGGCTGGGATTCATTCCAACTTCTATGACTAACTTCTAAAAAAATTGGCTAATGTTTGGGGATCATAACCATAGTCTGAACATTTTCTGCTTTGCTATTTCGGCTTGAGTTTCCTGGAGGAATAGAAATGATCAAAAGAAAGTTTTGCCGTAACATTTGTGACATCATACGGAAAATCTTATCGTTCATGCAGCAATGGAGAATTTTACTTAGCACCCAAGACCACGAGAAGATGGACGTGTGGTTGATCATGTTGAAGTCATGATTCCAATCTTTCCAGAACCTCTTGAAGGAGGGATTGTATGATGTAACTTTAGTTACAAATGATGTTGTAATATATAGGTTCTAAACTTCTGGAACTTTTGTGTTACTTGTTCTCTTGCTTTTAAGATGGGTTGGGTTCTAAGAACAGATATTTGTAACAGATACTTTGGTATGTGTATTTCATAAAAAGTATGTGTATCCCCACAAATTTTGGCTCGGTTGGGTTGTAAGAACAGATAACTTCTTTCAAATAAAAGCATCTTAAAATCCATTTTATGACGTATGGAAAAAAGCGTTGTTGCTCAAATATAGTGAGATCATCAAAGATATTTAAGCACAAGCAAAAACTCTATGCTTGCTTCAGCATATTATATTTTTACTATCATGCATGCTAATTCGCACAAGCTCACTAACAGACAGCCCCTACGATTTTTCATTTTGGATAGTTTTGCTCCCAAGTGCCAACAACATAGTTCTTTGCAACAAGTAAAAATTTTTCTAAAACTTTATTTATAAATTTTGATCTAACTTTTCGCAAAGTTTAAGGAATCTTTAATTAAAATTTATAACTAAACTTTTTTTTAAAATAACAGTTCTCCATATATATCTGTCCGCCTTTCATCTGTTCATATAAATATCAAACAAAATAAACAATACTCATGGACATATGTTGCTGCAAATACGTATAATATTATGTTTTATACTTTCTATGAAACCAAAAAAATACACATACTTCCATCAGAATGTTGCATATTCTTCCTCCAACTTCATGCAGAAACCCAAGACAACGAGGTGAGAGAAAGAAAACTTTAAAATTGCCACTGAAAATATTTTCAAAAGAACAACACATGCAATATTCAAGTGAAGGTAGTCCGCTTTAGTTGCCGTGGAAACAAACACTGTTATAAGTTGCCATAAACACATGTGACACACCTTCCAAACAATGACGTGGTTCAAACTGCCTGTAAAAATATTCGATAGGATTTAAACAAATAACCGACCGCAGACCAAGCATATAATACTGGGAGTTATTATTTGATTGACTGCAAAACACATCACGTACTCAAGAACTGATCAATTAGTACCAAGCGTTTGACCTCGTGACATCCTCAGCCCAATAGGTATATGAAGACATCTTTTTGGGAACAATTTTATAGTTGCCATTGAATAGATTTGTAATGTCATATTTGCTATCATTGTTTCAATGATAGGTGAGGCCCGCTTAAGTCACTGACAGTGGCAAATATAATGCTGGGGACATTTGCAGTGGCATGTAGAAAATTATTCCTTTTTCAAAAAATCCATCTCATCATACCAAAACCTCAACATTTCATCACTGCAACAATTCAAACGACATGTGCGAAACAAACTATTGGATCACAAGAATTTTCGAAGTGAAAGGTGGAATGAAACATAAAATTAATAAATATACAAAGTTGTTAGATCCTAAGATCCAAAAGTACAATGCTAAAATGCTAAAGGATAAATAAAATGGATAAAACCAAAATAAGAAAATATAAAGACAAGGCAAAAGATTGAACTTGTTACGAAAGAGAAATAGAAAGAAAACTCATGGAAGCAAAGCATGTTTGCAAAACGATACGTCCAAAATCCACTTACCTCCCAACCCCATGTGGGACGGGCATGCGCATACACATAATATAACTTTTATACTTTCATCATCGCTTCATGTAAAAAGGTTAACCTGGAGTGTTATGCTTGGAAGAAAAAAGAGTTATATGCTGATCCTCACCCTCGTAAACATACCATGTCGGGCTGTTCCCACACAACTTCTATTTACTTCTGTGACACTTGGGCGGAAACCACTACTAATGTATTACAAATAGGCTGAGGTGTTACTAAGTTCAACTGAAAGCGAAAGAAAAAGAAACCTCATGTAAGGAATGGAATTTCATTATACGTCATTTGCAGGTTTACAGAACAATATAGCTGGAAAACTAAATTGACTGTCAAAAAAAAAAAACCTAAATTGACAGCAGGCTACCCTGAGGCATATATACAAAAGGATCACCATGGGCGCTGATCTCCCAGAATGCTGCAATGTGCATAGCTGATTCTCGGGGAGGTCGTGCAGCCGTGAAGCACACAACAAGCTAAGGCTTTAATTTCTTCTCCTCAATCAAGGGTTCTCCATCTCCAACTTTGACACGGACTCATTATATATTAAATAAAAAACAAACCGTAATCAATAAAGTCCATATATGTCTGGTTAGCCGCTTCGTGATTGGTAGATCGACCTAGGCACCGATTGATCAGATCCCCCTTAAGAAAAGTAACTAAGCTCCAGCAAATCAGTCCCGTGACATATGGAGACCCAGGTCTCCGACCATGGTGAATCGCTGGCCGAGTACCCTCGCTGGGTGCTGTTCGACCAGTCCGTGCAAAACGAGGACCACGACGACGCCAACACCGTGGCTGCCGCCCTGACCTCCTCCGGCCATCTCATCCGCGTCTCCTTCCAGCTGATGGCAACCCCGGCGATATCCAGCGTCTGTGTCGACGACCCGCACGAAGTCGGTTTCGATCTCCGTATCATCGCTGCCCACCGCGACTGTATCCTCGTCAAGGTTGACACGACCGAGCCTGGTAACACGACCGACTACTTCGTCTACAGCGCCGGCAACGTTGCCGCCGACATCGCCGGGACCTCACGCCGGCAGCCGTCGCTTTTGCTGCTTCCTCAATGCTACCTAAGCTCTCGACCGGAGGAAGAAGAGGCCGGGACGCAACACCAACGGGAGCAGCGATACATGGACTACCGGAGCACCGCCGTCCTGTGCGGCGGCGGTGACGACACGCCGTTGGTAGCGGACCTTGATGTCAGGGCCACCAATAGAGGAGGTAATAACCCATTGCACGGTGAGCTCTGCATGTTCCGCTCCGGCGAGTGGGAAGTAAAGCGGCGGCTGCCGGTGCACCACGACGACGGCAAGGGCGAGGAGCTCTCCTACTGGGAAGTGACCGACATGGTCGTCGCCGCCGGCGACCGGTTCCTTTACTGGGTGAACCTCCTCCGCGGCATCATCTACGCCGACGTCGTGTCGGAGAAGGACCCGGTTCTGCGGTACGTGTCGTTCCCCGTGAAACCGCTCCTCAGAAGACGCTATGATTTTGAAGCATGCCCTGAGAACCACCGGAGAGTGTGCGCGACCGGCGGCGATAGCAGCACGGTGAGGTTTGTCGAGGTCGCTCCGCGGTGCTGCTGTGGCGGCCCGGGCAGGACGTCGTGCGCGCTTTGCCGCTACGCTTTTACCGTCACGACGTGGACTCTGCGGATGGATGACATGCATTGGGAAAAAGATGGTGTGGTGGACTGCGATGAGCTCTGGCCTCTTCGTGGATACCAGGGCCTTCCAAGGGTCAGACCGAGTCACCCCGTCGCGAGCTTGGAAGACCCTGATGTCCTCTGCTTGGTGGTTCATAAGAACAGCTACATGTCTGATGTCAAAGGAGAGGATGCAACATGGGTGATCGAGGTCGACATGAGGCGTAAGAACATCCGGGCAGTTCGCAACGATGATGCCTTCTATAACCGAGGTTTCCTTCCAAGCGAGCTCTCCAAGTACTTCAATACGTTGCAAGAGTAGTAGCATGGACTCTTCATAAAGACTGTAGACTTATCGAGGAACTTCCAAGCATCAACGCAGGCCTACTTGAAACACATTAATTCGCTTCCATCACGCCTTGTCAAATAAATACACATCACCGGGCGAAAGACAAAGTAGTCTCACATGATTTTTTTTTATTCAACTGGATAAGTGCCTGATTTTTCTGAATGATTGGCCGTTCAAATTCAAATCTAACATAAGGAGAGAAGACGGGTAGGTCTATATTGTCGTGAAAAGTGGCTGAAGAATGTATTCTTGTGCGACATTTTTATTATAGCAATGTAGCTTGAGTAAGAACACCATCAAGTCTGATACAATGTATAGTCTGTCACGATAGATATCGAAGTTATAGAGGGAAATTTCATGTGTGTTGCGAACTAGCATCAAGTGCTCGGTTAATCAGCTCTGCGTCCGAGATCGAGAATCTTTATGATTCATTCAGAAAGAAACAACACTGACACTCTCTGAAGGCTCCAGTTCTTGCTGACATATTTGAACGCATGGATGTATTATACGTTAAGAAATATAAAATTGAAGGGAGTATAGGTTATCTTTCGATCTGTACTGACTGAGATTGAGTCATATGCAGACATGTTTTTTTAAAAAAATTCGTCTATACCGTACCGACACTCTTGAGACATTTTGTAGTAATTCATTTAATGTAATATAGAGCATGTTAATGAATAAGAAGGTGTGTCATAATACCAGAACATCACGTTTCACCAGTGAGACAATTCAAAGGATATATACGGGAAAAAACTATTGGATCACAGGAATTTTAAAACTGAAAGTTAGAATAAAGCATAAAGTTAATACAAATAAAAATGTGTTAGAAGATAAGATCAAAAAATACTAAATGCTAAAAGAAAAATAAAATGGATAAAACCATAGTAAGAAAAAACAAAGACAAGGCAGAAGATTGAACTTGTTAACGAAAGCGAAAGAAAAAGAAAACTCATGTAAGCAGAGGAAGTTCAACCGAAAGAGAAAGCAAAATAAAACTCATAAGCAAAGGAAGTTCTTTGTACAGGACTCGCAGCCTTACAAAAAAATACCGCTGGCAAACTAAATCGAGTCGGTGCCCAAAAACGAGGAGCGGAGCTTGATGAAGCACCGGTTCCATCTGAATAAAACACGATTGTTGGTGTACTCGTGAATAGAAAACGATTTTTCTTCTGGCCATGCATGTCTGGAGACTGGCATGCTTAGAAAAGGAAGAGTATTATATTTCATGTAGGCCCCACGTTTGGTGAGAGGCTTCGGTGCCCACGCTGTGCATCAAAGATCCGGTTCCATTTTCACGCCTGTGGGGCCCAAAAAATTTGAGGCATAGCGACGACATTGTGGAAGGCCTTAGGCTGCCTTGAGGACCGCATACAACAAGGATCGCCATGGGCGCTGACCAGAATGTTGCCCTGCACGCTACATACCTGATTGTCAAGGAGGTGGTGCAGCCGTGAAGGATTCGAACATCGCGCTTAGTGTGATGCTCACAAGCTTGGCTTTAATCTATCTCCTCCATCAATCC
Source organism: Eragrostis nindensis (assembly GCA_012490785.1). NCBI lineage: Eukaryota > Viridiplantae > Streptophyta > Magnoliopsida > Poales > Poaceae > Eragrostis > Eragrostis nindensis. The sequence goes on from JAAXCT010000385.1 coordinate 388,272, forward strand.
GTTCTCCATCTCACACTTTGACACGGACTCATTTTATATTAAATAATACTCCTTCCGTTTTTAGTTATACGACGCCGTTGACTTTTTTGTTGAACTTTGACCAACAATATAGATTTAAATAATTATTTTTCTAATGTGAAATGAATATTATTGAATTCATCATCAAAAGCACTTTAAAGTTAACTTATACACTTAGCTATTTAAAATATTTTGAATAAGACGAACGGTCAAACGTAACGAAAAAAGTCAACAGCGTCATATATTAAAAAACGGAGAGAGTAGAATATATACTTGGTGGACCTAGGCACCAATTGATCAGATCCCCCTTAGGAAAAGTAACTAAGCTCCAGCAAATTTACAATCACGTGACATATGGAGACCCAGCTCTCCGGCGATGCTGAATCTCCGGCAGAGTACCCTCCGTGGGTGCTGCTCGACCCGTCCGTAGAATACAATAAGGACCACAAAGACGCAAATACCATGGCTGCCGCCATGACCTCCTCCGGCCATCTCATCCAGGTCTCCATCCAGCTGACGGCAACCCCGGGGATATCCTGCGTCAGTGTCCCCGACACATACGAGGTCAGTTTCGATACCCATATCATGGCTGCCCACCGCGTCTCTGTCCTCGTGTTGGTTTACACGACCGAGCCTGATTACGGTACCACGACCGACTACTTCGTCTACAGCGCCAGCGGCGAGACCTCACGGCCGCCGTCACTTTCGCTGCTTCCTCAGTGCTACCTAAGCTCGCGAGCGGACGAAGAGGCCGGGACGCACGATGCATGGAAGCAGCGCGACATGGGCTACCGGAGCACAGCCATCCTGTGCCGCGGCGAAGAGTCGACGCCCTTGGTGGCGGACCTTGATGTCCGGGCCAATGGCAATAATAACCCAGTGCACGGTGATCTCTTCATGTTCCGCTACGGTGAGTGGGAGGCCAAGCGGCAGCTAGCTGCCGGTGCACCACGACGACGGCAAGGGCGGGGAGCTGTCCTACTGGGAAGTTACCGACATGGCCATCGCCGTCGGCAACCGGTTCCTTTACTGGGTGAACCTCTTCCGCGGCATCATCTTGGCAGACGTGTTGGAGAAGGACCCCGTTCTGCGGTACGTGTCCTTGCCCGTGGAACAAATCCTCAGAAGATGCTATGTTTCTGATGAATGCCCTGAGGACTACCGACGAGTGTGCGCGACCGGCGACGATACCAGCACGGTGAGGTTCGTCGAGGTCGCTCCACGGTGCTGCTGCGCCGACCCGGGCAGGACGTCCTGTGCGCGTCGCTATGCTTTTACTGTCACCACGTGGACTCTGAAGATGGAGAGCATGATGTGGGAAAAGGATGGCGTGGTGGACTGCGAGGAGCTCTGGTCCTTCCATGGCTATCAGGGCCTTCCAAGGGTCAGAACGAGTCACCCCGTCGTGAGCTTGGAAGACCCCGATGTCATCTGCTTGGTGGTACATAAGAACAACAACATCCGTGATGTCGATGGAGATGATGCCACATGGGTTATTGAGGTCGACACGAGGCGTAAGATGGTCAGTTCGCAACGATCAGTTATTCTACAGAGATGGTTTCCTTCCAAGCGAGCTTTCCAAGTACTTCAATACGTTGCTAAAGTAGCGTTGCTACTTTCTTCATTTTCCCCACCGAGTTTTTGAAAAAGAATTTTTGATGAAGCTAGATATCGTCGTAAAAAGCCCAAGTGAAAGTGTTAGGAAACTAAGGGCGTGTTTGGCGAATGCGGCTTCAGCTTCGGCTTCACCCTGACACAGGCACTGTTCAGCACTGTAGCTACAGTAAAATGTGCCGAAAAGCACCGGACAACCAGCTTCTCCGGCTTCTCCATTTTTATGTCAGATGAACAGTGTTGCTACAGTGTCAAACAGTGTATACTAGCTTTGCTGGGCTATCTTAAATAGGTTGAACCAAGCTGAACCTAATCGCAAATGGTGTCCAGAAGCACAAACGCGGCCCAAAACGGTGCCAGGTCTGCTGTGCTGCGGCAGCGAACAAAGCGATCAACGCCGCCATACTTGTCCTTGAGTAGATCCGATCCCTTGCATGGAGACCCAGCCGCCGTCCCCTCGTTCATCGCCTATCGAGTACCCTCGGTGGGTACTGCTGCATGGGTCCGTACATTACGAGCATCACGACGACGGCAACACCGTTTCCTTCCGGCTGATGGCACCACCGGCGGTCTCCCGAGTGCGCCTCGACCACACCGGCCTGCCAGACGGGGTCGGAATAACAGATCTCCGGATCATAGCTATGCACCGCGACTCTGTCCTCATGAAGATTGACACCGAGCTTGATGACTGGCACCGTAATGTGACCGACTACTTCGTCTATATCGCCGGCAACGGCGCCGCCGCCACCGAGCCCTCCCTGCAGCCGTCGCTTTCCCTGCTCCCTCCTTGCTACCTCAGCATGCGGGAGGCGGAGGATGAGGATAAGCACCACGAACAGACGCAGCACTACCTGGAGTTTCGGAGCACTGCCATCCTGAGCCGGGGCAAGGAGATTCCATTGGTAGCGGAACTAGACGTCAGGGCGCAGGGCGGCAACCCCCTCGACGGTGAGCTCTGCATGTTCCGCTCCGGCGAGTGGGAAGTCAAGCGGCGGCTGCCGATCCACCACGACGAAGGGAAGGCCGAGGAGCTCTCCTATTGGGAAGAAACAGACATGGTCATCGCCGTCGGCGACCGGTTCCTTTACTGGGTGAACCTCCTCCGCGGCGGATTCATCTTCGCAGACGTGTCGGAGAAGGACCCCGTCCTGCGGTATGTGTCCTTGCCAGTGAAGCCTCTCTTGAGAAGACGTTATAATTCTGAAGCATGCCCCGAGAGGTACCGGAGAGTGTGCGCGACCGGGGGAGGCAGCACAGTGAAGTTCGTCGAGGTCGCTTCGCGGTGCTGCTGCGGAGGTCCAGGCATGACGTCGTGCGCACGTTCCCGCTATGCTTTCACAATCACCACGTGGACCCTCAGAACTGATGACATGAAGTGGGAAAAAGATGGTGTGGTCGACTGCGACGAGCTCTGGCCTCTTCGTGGATATCAGGGCCTCCCAAGGGTCAGACCAACTTACCCCGTTGCGAGCTTGGAAGATCCCGATGTTATCTGCTTGGTGGTCCATAAGAACAGCAACATGTGTGATGTCGACGGAGAGGTTGCAACATGGGTTATCGAGGTCGATACGAGGAGTAAGAAGATCCGGTCAGTTTGGTACGATAAGGCTTTTTATAACCAAGGTTTCGAACCCAGCGGGCTCTCCATGTACTTCAATACCTTGCTAGAGTAGTGGCATGGAGTCTGCCTGAAGACTCTGGAGGAACTTGCAAGCGTCCAAGCAGGTGGCTTGAGTGGTAGCCTGCCTGCTTGAAACACATTAGTTGCTTCCATCACGTCTTGTCAAATAAATACACAACTTTGCTAGATCGCACCGGGGCACATGTGGTTTCACATGATTTTTTATTCAACTGGATAAGTGCTTGGTTTTTTTCTGAATGATTGGCCCTTTCAAATTGAGATCTAACATACGGAGAGAAGACCGGAAGCTCTATTTCAGTCATGAAGTGGCTGAAAAATGTATTCACGTGTAACATTTTTATTATAGAAATGTAGCTTGAGTAAGAACACCTTACAAAGTTTAGTCTGTCATGATAAGGGCGTTTCAAAGTTATAGTGGGAAAATTAGTGTGTGCTCCGAAATAGCATCAAGTGCTCAGTTAATTACCACCGCGTCCGAGATCGAGAATTTTTATGATTGATTCAGAAAGCAACAACAGAGACACCCTCCCAAGGTTCTAGTTCTGCCTGATGTATTGAAAGGATGGATGTTTGATGCTAGCATATGATGATTTGTTTGGCGGCTAGACATTGATTTTGGGACTTACAAACTTAGGTGCTCTGGAATTAGGTGCCATAAAATTAAAAGCCGCAGTCGTACTTTAAAATGCTTATCATTGGACCAGATCTATTTCCACCCTATTTTCTCACTAATATCGATTTATATTTTGAATGCGGTTATCTTCTTTTAAAACTTACATACATGTGAGCCTATATTTGTTAGTGTAAAACGGATCTAGTGCTGAGCTGGGCCATTCGGTTAAACCAAGCAGAACCATAGCAAATATATTGTTCCCAAAAAAGCAGAAGCGCGGCCCAATATAGGACTTACATGGCTTATTAACGGTGCCCGGGATTCTCAAAAAAAAAAAAAAAAATTAACGGTGCCCGGTGTCTCTCAAAACAAAAATAAAAAATAAATAACGGTGCCAGGTCTCTCAGCCGCGTACACGCAGCGATCAACGCCGCCATACTTACGAAAACCAAAGCTCCATATCATACGAGATCCAATCCCCTTACGAAAACCAAGCTCCATCATACGAGATCTCGTGACATGGAGACCCAGCGGTCCGACGATGGAGCATCGCCGGCCGAGTACCCTCCGTGGGTGCTCCTCCACCCGTTCGTACAATACGAGGCCCACGACGACGCCAATACCGTGGCTGCTGCGTTCACCTCCTCCGGCCATCTCATCCGCGTCTCCTTCCACTTCGTGGCAACGCCGGCGATATCCGGCGTCCACGTCGACCACCCCGGCCAGCCGCCGGTCGTGGTCGGTTTCAATGTCCAGATCATCGCTGCCTACCGCGACTCCGTCCTCCTTGAGGTTCACACCCGGCCTGATAACAGCAGCCCTAACGCCACCGACTACTTCATCTACAGCGCCGGCGACGCCAACGCCGCCGGCAAGCCATCGTTGTCGCTGCTTCCTCCGTGCTACATCAGTCGGCATGATCCGGTACAGGAGGAAGAGGAGACGCATGACAAACGGCAGCAGCGCTACATGCACTCCCGGAGCACCGCCATCATGTGTCGCGGCAAGGAGACGCTGCTGGTGGCAGAACTATATTTCTGGGGATAATGGCGATCGGTTGGACGGCGAGCTCTACCTGTTCCGCTCCGGCGAGTGGGATGTCACGCGGCGGCTGCCAGTGCACCATGATGCAGGGAAGGCCATTGAACTCTCCTATTGGGAACAAACCGACATGGTCATCGCCGTTGGCGACAGTTTGCTGTGCTGGGTCGACCTCTTTCGCGGCGTCATTTTCGCAGACGTGTCGGAAGAGGAACCCGTGCTGCGGTACGTGTCCTTGCCCATGGAGCCCCTCCTCAGGAGACGCAAGGCGTCTAAAGAATGCCCTGAGACGGACCGAAGAGTTTGCGTGACCGGTGGCGGCACCATTGTGAGGTTCATCCAGGTCGCTCCACGGTGCTGCTGTGGCGGCCCAGGCACGACGTCGTGCGCGCGTTCCAGCTACGCCTTCGCCATCACTACATGGACGCTGAGGATGGACGACATGGCATGGGAGAAGGATGGTGTGGTGGACTGCGAAGAGCTCTGGCATCTTGATGGCTACCAAGGCGTCCCAATGTTAGATCTAATTAATCATAATTAAGAACTTAATCGCAGGATCATCTAGTCAATGATAGATCACACCCAGAAACATGAATCTAATGCGGAACACCTAGAGTTTAGTCTCTGTTACCGGCTGCTGTGGTGTCCATGGCGGTCGGTGCAGAGGTGACGATGAGGGCTTCCTTGGGGATGTAACGGAGGCGCTCCTTCAGGCTTTTCAGAGGGTATCGATGACCTTCAGGTCGGTATCGACACTGCCCTGTTGGTCGTCGGACTTCCAGTCCTTCCAGTGCGCTTAATGATCGGTGGTGGTGGAAAAGATGGCGTAAAGGGACCCTGGAGGGTACCCCTCTATTTATAGGGTCGCACTGTAGGCCCGGGGCCGAGTCTCAGATGGAAACATATTGATTTGCCTCCCGATCAAGGCAGAAAACGGACTCCTGATTTGTTTCCCTTTTATCTCTTATTCTGTTTTATTTCTTTCTGTATTTATCTCTCTTAAAACAGAATTTGTTGTCCCGCAGGTCAACACAAAAGGAAAACTAACATTCTCCCCCTTGACCAAAGGGTCAACAACTAAACTTAAACTTACTCTTAACTTAAACTTAAATCCCTCCTTAGTAAACCAGCAAGCACTAGACCAATGCGTCGACAGCGGCCCACGGCACACTGGGACAGCATTACCCATAGCCTCCACTAGAAAACCTTGTCAGGACTCTTACTCTTATTTGGGGAAGATTAACGGCCCTTAAACCAGGACCTTATCAAAGCTATCCACCAGACCCATATAAAGGACATGTCTCTCAAAGAGGTGTGGTGGTAAACCTTTTGTAAGCGGATCCGCAATATTTAACTCAGTACTTATATGCTTAATATCAATTACGCGGTCCCGGTTTCTTTCTTTCACGATAAGATACTTGAGGTCGATGTGCTTAGAAGCACTACTTAATTTCTCGTTAGCGCAAAAGAAAACTGCGGCTTGATTGTCGCAGTGCATTGTGATAGGTTTCGAGATACTATCAACAATATTTAATCTCGGAATAAAATTCTTAAGCCAATTTGCCTGTCCCGAGGCATCGTAACATGATACGAATTCAGCTTGCATCGTGGATGCTGCAGTTACAGATTGCTTAGCACTCTTTCATGAAATTGCTCCCCCCGCTAGCATATAAACGTATCCAGAAGTGGATCTTAACTCATCTTTATCACCAGCAAAGTCGGCATCCGTGTAACATTCGACCTGAAGGTCGTTTGTCCTCTTGTATGTGAGCATGTAATCCTTAGTGCCTTGGCAATATCTTAATGCCTTCTTAACAGCCACCCAGTGAGCCCATCCTGGGTTAGACTGATATCTACTAAAAACTCTGATTGCAAATGCCAAGTCTGGACGCGTACAGACCTGAGCATACATCAAGCTACCAATAGCTGATGCATAGGGAACTTTCTCCATTCTTTTCTTTTCTAAATCATTCTTGGGGCACTGACTTTTATGAAGCTTATCGCCCTTTTGGAATGGGACAGGAGATGTATTACACTTATGCATCTTATACCCCTTAAGCATTTTCTCAATGTATGCTTTCTGAGATAACCCTAGTATTCCTTTGGCTCTATCTCGATGTATCTCAATGCCAAGTACATACGAGGCTTCACCTAGATCCTTCATGTCAAAATGAGATGACAAGAAGTTCTTAGTCTCATGCAACATGTTCTTATCGTTGCAGGCTAATAGTATGTCATCAACATACAACATTAGGATTATTAACTTTCCACCCTTGGATTTGATATAGATACAAGGATCCACATCATTGCTCTTAAATCCAAATCTCTTAATTACCTCATCAAACTTAAAGTTCCACATTCTGGCCACTTGCTTAAGGCCATAAATGGATTTCCTTAATCTGCAACCCATATGTTCCTTACCCTTAATGGTAAAACCTTCCGGCTGAACCATGTAAATAGTCTCATCTAAATTTTCATTGAGGAACGCAGTCTTAACATCCATCTGGTGTAGCTCCATATCAAAATGAGCCACAATTGCCATGATTATTCTGAGAGAATCTTTGGAAGACACAGGAGAGAAGGTTTCATTATAATCGACCCCTTCCTTCTGCGTAAACCCTTTAGCAACGAGCCTTGCTTTGAACCTTTCGACCTTCCCTTTAGAGTCACGTTTTGTCTTGTAAACCCACTTACAGCCTACTGGTTTGACTCCATCGGGAATTTCTACTAAGTCCCACACTTGATTAGAACTCATAGACTTAATCTCTTCTTCCATGGCTTCGATCCATTTAGTGGAATCCTCACTCTGAACTGCCTCCTTAAAGTTGGCAGGGTCATTAATCTTTCCGACATCATACAAGTCTTCACTCAAGTATGTCTCATAAATGTCAGAAATCGCCGGTCTCCTTTGCCTGCTTGACCTTCTTACTTCTGGTTCATTCACAGCAGGTTCAGGGACAGGTTGAGGTTGTACTAATGGCGCATTTTGCGCCTGAACCTCTGCTGCTGGCGCCTGGTGCCCAACGTCTGGCGCCGGGGCCTCAATTTCTGGCGCCTGCATCTCTGGCGCCTGAACTGCTGGCGCCTGAGTTACAGTGGGTGCCACTGTGTTGCTTATCTGGGGAATAACTGGCGGTACGAACTGAAACACCGGCGTGGGTGATTGAAAATTCGGATCGGGAAGCTCAACCCGCAGTTCTTCTAAACTTATGTCCCTCTTCGGGAAATTACCACCGATATCTGAGTTTTCAAGAAACACCGCCTGTCTGGTCTCAACGAACTTAGTGAAGCGACCAGGACAGTAGAAACGGTATCCTTTTGACTTATCAGGATATCCAATAAAGTGACAACTCACTGTCTTAGAATCTAATTTCTTTTGCTGAGGATCAAATAGCTTAGCCTCGGCGGGACAGCCCCATACTCTTAAAATAATTAAGTGACGGTTTCCTCCCATTCCACAGCTCGAAAGGTGTCTTGGGAACTGACTTAGATGGAACCCGATTAAATATGTGGGCAGCTGTCTTTAATGCTTCCATCCACAGCTCAACAGGTAAACTAGAATGACTGAGCATGCTTCTTACCATATCCATTAATGTGCGATTACGCCGCTCAGCTACTTCATTTTGCTGTGGTTCCCCTGGCATGGAGTATTACGCTCTAATGCCATTTTCTTCTAAATACTTAGCGAACGGTCCCTTAACTTGACCATATTGAGCATGTTTCCCGTAGTATTCTCCACCCCTGTCTGACCGCACAATCTTAATTGAGGTGTTGTGCTGTTTCTCAACTTCCTGTCTATATATCTTAAATATCTCTAGCGCATCGGAACGCTTTCTTATGGGGTAGATATGTCCATAGCGGGAATAATCATCGGTAAAGGTGATAAAAGAATCATAGCCATCTACCGAAGTCACCGAGAGAGGGCCACAGATGTCTGTGTGAATTATTTCTAACACGCCCGTACTCCTAGTAGCGCCTTTCTTAATTGTCTTAGCATATTTTCCCTTAATGCAGTCGATGCACTGCTCTAAATTGGAGAAGTCTAATTTCTCTATTATTTCGTCCATAATGGGACGCTCAGTTCTCCCCCTCGAAATGTGGCCAAGGCGACAATGCCACAATTTTGAAGAGGTCTCATTATCACGCTTACGCTTAAGTGAAGTAACATTCATCACAGAATCATTAAGAGAGAGTATATAAAGCATGCCTTGCCGACTAGCAAGACCGACATTAATCTCATTAAACTTGATCACACATTGTTTATTGCCAAACTCACACACATGTCCTGAATCATCTAATGCTGAAACTGAATTTAAATTTCTCTTTAAACTAGGAACATAAAGGACATCATCTAAACGAAGCTGGAAGCCTCCTGGCAACTCTAAGTCGAAGCTTCCAACGCCTTCAACTTCAACGGCCGTTCCATCAGCCACTCTTAGGCTTCGCTCCCCTCTTCTTATAGTTCGGATCGAACGGAATACCTGTAATGAATTAGAAATGTACACGGTGGCACCTGAGTCAATCCACCAAGTATTAGGGGAAAAATCTGCTAAGAATAACTCATCAATGAAAGAACCAACATCAAACTTAATATTACCTTGTTGCTTCAACCATTCCTTAAAGCCTGGACAAGCTTTCTGAAGGTGCTTAGGCGAGTCGCAGAAGGAGCACGACATCTTGCCACCCTTAGACTGGTGGTTCTTGAACTTGTTGTTGTTTTTCTTGGGAGCAAAGTTCTTGTTCCCTTTGTTCTTATGCTTCTTCTGGCCTTGCTTGCTGCTGCTAGCCTCATGCTGATTCTTAGGAGTGGAGTTGAGACTAAGGTTGCCAACCATGTTCACAACATCCTTCATCTTCTCAGTCTTAATGCGCTCTTCTTCTTCAACACAATAGCTGATTAATTCACTGATGGACCGAACGGTCTTGTTGGTATTGTAGTTGATCTTGAAGGCGTTGAATGTAGATGGTAAGGACGTCATGATGAAATGAACAAGGAAACCGTCAGAGATCTCCATCTTCATCTCCTTAAGCCTGTGAGCCATGTCACACATACCCAGGATGTGCTCCCTTATGCCAGTCTGTCCAGTGTACTGAGAGGACACTAATTTCATGATGAGTGTACTAGCATAGGTCTTAGAGGAGCTCATAAAGTTCTCCTCAATCTTAGCGAGGAACTCCTTGGCAGTGTACTCAACCCCCTCTGAATTCTTAGTAGGAATGGCACCCTTGATGCCAGGGCTGATAGTGCCACTCATAACCATGAGAGCCATGCAGTTGGACTTTTCCCACTTCTCATAAGCAGGAGTAGCAGCTTGATCAGCAGCAGGAGCAGCGGGCTTCTCCTCCCTTAGTGCCACATCCAGATCATTCCATGCCAAGCATGTGGTGACCTTTCCCTTCCAGTCCGGGAAGTTTGCTCCATTGAGGTTCTCAATGTTGCTAAGGTAGGATGTAACAGCATTGACGTTCGTCACTGAAAATAAGAGAAAACTGAGCTTAGTAAAATATACAATGAAATGCAAAATAAGTGCATGATGATAACCCTACGGTGGTCTGATTAAAATCACACAAATAAATTTCAATTTGCATCACCGGTGGGGAAAACAAACGAAATTGATCTTAAAATACTTATGATCGATCAACGATGGTAGAAAAAATCACAAGTTTACTCTAAATAAACTTCACGGTGGATCCATTTAAATAGAGGCATCTCAAAGTATATTGGTGGATTTAAAACTTAAAATTAACGTAAACACCAACATCTGAAATTAATGTATTTAAAACTGAGCTTAAACAGTAATTAAACAGGCAAATTATGCTTAAAGACTTAATACTGAATACTGAGAAAAGAATAAAACGCTGAATAAAACTTAGCGCGGCCCAAAATGAATCTCGTGAGATCCAGCCAGCGAAGCCCGCGACTGTGCGCACGAAAATTGGCGCAAACTCAAAATCGCGCGGGCCAGCTGAAAAAAGATGCCGGGCCGGAGGCCCGAAAACCAGTCGGCAGGCCGCCGAAGCGGCCCGACGTGCGCGAGCGCGCGCCGCGCACACGGCCCAGAAACCAGCTTAAGGCCGGCGCTCGCGCCGTTGGATCGAGAGGAGGGGGGATCGGACGGCTATGGTTCACGGAGCTCGGAATAAAACTCCGGCCGAAACCCTAGCGCCCGCCTTCACTCTCTCCCCCACTCGTCTCACTCGCTCCTCTTCTCCCTCGCTCGCTCCGCCGCGCACGCGCGTGAGGATGCCGCCCCGCGCCGGCCGGCCGCCATGGCGCCTCGGGGAGAGGCTCGCCGGCGCACGCGTGCGAATCAACGCACGCGGCACCGTCGAGTCCCTTCACCGTGGCGCCCTTACGGCGTCGGTGGCGCGGATCTGAGGCAGGAGCTCGCCGGCACCCGGAGGCGCACGGCGGCGAGAGAAATGGCGACGACGGCGAAGACCCGAATGGCCGTGCTCGTGCCGGGGAGCCCGCGCGGCAGATCTGAGGCCGCGTGGCCCGGATCTGATGCACGGCGAGCTCGCGCCCAAGGCGATGAGCTCGACGGCGACCGGGAAGGAGAAGAAGTGGTCGTCGGCGCACGCGCAGTGCACGGCGACCGGCAACGGCGAGGTAAGTGCTCAGCCACTTACTTAATCTTAATGCAAATTAGGGTTAGGGTTAGGGTTAGGTGTGTGAGTGCAAACCTAGCTTAGATTAAAACCCAAAAAAATAGCTTAATTACGCATCTAAAAAAAATCGTGACATGGCAAAAAGTTAATCTTAATTAACCGAAAACCCTAGCTTGCTTAATTAACATTAATTACTTAATTAACCATTAAAACATGACTAATTTAGCATAACAGTGCATTAATCTAATTAAGTTAATCATGATTTACTTTCTGCGATCATTAAAACATGAACGAAATGCACTGATCTAATGAACATAATCATGAAAACTTACTGATCTAGTCATCTGAGACTTAATTAAACACTAAAACATGACTTCGATCATTAAAACATAACTTACTCATAAACAGATCTTAACCTGACATCATCTAGTCATGCAAACTTATCGGATCTAATATAATCTTACCTAAAACATGACTAGCAGATGAATATCACGTCTGCGCAACTAGATCAACTAATCTGACTAACAACTTAATGAGATCTAGTACTAACAGAGACCTTAAACATGATTAGGGGATCTAATCGACCAGATTAGGCTAACTGATACCAACTGTTAGATCTAATTAATCATAATTAAGAACTTAATCGTAGGATCATCTAGTCAACAATAGATCACACCTAGAAACATGAATCTAATGCGGAATACTTAGAGTTTAGTCTCTGTTACCGGCTGCTGTGGTGTCTATGGCGGTCGGTGCAGAGGTGACGATGAGGGCTTCCTTGGGGATGTAACGGAGGCGCTCCTTCAGGCTTTTCAGAGGGTATCGATGACCTTCAGGTCGGTATCGACACTGCCCTGTTGGTCGTCGGACTTCCAGTCCTTCCAGTGCGCTTGATGATCGGTGGTGGTGGAAAAGATGGCGTAAAGGGACCCTGGAGGGTACCCCTCTATTTATAGGGTCGCACTGTAGGCCCGGGGCCGAGTCCCAGATGGAAACATGTTGATTTGCCTCCCGATCAAGGCAGAAAACAGACTCCTGATTTGTTTCCCTTTTATCTCTTATTCTGTTTTATTTCTTTCTGTATTTATCTCCCTTAAAACAGAATTTGTTGTCCCGCAGGTCAACACAAAAGGAAAACTAACACCCAAGACTCAGACCAACACACCCCGTTGTGAGTTTGGAAGATCCTGATGTCATCTGCTTGGTTCTCCGTCGTTACAGGTACATGTGTGATGTCGACGAAGAGGCCGCAGCATGGGTGATCGAGGTCAACACGAGGCGAAAAGCTTCGGTCAGTTCGCTATGATGAGGCCTTGTATCACCATCGTTTCCATCCAACCGAGCTCTCCATGTACTTCAAGACGTTGCTAGTGTAGTAGCATGGAGTCACTAAGCAGGAACTTCGGATAAATATCCTAGCAAGATAGGACATGGTCTCACATGAATTTCTTATTCCCGTGGACAAGTGCTTGTGTTTGTGTTGGATGGTTTAGCCTTTTCGAATTCAGAAGATCCAACATATGGAAGGAAAAGGGGAAGGCTCTTCTTCAGTCATATGAAGTGGCTGCAGAATTTGGTTTTTTGTGTGTAACACTTTTATTATACAGCTTGAGTGACACTTCAAGTCTGTTACAAACTTCCATCGCCAAAAGAAAAAAAAGTCTGTTACAAACTTTTGGTTGGTATACTATAATCATGAGGACGTTTGCAACGTTAATGGGAAAAGTTAACTGAATAAGTGCTTGATTTTGTTGAATTAGTGGCCCTTTCAAATTTAGATCTAACATAAGTCAATCCATATGTAACATTGAGCAAGATCCCAATTATTTTCAAAGCTTTTAGTTTGTTGAATTTATTTGATATTTTATTTGGCTGGTTTGCAAAATTTAATTTGCATAATCAAATATGCATATTTGATTCCTATAGAATTTGGATGTGTGCTACCAGCGTGATGTTTTTGAATTATTTGTATGATGTCCAAAGGCGCGATTCAGTTTAGCAGTTTAATCATAGTGGGTGAGGTAACCAAGGCTTCCAACATCCTGAAAGCTGCCAAGATTTCTTCATCAAACAAGCTGAGGCGACTTCGGTCAATAGGTTTGTTATGGATCGGTAAATGTGACTTTGCAGTGGTGTGACACCTGGGGAACTGAAATTGTATTAAGCATCCAGCCAGTTCCATGTCCTCTACTGACTGATTTACTCCAGTAGAATGCTTTCTGCTATGATGGAGTGTTAGGAAACTTAACTAGGAGAGAAACTAAAGACTCCTGAAGGTCTAGTCATAGTACTACTCCTTGTGAGAGGTTTTAGCAAATATAAGGTTGCTATCATGAATAGGAGGATTCTAACATCCCTAGATGTACTATTGAGTACCCGGCCGTGTTGTATACATAAGTTGATTATTGAATAAAGAGAAGAGCCCGAGCTACATTCGTATCTCTTGTCTACTTTGTCTATTGTTGTGTGATGAGAGAGACATGAGGGGGAGAAGTTGGTACTGCCGATAAATTGCATAGGTAGTACATTCAATTGCGTAGGCCCAATTCAAAAAAAAATAAAAATAAATGCAATTGCTAAATTGAAGAGCGGTTCTTCTTCCTTAAATTGTTCCAACCGAAGCAAAAAAATGTTTTCGACGAAGAAAGAGTTTGTTCGAAATGGAGAACAATTTGTTGCCACAGAAACAAATTGCTCCAAGTGACCAAACAGTGTTTCGGGCGAAGAAACCAATGTTCCGAACGAGGAAATGAATTGTTCCATGGCAATTCTTCAAGATCCATCGCCGGCCTTGGGCCAGAACTTGCGAAGGGAAACCGGCAAGAAGGTCCAAAAGACGGGAAGCTTTATATCAATCGTGAAGTGGCTGAAGAACATATTCTTTTGTGTGACATTTTTATTGTAGCAATGAAAATTCGTGGGTGTTCCAACCTAGCATAAAGAGCTCAGTTAATCAGCTCCGCGCCCGAGACTGATAATCTTTGTGATTGATTCAGAAAGCAACAGTGACACCCTCCCAAGGCTCCAGTTCTTGCTGACATATTTGAAAGCATGGACGTTTGATGCTGTGAATATTTCATTCGGTGCTAGACATTGATTTCGGTCTTGCAAACTTGGTTGCTATGGAACTTGGTGCTATAAAAAGCCGCAGTTGTATTTTGAAATGGTTATCATTGCATGATATCTGTTTTCAATGATCTTCTTTATTTCCATGGTGCATCGCCGGCCGAGTACCCTCGCTGGGTGCTGCTCGACCAGTCCAGACAATACCAGGGCCACAACGACCCCAACACCATGGCTGTGGCGGTCACCTCCTCCGGCCATCACATGCGCTTCTCCTTCCAATTCAGGGCAACGCCAGCAATATCCCGCGTCCGCCTTGACCACCCAGGTGCGCCAGACGAGGACAATTTTGATCTCCAGATCATCTCTGCGCACCGCGATTCTGTCCTCGTGAAGGTTCACATCATGCCTGTGCCTCATAACGGGCGCTTTATCGCAACCAACAATTTCATCTATAGCGTCGGCAACGCCGCCCTCGCCGCTGGCGGCGGCACCTCACGCAGCCGTCGTTATTTCTGCTTCCTCCTTGCTACATCCGCTTGCGTCGGGATGAAGAGCATGGTCTGCTGTTGTATTGGGTGGCTTGGGCCTCGATTAGAAGGCATGGTTTGCTGTTGGTATATTTATTTGCTGAACTAAGCCTGCTAACATTGGCGGCTGGGCCTAATACGTTTATAACTTTGTACATACATGCTATGGGGTGGGGCCCCTCAGATTCGGGGGCACTGGGCGGCCGCCCCGCCAGCCCCCCGCCAGAGCCGGCCCTGCAGCGCACCACGAACGGAGGCAGCGCTATGTACATGGACTACCGGGGCACCGCCATCATGTGTCGCGGCAACTAAACGCCGCTGGTGGCAAACCTCAATTTCTGGGCAAATAGCGTCGATCAATTGGAAGGCGAGCTCTGCCTGTTCCGCTCCGGCGAGTGGGAAGTCAAGCGAGAGCTGCCGGTGAACCACGACGAAGGGAAGGCCGAGGATCTCTCCTATCCGGTCATCCCTGTCGGCGCCCGGTGGCTGCACTGGGTGAACCTCTTCTGCGGCACCATCTTTGCAGACGTGTCGGAGAAGGACCCCGTGCTGTGGTACGTGTCCTTGCCCGTGAAGCCCCTCCTAAGGAGACGCCAAGAATGTGAGGAATGCCCTGAGACGGATCGGAGAGTGTGTGTGACCGGTGGTGGCAGCACTGTGAGGTTCATCGAGGTCCCTCCACGGTGCTGCTGCGGCGGCCCAGGCATGACATCGTGCGCGTGTTCCCTCCACGCCTTCACTATCACCACGTGGACGCTGAGGATGAACGGCATGACATGGGAGAAGGATTGTGTGGTGGACTGCGAAGAGCTCTGGTCTCTCCATAGCTACCAGGGCCTCCTAACGATTGTGTGTGATGTAGGCAGAGAGGATAAAGCATGGGTGATCGAGGTCAACATGAGGGGAAAGAGGCTCCGTTCAGTTGGCTATGTTGAGGCCTTGTCTCACCAGGGTTTCTGTCCAAGCGAGCTCTCCAAGTACTTCAACACGTTCCTGGAGTAGTAGCATGGAGTCTCCCTGAACACTTAGCAGGAACTTGCAAGCATGCTTTTCAATTAACCTTCCAAGTTCTTATAAATATCCAGGCAAAACAGGACCTGGTCTCAAATGAATTTTTTTGTTCCAGTGGATAAGTGCTTGTTTTGTTTTGGATGGTTTAGCCTTTTCGAATTCAGAAGATCTAACATAAGGAGGAAAAAGGGCAAGGCTCTTCTTCAGTCAAGTTGCTGAAGAATTTGTTTTCTTGTGTGTAACATTTTTACTATTGTAGCAAATACAGCTCGAGTCACTCCAAGTCTGCTACAAAGTTTTAGCTCGTAATCATGAGGATGTTGCAATCATGTGTGTTTTGTACCAAAAACTGCTCTGTTATTCAGTTTTGCCTATACGAGATAGAAAATATAGGGGATTGATTCAAAGACAATTTAATCTGCTGCATTTTCTACACAAAAGAATACATGATTTTTTGTGTGCAAGGTAGGTATACACCGCAGGTTCTCCGGGTTAGCACTACCATGAAGTTCAATTCAGAACCTAGAAGAACCATCAACTCACTGGAAGCGAAGCTTAGCCTGCAGTAATAATTAGTACAAAATTAAGATTTTGAATATGGGGGACGAAGACAGTGGATAGGAACAAGATGTCACCACAAGGATCCGCACCGAGAGATACTATATGAAAGGACACATTGCCAGTGTAGATTATGAGGAACCATGTTGAGATGTGCCATGGTTCTCGATGATGATGAGTAATTGACAACATAGTTGATTTGAGTTGGACATGAGTTTGGGTTTGAAATGTGGGATTTTTGAGTTGCATAAGCATGTTTATGATTATATTTATAGCTAATCGGAGTTGGTGAAGGTGTTCGAAGATTGGAGAAGGAGAAATGTGTTTGCTTGTCTAATGATGGGTAGGTCCATGGAGTCAACTTGATGGTCAACGACGGGAAGATCAGGACCAAGCGTGAGGCTTGGGGCCGGACGATCGAGAGGCCGGGTGAGTTCAAGGTTGATCCACACCGTACACATGGAGCGGACAAGAAGCCAGGAGGGTTTCGCGGTTTGGCCTCAAAACCGTGGAGGTAACGAAGAAGGCGGATTGACCAAGTCAAGGCCAACGGAGACCGAGTCAAGCGAAGGGTGCCCGATGGGAGGGACCGAGGAGACTTGACGGCGAGGTTCGCGGGACGAAGTGACACGCGTCGACAACGAGCGGCTTGCTTAAGGAGTAAGCAAGCGGAGGAGATCGCACTTTGAGAGAAGCGCGCATGACGGTTTCCCGGTTTGGGCCTCAAAACCGGCGGCAGCGGATGGTGGTGCACATGGCACCATCGCGAAGGTTTCATCGAGGCAAAGTAAAGTCATGAAGGGCCCGATGGTCTTGGGCGAAGGAGAAAAAGTTGGACGGTTTTGCCCCTACTGGTAGGTGGGGGTGTATTATGTCTTGAGGGCATGTTGGGAAAGAAAGTTGGGTAGATAAGGTGAGAGAGGGGGCAAGAGATAGCAGCCACTTGAGCCCCTCCCACTTTGCATCTTGTGATAAGATTTGCTAGGAGAGAGTTATAGAGAAGAGGAGAGGATGAGAGATGAGGTGAGAGCTTGTGTTCCTTTGTTCTTCACAAGCGAGGGAGGATGTGGGCGGCGTCCTAGCAATATACCTTTGTATTTTGTTCTTATATCAATGGATTGAGTTTTGGTGGAATCAAATTCGTGCTCAAGTTGCTTGTTCCCTTCTAGTTCCCGAATTTATCTTTTTTCTCATTTTTGGAGCTATTTTCAGATGATTTTTGATTCTCCACTTCAGATGCTTTTTGGAGCAGATTTCTTGAGGGATCATGGTGTTATGACGCGCTAGAAGAATCCTTGATAGCTCTTTGATTTCGTGGATTTGTGAAGTTTCCTTCAAACCCTAGTTCATCCCGTTCGATCCAAAATTCGTGGTGATTTTGTGGGGTTTTTGAGGTGAGTCCTTTTGGATGATATTTCCCATCCTATAAGGTACCTATGGTCCAAAGTTCATCCATTTTGGAGGTCGTTTGGTCGGATTTCAAGTTTAGTATTGTATTAACCCGAGAGGATTTGAAGTTTGCTTTTTTGTTCTATTCCATGAGTCTGACCACCAGCACCAAAGTCAAACCGCTAGTAGCTCCAGTCAGGCCGCACAGAGCTCCGGTCAGACCGCCGAGGTCACAGAAACTTCACTCGGCTCTGGACCTCTCACGGTTAGACCGCCAAGACTCTGTTTTGACCATTTAAAGTGTTTCTTGTGTGTTCTCGCTTTCGCATTGGCTCATACCACTTCTTAGCCATTCCTAGGATAAGCACATCATCTCAAATTGATGTGTGTAATCTTGATGGTTGAAAGAGAGGTGCATTGGTGTGTAAGACATAGGCCAAGTTCTATTGAAAAATTTTTATTGGCTCCGATTCACCCCCCTCTGGTCCCCTTTTCGGTCCTTCTGACTACTTATTGACACAGGCTTCGCGTGTTCATGTTAATGAATTGCTAACCGGTGTTGATGGGAAAGATCGTGTGTGACAACCGGGTTAAATGTTACCGGGTTACCAAACACATTAACACATCTGAATGAGTGTATCTAACACTTGTGCAAGGAGAAATAAAAAAGAGAAAGAGAAAACAGCCTTTGAATAGTTGCGGAGTTCTGAATCCGAGATAAACAGTTGCAAGCCGTGCTGTTAACACACCGATTGTATTGAAATTTTAGATACGCATTTAGAGATGTTACAACTAAAGGACACATGATAGGATATGTTATCTCTTGACAGTGTTGACTTCTCGTGCTCTACTATGGACACCTCGTTGCAATCAATCAATCAATAGAATCCAGATATATCTAATATAGATTATTAAACGAGGATAATATACATTATATTCGAGCACAATATGTGAGATTATTTATTAATAACTTAATATTTGGTTAAGAATGGTCAGTTTTCGGAGGCAATCTCCCTAATATACTACATACCCAATGGTACTCTCTGGCTGCCGTGCTCAATGAGCAAGTGCTCACTGATGCTGGGACAAGGCTAAATTGGTTATGGACTACCTCTGGACAGTTTACTGTCAAATCTGTATATGAACACCTCACCAAATAAGATAGTGTAATCGCAAAAAAAAAAAGTGGCCTATCATACAAACACATTTGGAACGCAAAAGGTCCATCCAAAGATATTTTTTTTATGGCTGATTGAAAATGGTGCAATCCTAACAAAGGACAATATAGGTGAGGATAAGTGGCAAGGAGACCCTACATGTCACTTCTGTAATATGCCTGAAACTATTTATTACCTTCTGTTATCTGTTGTGTAGCAAAAGCTCTTTGGGGTGTTATTGCAATCTGCTTGAAGACTCAAACCAGACCTGGTAGTATTCAACGGTGGGTCAAGTTGGCCTTGCCAAATGGAGAGAAAGTTTATGCAGAAGGTCTGGAAGCTATTTGCTGGTCAATGTGGAAAGCTAGAAACATGGCATGCTTTGACAAAGTCATAATTAAGCACCAAAGTGACATAATTTTCCATGTGCGTTACTGGGCAGGTCTAAATCCAGCGGAGATGAGCGACATCGTCAAGGCTGGTGCTAAAATGATGCTGCAGACAGCCATTAGCATCCTCAACAAACAAAGGCGTGGTGATGCCAGAGCGATTCAAGGTGCGGGGGAGGCGTCTGACGTGGGCGAACATGGAGCAGACAATGATGAAGATGCGCCGTAGTTGTTGATCATTCATAGTCGATCATGCATCGATCATCTCTCTAGTTGTAATGTTTTGGAGTGGATGTTCTCCCTAATCGGGAATGTAATAGCTAGTGACTTCTAAGTAGTAGCATACTAGCTGTTGTGTGTCACTTACCCCAGTCTTATACCATCTACCTTTCTCTATGTTTTTGTAGATGGGGCCGCGAGATTCTACTTTAGTACTGTTCATTCGCCCTTTACCGTCGGATTACACCTCTGGCCTCCATCGAGTCGTCCATTCCCCTCCGTCCCGATTTTTCCTCCTCTCCGCGGGCTTAGGAAAAAAATTTCGGCGAAATTTCACCGAAATATCCGATATTTCACCTTTTCCGGTGAGGTCCGAAATAAATTCGAAATGAACAGTACCAAAGCAATTTTGTTCTCGACCACCTTCATGAGTCTAAACTGCGTTGTTTATGTATGCAATCGTGATGTTTTATAGATTTGATGCAATATGTTATGAAATCATGTCAAAACTTTTTGAAAAATTCAAATTTTGTTCGTCAAAATTTCCAAAATTCCCGAAATTTCATGTTTATCGGTGACCTCGAAATTTTTTTATTTCCAAAATAGTTTTCCTAGCCGCGGGCACTCCCGCACCCCCACCACGGTTTCTCGATCCTTCCTTCCTGGCATTCCTCCTCTTCTCCTCCCCCGATCCACCACACCAACTTTCTGTCCTTTCTCTGATATCTGGATGATGCAGCGCTTGAGCTGCAGGGCGCCGGCGAACCATTGGCCACCGAGCTCCAGACCGGCGATCTCGCATCGGCCGTTGTCGACGGCGAGCTCGGCGCGGCCCTCGGGGTGGAGTTAGGTGTGGTGACTGGTGACGCCGCGTCAGCGCGGAGGATCCACAGAGCACTCTCACCAGCCGCGTCTTCGGCTTCTCATCTAACTCGGCAGCGGCGCCACCTCGGCCGCGTCCCCGCGCTGGCGCACGGTCGTCGGAGGTGGGTCATGGCTCCACCTGCAACCACGGCGTCGCTGCACCCTGAGAAGCCCACTCCTCCGCCGTCCTCTCACTCTGTTGGATGTGCATCAGATGGTGCTCCTTCGTCTTCTCCACTCTTCCAGGCGCAACAATCAAAAAGGGGAAAGAAATGAGGAAGGAAACCATGCATAGCTGCCGTGAATCTCATCGCCCTTCCTCTCGCAGCTTTCCCCAAATCCAGTAGCGAGCTCCGCCGCTGATCCCATCACCCCATCACTCTTCCGCATCATCATCCTCAGCTTCCCTTTGCCTCAGCTCTTGCACGCCACAGTGCGGCAACGGGTTTCCGGCACCAAGACCATCTCTATCTGCAGGCAGGCCGTTCCAGATATTGCTTTAATTGCTCTCGCTATCACCTCGGCTTAGGCCTCGACGGATTTTTCTTGAAGTCCATCCCCATCTCGCTCCTTGCAGTCACGTCACAGCTCAGGTGTGATTCATTGGTTCAAACAATTTAACATCCATAGATTCAAGCGTTAGGATTCAAATATTGCAATCGCTTTAGTGTAGTTCTGCCATGACCTGGATACCTCCAAATTGGCATATATAGTTGAAAGCATTCTGGATTAAGACCCAATCGCCAATGCATGGCTTATGTCATAAACGAAAGGCTAAAACTGTAGAATAACTGAATAAACATATGGTATGCTGAATAACCACTAATACAGTGCCTAACGAATAGAGAGTTCGATTTACTGTTGTTGTGCTCTGAGGTGTCTGCGATATACAAACTAAGGTCATATTTTTAAGGTACGTACCTCAGGCCATAAAAAATCAATCCAATTTCAACATCCAATTCAGTTGGTGCCTCTTTGGAGCAGATTATAAAGCTTTGTTTTAGAATTTCAAACTTTTGTCCGGGCCTGGCTGATAACACCTCCACACATTAGACATACGTACGGTTCGCTGCGTTGGCCAGTTGACAACGCCATTAGGCCTAATCGCCATAAGTTTTTACACTCTGTTGTTTCTTTTTAATTTGTGTGTATTTGCGTAAGATGCCTTATACAACATAAATCATGATGCAATATAAACTATGCCCGCGGCAACGCGCGGGGTCTTAAGCTAGTTTCTAGAGAGCTGGTGGTAAACATGGGGTAGTGCTACCTTTTTTCTTTTCTACGATTTCAAATTCTGAAACTTTGGACCTTCGTCTTCGGATGAAGGTGGGTCATCTTGTTCAAAAATGTATTCGTTTAAGAAAATGAGCCACCTTAGTGTTCAAAAGTTAAAAATTACTTTGTTTACCAGAGAGAAAATTAAAAATTATGCACCATTGTCATTATGAAAAAATTAGTGTTAAATGTACTCCCTATGTTTTAGAAGTTACTAAGAGATGACCCCCGGTCGTTTTTGGCTGGGGTGGGGAAGGCCTCGTTTCAAAAAAAAAAAAAGAAGTTACTAAGAGATAGCTTGAAATACTAAAATATAAGTTTATATGAGCACCATCGTTACAAAAATGATCAGCTAGAAAATATCAGTGACCTTAAAAAATGATTATCATAAGCTACAATATATTAATGAGGCATTCAGAATGATACAATATATAATACTAGTTCATACTTTCAAAATTTATCAACTTTGACTTTATTGTTAACTATTTGACCATTTCTCTTTTCTATAAATATTTGCTCAAATATTCAGAAACATATAACATGATTAAAGTATTTATTATGATAATAAGTCTATTAATAGTATTATTAGTTTGCTAAATTATATAGTTCTAGCATAGCTAAAGCATGAACAGGAAAAATCAAAGTTATCAAGTAAGCAAATTTGTCTGAGACACACTGAGAAATTGTGGCTTTATCCACAGCACACCAACAAAATTGTCGAGGTTTTAGGGCCTCGATAGTTATTTTATGGGTGTACGAGAATCAAGAACACGATGGTAACACAGGAGACGAGGGTTTATACAGGTTCAGGCCGCCAAAGGCGTAATACCCTACGTCCTGTGCTGGTGTGATATATTGCGAGAGAGTTTTCTGTAGGTCTCCTGCCCGCCTTATATAGTCGGGGGTGCAGGGTTACATAGATCTAAACCTAGTCGGTTACATGGTAAACAGCCTTGTAGTACAAGTTGATTGATGTTTATCTCCTGGCCGAGTGGGCCGGCTGACTTTAGGTCTGTCGGGCCACCCGGTTCTTTTTGGGCCAAACCGATTCCCCATTACTGGATCACTCGGCCTTGTTGTATCTTGAGTATACCCGGGTCTCATATCATCGACAGTAGCCCCCGAGTTCTTTTTGATTGATCTTGAAGACCTCCGACTGGTTCCGACTCCATGTACAATAATCCTCAGCATAGCTGGTCAATAAAAAAGAACTCCAATACCGAAGTAAACCGATGAAGAAACTGAATCCTGGGAATACCAAGATCAGCAAGACCTCGAATTAGGCATGAAGATGAAGGAACACCCAATGCCGACTGACGCCGGGAACAAAGGCTGGGCTCAGAAAGCGTGTCCCTACCTGTCAGTAGCATTCAACTCGAAGTTGACCGAAGACTTTAAAAAGTATGCTTACCAGCAGGATTTTTTAAAACACACCTGTAAGGTGCAGCCCCCGAGCTTCTGGGTAATCCAAAGGATTAGGCAGAAGATCCGAACAGAGCCTGGCATATAGACTAAAGCTATTTCCGTAAAGGGGAACTCCATGGGAGTCATGGGAACTCCCCACAACTGGTGCACTACAGCTGTTAAAAACCAGAAGTGAGTTGCGAGTCTCGAACCGAGCTTTCATTCGGCCGGAATCTAAGCCCATCCAGCAACTTGTGCCCAGGATGATGACAGCTCGTAGGTTTTGGCGACCGCCTCGCTCTTCACTGCAGTTCATAAAACCGACTCAAAGAGCGAATTCAATTCTGGGAAAAACCTCCCGTAGGCCTTCAACATCCGAGTGAAGATCTTGTGCAATTGTAGCCCGAAGAATATAGTCACTGACCGGCCGAGTGGAGAAGCATAGGGTGCACGTCTAGTGCATCCTATGGATGTAGCCCCCGAGTCAATGAAGAAGTCGCAGAGTTGTTCATTGACTCTAATAGAAGCTGAAGAGTATATCCGCATGAAGACATCCGCCAAAGTTGAATCCGAAAACTTGATCGCCTGACTGAATGAAGCGCGACGTGGGCTCACGCAAGTGAGCCCACGTGGGCTAGCCCCCGAGTCTATGAAGAAGTCGAAGAGTTGTTCATAGACTCCAAGAGTAGCTGAAGAAAGTAGTCCAGAATGTCCGACTGCCGACTGTCCGGGTGAAGAAGCATAGAAGTGCAACGTGGGCTCACGCAAGTGAGCCCACGTGGGTTAGCCCCCGAGTCTATGAAGAAGTCGTAGAGTTGTTCATAGACTCCAAAGAAGCTAAAAAGTTGTACCAAACTCAGAATATGCCGAGTGAACTGAATGCCATCAGTATGCTGCCAAAATTTTACTGTGCTGACCACGGGTGTGTTGTCCCGACTGACTCACGAGAACACAGTAAAACCAATAATGCCCGAGGTACTGCTTTGAATCGTCATCTTCGTGCTTGCCACCACAGCATCCTTATCAAAAACAGTCACAGCGCTGCTATAAATAAGCTGCGACCGCAGCCCCAAGTATCCACTGAAGTTAGCCGAAGATGAAGAACACCAAGAACACCAAGAACACCAAGAAGAATCCCCCTACCTGGCGCGCCACTGTCGAGGTTTTAGGGCCTCGATAGTTATTTTATGGGTGTACGAGAATCAAGAACACGATGGTAACACAGGAGACGAGGGTTTATACAGGTTCAGGCCGCCAAAGGCGTAATACCCTACGTCCTGTGCTGGTGTGATGTATTGCGAGAGAGTTTTCTGTAGGTCTCCTGCCCGCCTTATATAGTCGGGGGTGCAGGGTTACATAGATCTAAACCTAGTCGGTTACATGGTAAACAGCCTTGTAGTACAAGTTGATTGATGTTTATCTCCTGGCCGAGTGGGCCGACTGACTTTAGGTCTGTCGGGCCACCCGGTTCTTTTTGGGCCAAACCGATTCCCCATTACTGGATCACTCGGCCTTGTTGTATCTTGAGTATACCCGGGTCTCATATCATCGACAAAAATCGAATTTGTTTGCAACACACTACGATCTTGGAGATTCGCTTCTGTGGCACACTATGATCATTGAATAATTATTTTAAACTTTTTATCTCAATTCATAAAATACAGTAGAATTTGAAACTTGGCACCAATACACATTGTTGCATTATCTATCATTAAAAAATAGAACCGGATTTATTTCGATTCTTTTGCATCGTTTGCTCATTGTTTTAATATTTAATTTGTCAAGAAATGGTGCAAACAATCGAAAAAAATCTGACTTCATTTTTTCGTGATAGATAACGCAACAATGTGTATTGGTGCCACGTTCCAAATTCTAATCTATTTTACAAATTGAGATAAAAAAGTTGAAAATAATTCTTAAATGATCGTAGTGTGTCACATACACGAATTCCTAAAATTGTAGTGTATCGCACACAAATTCAACTTTGTTGGTGTGTTGTGAAGAAAACCACCATTGCTTGGTGTATCTAAGATAATTTTTCCTATCAAGTATTATCAAACGGAAGTTTTTATATATAATAGATTTCGAATACATATACATTTGTGCAGTATGCGTCGATGACACCAAAGAATCCAGGGGCATAGCCCAAACCTGCATGTTCTACTTCTTGGCACCACCCCGAGATAACAGCTCTGAGTTCACGGCGATATGCGATGCCAAAGTATGTGACATGAAATATGACCGAGAAAATCACCTCATTCATCACCTTCCGGGTCCAGGGAGGACCTTATACTTAATCTTCCAAAAAAAAAAAAACTAGCTAAAACCGAGAACCATAATACTCCGATCGTAAAGAAAACAGAAAAGCACCGGCTCGGCTTTGCAGCTTCAAGTGGTAGCCTCAGTCTGCCGGTCCTAGTGATGGGAGGAATCTGCAGAGGAAATAGCCACAGCATCTTCTCAGCACTTTGTAAACAACAACATGGACATATCAGAGTATATGTAGTATGTTACCTAAGTTTCCCCGCAAGTATGCTTCCTTGATTCCGTGTAGCTTTGCTGCCACTTCCGTCATATCCATGCGCTCATTTGGTGACGCCTTAACACATCGCAGTCCAATGCTTAGCGCTGAAAGTAAACAATCCAAGCTTTTCTGCTTCATGGCCAGTGAATTTTCTCGTGAGAAATCATGCTGCTCTTCTAGTAGTTCAGGATCCACAATCTGCAATATCCTGTCAGGAAAGTTTGCCTCGACTAATTTCGCAATGGTCAGTCCATTCACGAACATATCGTCAGTTGGTCTTTTCCGCAAGAATATTTCAAGTAGAACAATACCAAATCCGTAAACATCCCCTGAAGTTGAAACTCCCCCACCTGCTGCTGATTCTGTGGATATCATCCAACAAAGATTAGTCCAAAGTTTAGTAGAGAATCACAACGTATTATACAAGTTATTATTACCAGGTGCAACATATCCAACTGTTCCCTTTATAGCAGCCGAAGAAGTTGAGACTGAAACACCAGAAGATGATGCTGTAGAATCAACTTTGAACTTTGCAAGCCCAAAGTCTCCAACATGAGCCGTCAGGTTCTCATCCAAAAGAATGTTGCTAGGCTTCAGATCACAATGAACAATAGTTCCATTGTTGCTATGGTGGAGATATTCTAATGCGTCTGCAACATCCACCAAAATGCTTAATCTTTGAGCCAGTGTAATGCTGCTAGGACTTGGAGTGTTTGCATCATCTTTATTTGAGTACAGTAGTGCATGCAGGTCACCTCGTGGCATGAACTCATAGATTAAGGCTTTGAAATCATTTCCTTTACGATCAATGCTTGAGCAAGCAGTTATGATAGGAACTAGATTGCGATGCCGCAGATTTCTCAGAACATTGCACTCTGAGATGAAACTCTTATGTGCTCCCTTTGTGTCTAGGGTGAAAACTTTTATAGCAAGCACAATTCTGTCTTGGAACAATTTTCCTTGAAAGACAGAAGAATATCTTCCTTTACCAATTAAATTGGATGCGGAGAAACCCTCTGTAGCTCTAGAAATATCATTGTATGAAACTTTGGGAAATTTATTACTAATAACAGAGGGAATTGCCATAGTCCTTTTCTTTTTTTTACCTCTCTGATGAATTATTATAACTATGACAATAGCAAGTGGCACAATGCTGGCAAATAGGATCACCAATTTCTGTATAGTAGAATGCTTGTGCTTTCTTGAATTCAATGGCACCTTAGAACATGCAAGTAGGTGTAACCCTTGTGTCCCACCACACAGATCTAGATTCCCATCAATTCGTAAGGCACTTGCATTGCCAAAGATTCCTTTTGTTGGGACGTCACCCTTGAGATGGTTGAATGAAAAATCTAGTTGCTGAACAAATTGTAGGTTGCCAAGAGACACTGGTATCGATCCACTCAAGTTATTCTGAGATAAATTAAGAACCTTTAAGCTAGTTATGTTGCCTAATGAAGTGGGGATGCTTCCGCTTAAAATATTATGGGCCAGATTGATTTCTTCCAAGCTTGCACAATTACCCAATGTGCTAGGAATATATCCAGATATATTATTTGACGAAATATCCAAATACTCAAGCTGTTTGGCATTATCGATGTCAATAGGAAGCAGTGAATCCAGCTTGTTAGAAGACAATCTAACTTCTCTGATTGTTGGAATAAAAAAAATCTCCATCGGTACAGGGCCATGAAGATTGTTGCTAGAAATGTACAGTTGTTCAAGCACTTGGAGGCCTCTGAGGCTTGGGGGTATGTGTCCTTCCAACTGGTTTGAGTCTAGGGAGAGTCCAAGCAAATTAGTTAAATTGGAAAGAGATGATGGGATGAGTCCGGTAAAGCTGTTGTAATCCAAGGATAGTTGCTGCAAGCATTTGAGAGTTCCAAGCCATTCTGGCAGCACACCTGTAAACTTATTCTCGTACAAGGATAAACTAATCAAGTTGTGAAGGTTTCTTATACCAGATGGAAAATCACCGGATAGTTGGTTCTTTGTCAAGTATAGATATTGGAGTTGACTGGAAAGGTTACCGATTGAAGTTGGCAAAGTACCTTCCAGGCGATTTCCTCCTATCGACAATAGCTGTAGCTCGGTGCAATTGGCCAAGCTATTCATGAATTCCCACTCCTGCTTGTCTCTTGCGTGGAGTTTATTTAATTGAAGATCCAACCAAGATAGTCTAGATATTTTTCCAATGGAGGTAGGCACCACCCCTGTGAAGTTATTGCTTGATATATCAATTCTGTACAGCCTGGAAGCATTTGTTAATCCAGATGGGATACGCCCATAAAAGAAGTTGCCGCCTAACTCGAAAACTTCAAGATTGGGTAGAGAGTTGCCGACACTAGCTGGTACATCTCCACTAAGATTATTTTCAGAAACGCCAAATCCAACCAGATTAGAAAGATTCAGGAAAACGACCTGACAACTTATTGACACCCACGTACAGTACTTGCAATCCCAGCAACTTTGCAAACCCACTAGGGATGATTCCCTCTATGTTATTATCTTCACAGCCAAATATTTTTAGCATCGTTATATTTCCAAGAGAAGCAGGGATGGTTCCAGTTAGATGATTAGTCCCAAGTGCGAGCTTTTGAAGGCTGTTAGGAAGATCTGCAGGGATCTGTCCATCAAGTTGATTCTCGTAGAGCCGCAATTCCTTCAGTCCTGAGCAGTTTGCGAGACTAGGTACCCTTCCTTGTAGTGTGTTATTATCCAAGTTGACATTTTGGATGTGATGCAACTGACCGAATGACGAAGGGATCTCTCCAGTGAACGAATTGGCCGCCAGTTCTAGGGTTTTCAGGAACGTTAGGTTTCCAAGAGAAGGATGTATTCTACCAATTAAACCTTGATGTGTAAGATTCAGAGCAGCAACACGTTGTGGGTGCTTGACACTACACAGGACACCTTGCCAACTGCACATGTGATTGCTATCATTCCAGGACATCAGTGCTTGTTGTGGATCGCTGATGGCCTTCTTGAAGTCCAGTAGTGACAGCCTATCTGTGAGATTTCCGTTGAGTGAGAAGATGACGACATGAGTACGGCACACCAGGAGCACGAGCAGAAGCTGTATTCTGAGCACCATAGCGTGGCTTGTTGAATTTATAACCTGACCACACAGAGATGACGAACAGGACAAAGTTTAGATAATTGTGGGTACAAATTTTTGCGGGGAAGATACGCAGCAGATATCTCCCAAGAGACGCCAAATATTTGCACTTTTGCGTCCCTAATCCATTTCCATGTTTGTAGACGCCCCTTAGACTATCTCCAACAACATGACCCATATACTCAAAATAGGTGTTAAATGGCAAAATAGGACTCCAATCTGTCTCCAACGGCTGACCCAAACACGAGACGCATTGTTGGCGTCGGCGACCACGCGACGCACAAATGCTTGAGTTCGTCCGCGCGACCCACGCCAGAAACGCTCGAATCGTTTTCCTTCCTCTTCCTCACTCGCGCTCTCTCTCTCTTCCTCTCGCGGCGGCGCGGGGCGGACGGACTCGGCGGCGCGGGGCGCGGGAGGGAGGTGGTCGGCGGCGCGGGCGCGGGGGCTGCGGCGGAGCTCGCGGCGGCAGGGGAGGCCGAGCTCGCGGCGGAGGCCGCAATGGCGAAGGCTGAGCTCGCGGCGGAGGCCCAGCTCGCGGCGAAGGCCGAGCTCGCGGCGGAGGCCCAGCTCGCGGCGAAGGCGAGCGAGCGCGCGGGTGGAGAGAAAGAGGAAGAAGAAGGGGCGGCATGTCTGCGGCGGCGGCGGCCCACCCGCTTCGACGGCGCCTCCCTCCCGTCTCTCTTCCTTCGTCTTGCTCGTCCGCCGTGCGAGGAAGGTGCCGAGCACGCGTCCGCACTGCACTGGTGGATGGTCGGCCCTACCACCGCGAGCCACCGGCGGCGCCACGAGCAGCAGCTGGTCCTTGCTGCTTCCCACGCGGCCGCCCCACACACGCGCTGGCAGCCCGCTGCGTCCACGCACGCTCTCAGCAGCAAGCTCGATTTGATGCGGGCATTTTCAACTTGCTTCGGCTGAAAGCACGATTTGAGCCCCATTAGGTTGATTCGAGCTGCAGCCTTCAATTTGGATTCTAACTTGCAAGGGGATCGATTGGAATGCAAGCGGAGGTCGACTTGCTTGTCTTGGTGGCGCTCAATCCGGGCCGCGTGAGGCCGCGACGAGCTGCGCGACAGGGCGGACGTGCGGAGCTGCGGCATGGCGAGCCGCCGCCGCCGCCTTCGTCGCCCGCCGCGGAGGCTGGAGCGCAAGGCTTCAGTACGGGAGCTCGGCGCCGTGTCCGAGCTCGACCCAGGTACGGGTACGGGAGGTCACTGCGGGCGCGGGGCGCGGTGGGAGCGGGAGGTTTTGCGTCTCACCGTTGGAGATGGTTGTTTTTGGGTTCGTTCTATCGAAGGAAATCTCCACATAGTTTGGGTATGCGTCTCGTGAACGGTTGGAGATAGCCTTATAGAGAAGTAGTTGTTAGCCATCCGTGTCTACAATCTCTTTACTCTAGAGGTCTCAAATAAGACCCATCTTGTTAGAAAGAATTCAATGAGCGGAGGAAAAGACCTAATGTGCCTAATCTTGCTATCTAATGATGGTTTCCTGGTGTTGATGAAATAGATCCAACGGATAACAACCACAGCTAGGGTTCAGAAAACGGGTCACATGTTTTCCTATTTTCTTCAGAGATCAGGTCATATACATCCTAATTATTCCCCTCAATCAGGTTGGTAGTGAGTTGAAGACTAAGAGTCCAAGACAACCAGCAGCCATCTGCACGGGTGATTCGGGCCATTGTTGCTACAATCGGTGGATGAATGCACGGAGAATGCATGCACGGGGGCGTCAGCAGCCGTTGAATTGCATCTTCAGAAATGAGGTCATGTTCATCCAATTTGCTTAGTAGTTTTGTGTTCATGTGCTTAGAAAAATGATCCTCACAATCACGTTTAAGATCTAACAGGTGTGTCTATTTTCATGTTGCCAGTTTTGGCGTCAGTGACTAGACCTGATTAGCAGGGATATTGGGAGAAACAGAACATAAAAGCACAAAAGAGTAGGAGGCCAACTTATGTAGGATTATAGCAGCATATTTCACGTAGAGCCTTAAAGGGTGTCCATTAACGAAAATATGGCTGAATAAAATTGTTAGGTGTTGACTCGTTGGATTGTATGGATCTTCATCATATTTGCTAATAGATATTCGTTTAAATTCTGTTATATATATGACAAAAAAAAAGACAACTGTTAGCTCTGATATATATCCGTAGCTAAAGCTAACACTTAAATTAAAGCTGTTTCGATCTTCTGCCTGCCACATGAATGAGACGAACGAGAGATATTGAGCAAGAGATGCTTACTGCTCGGCGACGCGCGTACGAGCTGGCCCGTGGAATGTGGAACAAAAGAGGCAGGCGGTGGAGCCGCAGAGCCTCAAACAGCCAAATACCAATCGATCAAATGTTGCGCGACGGGTACATCACGGCCACAAGCCGGTGAACGCTTCGACAATTTATACAGCTTAGCAGTCATAAAAGTAGACTTGCTTTGAATAGCATAATTTCCACACGCTCTTCTATTTGGAGGACTTTTACGCCCCCCTCCGGATCTACCTTTTGAAATTGGCAGCAAGATCTTTAGAAGAAAGAAAATCCTTAATGAAAGATTCATGGGCCAGCTTCTCGGTGGTGGGTCCCGTGCATGGATGATCCGAGGGAAATAAAGTTTCCTCTATATTCACACAAGTCAAAGGCGGCTCCATTACTGGCCCAATCATACTATATTCTTAGTTTCTCCCGGCGGGCCCCGCGCTTTACTGTTCAAAACCTACTGTTCAAAATGTACTGTTTAAGTTCTGTAACGGATGCTGCCGACCGCCCGATTACGTTGCTTCGACCTGATCGCGCCGTCCGTTCCCGCAGCGCCCCGCCGCAGGTTTCTTCGCGGTCGTCCTCTATCGTAGCCTCTCGAAGCCTCCAGCAATGTCCTGCTCGCCTTCCCTCTCGATCCTCCCAATCGCTCCCCCTCCCCTCCCCCTCCTCCATGCGCCACCGTCTCCCGCATCTCCTCGCTCAAGCGATGGTTGACCAGGTAGTATCACCTCCCGGCACCGCTGATGGAGGAATTCGCCTCGCCGCCACCACGCAAAGTTGGTCGTCATCGCAGTGGAGGGCCGGCCCAGCGCACAGACGGCGGTGGCAGGCCTTGACGGCAGCCCGGCGCACGGACAGCATGGACGGGGGTGGCGCTGCTCGGAGCCAGCCCGATACGCGGACTTCAGCGGCGCGGCTCGATGGTCAGCTCCACGCACAGGAGCGGCGGCGCTACTCGATGGTCGGCGCGACGGCTTACGCGATGTAGGTCCGCTATAACCCCCTCTCCGCCGAATCTCCTTTCCCGACCTGGCTACTTACGCTCCCTGGACTTGCCATCTTCGATTCGTCTCGGGCCGCTGCTCTGCTTCGCTGTCCAATGGAGACCGCGGTGCCCTGCGCAGCTGCCGTCAGGGAGTCGGCCAGGGAGGTCGTGCACCACCTCTTCGAGCATATGCCATCTTCCTTCACTGCTGCCCATCCTCTCTCCGTTTACATTTGCCTCAGGATTCGCAATGTCTTCCTCGAATTCTCCCCTTAATTTCTGTTTCGTACTTGACTGAATCGTTCCTGCTGGCAGCCATCACAACCAGATGCACAGGATAGAAGATCACGAGATGAGGCCTCCTACCGATCTGCTCCACGAGAACCAAGATACTGTTTATTCTTGCTAATATGATACTAGCTCATACCACATATAATTGCATATATATTTTCTTCACCGAATTTATCAAATTCTTGATTGGACTGTCTGCACCTGCCAAGAGGTACGATGGACTAAAGTCACTAAACCAGTAATCTGCGCTTGATTGCGTTTGGAGTGAGTGGACACCTGTCTGATCCCTCTGTGATAAGATGCTATACGATTATCAAACAAATTATTCTGCTTCCAATGTGTGCATTTAGCAATAGTGTGCTATACATGCAGGTTTCCTATATTTTGAATAATCCTCTTAATTCTTATCACATGAACATTTTTATCTAACAGCTCCAAAGTTTCCACTGCATGTTGTGGTCCTGTGGCGTCATTTGAGTTGTAAGGTTCAGATATGATTTCTTATGGCAAAACCGAACACTTCTCTAATACATGATGTATGGTAGATTGCAACTGCTATTTTTCTCCATGTGTTACTAGCAGGATATTATCGGATCAATATATATACATATTACTAGGCTGATTTGCAGATGATCCATTATATTTATGATTTTGTTAAGCAAACAATTTTTAATAATTCTTTTTAAAAAGTAAAAATGTTTGTTTATTGAGATCCAGATTTGTGATGAACTCATATTTGAAATCAGATGACCAACCTGCTGCAAGATGGACCCAACCCGAATTTGGCTCGGTTGCTTACAAGAACAAGCTGCACAAGACTGACTGTCGCGGCTGCCGCTGATTTCTTGGAAGCAACACATAGGTCTTGACTCAATAAATCCATAGCACCAAGTAAGTCAATTTTTGCACTCCAACGTGTCGTCGACTGGAACATGCCTGTTTCGTGATGAATACTGCCCATGTGGTGGATGGCTGCCTGCATTCTTGCAGGTTATGGCAAAGATGGAGTATGTGCGTTACGAACCCAAGCTGGAAGACCTGTTCTGAGACAGTCTAAATACCAACCCCATGAAGTTGTAGCTGCCAAGGTACACCTCCTTTTTCCATTTTCTTTTTTTCTAACTTTTTTATGTTTTGTCAGACGCTAAAATAGATCATAGACATAATGAAAATCATATTCTGTTAGTATTGATGTTTGACACTATTAATTACATTTCCCTTTCTTACCATGTATGAACGAATGTTATTCTGCGTTTGATGCTAACCTGCTATCAATTTTTTTTCTTTTCTGATTGTAATCGTTTACTTCTGCACCAAAACTTTGACAGAAAAAGGCAAGACATCTAGGGCAATGCCAATAGTAATGGTGAGGGCCCATATGGCGATTTCAAAGATTGCAATTTGTTGCTATCTGCTTCCATCATTTGTTACAGCAGAAAATTTATAAAATAAGTCCCAGAATGTAGTGATAACACAACTAATAATTGGGGTTGTTCATTGACATATTTTGTACAAATATTTCAGTTCCTTTGCATATTTCTTATCTGATATTAAATATTATTTTTTTATGGTTCTTGACTGTGTGCAGAGTGGCCGTCCTAGCAAAATTTTAGTTTGTGAAATGTACTGAGATGTTATGATTTACTCAGGTTATGCTATTTGTCCTTATAGCTCTACTTATTTCCCGGTAATAAGCTATGTACCAATGATTTAACCTCACATTTCTATTCTTAATTATCTTGCTATATTTATATCGTGAACTAGGACTATCCCCTGTAATATTTTTCTTCTTAGTTTGTGAGGTTTCAATGTGATTACTTTGTTTTCCTATTGTTGAGTATAGAATCCTAGATTTTTTTCCCTCTCAACATAATCTGCAAACTGCTACAGCCAAGAATACTGTTGTGGAGGTTGCATCCAATTTCTGGTGCATCTTGGAATAAACTATCTTTGGATGTAATTTTTGTTGCATATAGGATCAGTTGTTTCCTGTACCATGACTTCCTGCTTAAAAGAGGAAGTTACATTACCTTCACAATTTAGCTCATACTTTGATAGAATGCTATAAAGATCTACATGCAAAGAAAAAGAAAAGCCTAACAAAACTTGGATTGACTGATCATGTAAAATTAAATACATGTACGTTGACATAAAGGTGTCCTTGCTTCAGTTATATCCCAAATGATTTTCTTAATTGTCTTTAATGGATGTAATACGCATGTTGCAGAGCTGTAGCTGTGTCTGCACCTTCAGAAACACTGGTTGATCCAAGCTGTAAACACAGGCATTGTGGGCATTTTTTCTCAGAGAGGTGGTATAGTTGTTTCAGCATTGGATTTGGAAGCTTCGTGCTGCACAGCCTACATGTTGTACTCTTTTCTGTTGTATAAATCTAAATCCTTACATCTTGACCTAAACTTAATCCATTGAATGATTCACTTCTTCATTCTAGGTAAGACAACTTTTCAGAAATATTGTTTGGAATTGATCATAATTCTGTTGATACCCAGATGTAATATATATGAATATAAGGCTAGATTTTGATAGCTCGCCTATCCAAACATCTGTTAATGAATACTCATTTACAGTCTCACTTTCATAATTTTTCCCTTGCGATGTGTGTACTGCTAGGTGGCCCAACACACCCGCGGCATTTGCCGCGGGGCTTTTGTCTAGTTACCACAAAGAACAAGTCTACTTCTCGCAAAAAAAAAAAAGAACAAGTCTACTTTACCTCTCACTCAATGCTCGTTTAGTATTATGGTGCGATATCCAAAAGTGCCACATCAATAAGATTTCAGTAAATTTGTTCATTGATACGACCGCTTCAGTGGAGGATAATGCATTGTTGTATCCTAGTCATACTAACTCATTTAATTTTAATATATGTTATGAGCAATTATAATTTATAAACTTAACTTGGTTTTTAGCCTAATATCATGCCCATGCTGTATGTCATGTAGATGATATATAAAAGTGATTTCTTGATTAAAAAACCATGTTGAAATCATAATTGCTCACAACATAGGCAAAACTTAAGTACTTTGAGAAGCCTAGGAAGCAATAGACAAGCATAATATACATTATAGTGGAGGGGTACTCTTATAATTACCTCATGTTGACATGTCTGATGTGATGTCCGTCTGTGAGACTAGGCATTCTACGTGACAGTATTTTCATTAATTAGGCCCCATCAGTCAATGTCACTAATACAAAAACAATATGTAGTGGCAGTACCCAAACTACCGTGGTGGCGGGCAAATAACGGACAGCCACTAGAAATGCCCCCTCATTTTCACTTCCAGGCCTCCTAAAAGCCTGACGCTAGATATTACTCCCTCCGGTTCACAATATAAGCATTCCAAGCATTCAAAAGTTCTACCACAATGTAAGCATTCCCGGGTATAAGTGGGTCCCGCAATCAATAAAGTACCCAATTGCCACCGCACATGTCTCCTCTTTCCTCTACCACTGGCCACTGCACCTTATCTTTCTCTCCCATCGCCACATCTCTTCCTCTCCCTGGCTCTCGACCAGGGAAGGTGAGCTCCTCTCCGGAGCGGATCCGGGGGCTGGTGGCTGCGGGACGCCTGACAAACCTCATCTTGGCGGCGGGCCGAGCAGATCCGGGGGTGGCGCCATGGAGCAGGAGCGGCCAGCCTCGTCGGTGTGGAGGAGGAGGCGGCCGTGCTCGCCGGCGCGGAGCAGGAGACAGATGTGTTAGCGAATTGAGTTGGTTACGTTAAACAATGTGTCAGAGAACAATTGCGTATGGAGCAAAGT
Organism: Eragrostis nindensis; assembly: GCA_012490785.1. Classification (NCBI taxonomy): domain Eukaryota; kingdom Viridiplantae; phylum Streptophyta; class Magnoliopsida; order Poales; family Poaceae; genus Eragrostis; species Eragrostis nindensis. Next base: position 424,636 of record JAAXCT010000385.1, read on the forward strand.
TGCACAGAACGTATGGTCACACGTCTCCTATCATGGCACGTTTCATTTTTTATTTCATATGTGTAACTATACTCCACATGGTAACATACGCATGTTTCCAAAGAACAAGAAAACTTAAAAATAATCCATAATTTTTGCATTTTTAAAAGAAAAAGACGTGTCGAGTAATGTATCAAATTTTTCCGTTTGATCGATGTGATGTGTAAAAAAAATCATGATAACAAATGAAGTGCATGGTAATTGGTACACAAATTTTTTTTTAACAAATCCACGTGAAGGCTCGAATTGTTTATGATCTTGTTACGTGGGATAAAAAAATTTCTTTTTGATTAAACCGTGCTTTTTTTGCGAGGGATTAAACCGTGCTGTTTAAGTGCAAAAACAGAATAACAACAAAAAAAAAACGTGGGGAGGAACAAGAATGGAAATCAGGACTAGTAGTGGGATCAATCCTATTGTTTTGGGAGGAGAACCGGAAGGAAGGAGGAAATCATTTATTTACTAGTTTTGATTTGTTTTAATTTCACAAAATCAAGGGTTCAGATTAGTTTGTTCTCTTGGACTGTAATTGAGAAACCTCAATAGGTTAAAGAGGAAAGTAAAAACATTTATCCCCGGATCCTTTGTAATTTTGTATAGAGAAATCCGTCTCACACTGTTCAAGAAAACTTTCGACCCCTCTCATCCTTACACAGCCGCAGCATGGCCTATGTGAGAACGAGTAAGAACCTGGGCTGGTCCTTAAATCTATGTTTTGACGTGGTAAAGATGAGGGGATTTTTTTTTAACTCCGGCTTGAATATTGATCCCATGAGGAGTTAGAGTGCTACTAGAGCCACTTAACCAACTCATCTAGAAGTTCGCAAAGAGTGGAGTAAACTTTCCTTAGCATAATGAATTGGGGAAAGTGAAGCCTTGTACCACCGTCGTCAAAAGATGAAAACGCAGCCATGATTAGCGGAGTCCCTATTTTAGGGCCACAAGCAGTTCACTTCATATCACGAATCATATCCATAATGCTCTGCCAACCAGCGAAATAGCTTTTGACATACTCCTTCCGTTTTTAAATTGTTGACGCTGTTGATTTTATCGTTACGTCTGACAGTTCGTCTTATTCAAAATATTAACTTAAATATATAAAATTACAAGTTATTTTAAATTTATTTAGTAATAAAACCATTCATAACAAGATATATGATAATTTCAAAAATTATTTGAATAAGATGAATGGTTAAACATAAAACATAATACTACTACAATTTAAAACCGGAGGGAGTAATACTACTACAAATATTTTATTTGAAAGGTGCTGGTAAGCAGTAGAAATAAACATGCTGGAAAAATATTTCATCCATATAATTGAAAGTCTACCTTGCATGCAGAGCCCCGGCTAGAAGCATATAATTGCGACCGGCTAAAAGCATGGCACATGAATATTCTGTTTTTTAAAAAAAACATAATACAGACGCAGACAATCACAACACGTATATGGCACATGAGTCATTAGTCCACCATACATAATACTTCCTGAAACCAATTTGGGAGCCGCAAGAGTGTTGTTAACTGGTTCGCGTTAAGACACAAAATTTCCCAGAGACAATGGAACTATTATTCGGCTTTGTAGCAAATGGTCCTTACATGTATTTCAAAGCTTTAGTTTGACTAAGTATGACACATGATTTGTCCTTTACTTGACTAATTAACATACAACTTTTCCTCCACTAATGATCATTCACTAATCATCTTTTTACATAACCCTATCGTTTCTTAAGTGGAGCAACTAATCCATTCGTTTGAAAGTCAAATGCGGTGTATCCAGTGGAGTGTGTGGGCTACTGGACTTCCATTTTACAAGCACTACGAATTTGTTGGCATATTTAGTGGAGATCACCAGACTTGTTTGTGCCTCAGTGAGTGCTCGTAACTTCTTTAAAATTTTTGCGGTTGGATGATGCAGACTGCCGGCCCGGTCAAAACTTGGGCGCGAAAATTATTTTTTTGCATAGAACACATCGTGATAGCCAAACAGTTTAATTACTTCTATGTTTAAGATGATGACCCGATGTTCTTCATCTTCAGGCAGGCCAATCTGCAGTTCTCCACAGGCTTATTAATTCCTTTGGAAATCACCTAACTAGTCAATCAGTTTTGACTTCTCATGGCCGTTAGTGAACTCTTAACTTGTTACCAAAGAGAGAGAGCACTAGAACAAATCCACCTTTTAGTGGCGGGCTATTTGCACATGTAGTGGCGAGCAAACCGCCCGCCTCTACATTTACACCACTGCTAAAACCAAAAGAGCGGTGACGGGCAGGACGCCCGCCACTAAAAGACACATAAATTGTTTTAAAAAAATAGAGCCGGGCCATGGTAGGCCCGGAGGGGCCCGCTGTGACCCAGTTTCCATCTAACCGGAACCCTTGAGCACGCCAAGCGCCAGGGCCGGCTCTAGGCCAGGGCAATGAGGGTGACCGCCTAGGGCCCAACCCAGGCAGGGCCCCGAAAAGTTGATATATAGTGATTCCAACGTGGTAGCCCAAATAAAAAGTAGGCCCAAACAGACCAGTGCAGCTAAATGGCCGGCAAGCACAAGCAAAGCCAATGAAAACAATGTTCAGATCCTCTTTTTGCCTGGGAAATGGGAATCCATAGTCCATCCATCGCTCCTCGTTCCTTCCAAGGCGGTGACAGCCGATCGCCTCTCCCATTCGCATCTCCACGTAAGGCCTGATAACTCCTCTTTCTTTATCCCCAAAATTTTTGAATCAATCTTCAAGATTTTCTCCTCTGATACAGTTCCCGACTGGCCGCAAAGGGGGAAATCAATTTTGTTCCTCTATTGGCTGCTGTGTGTTGATGTCCGGTGATTTGGGACTTAGGGTTCTTGTGTGTTGATTTTGATCCTCTGATCAATTTATTCAGTTGAAAATGGTTCCATACGTAAGTTCTTTTCTTTCCAAGTAACGCAGCTTATAATGATAGTCCCGAGGAGTTAATTAAGGAGTTCGGTAACGAACAATATGACCAACAACACATCTTATGTTAGGGAAGCTGTTGTGCATGAAAATTTTAATGAAGGAAATGAGGACAGTAGTGATGCCAGAGAGCATGAAAGTTAAAGCATTAATCGTATACCGAAAATATTGTGAGTGAATTATGTATATGTGTAACCTTAAGGGCCCCAGCGTCTTGTTCGCCCCAGGGCCTACGAAAATATAGAGTCAGCCCTGGGCAAGCGCCGCCACACCGGGTCCACCCATGGTCGATCCGCGCCCACACGCCGCCCGGGCTCGATTCGCGATGGAGTAGCTTCATCGCCACCCGACTGCCAAGCTGCTCCAGATCCGCCATCGGCGCGACGCGTTGATCTAGATCCGTCGTCGCCGCGCCGTTCCAGGCAACACGGAGGTGCCCCTCGATGGAGCCGCGCGCGACCACATCGCGCGCTCGCCGTCGAGAAGGGCCTCCATGCTGCCATTTGGTTGGCTAGGGTTGCGTCGAGGAGAGGCCGACAGCAGTGCTAGAGAGAGGAGGAAGGAGAGGCAGCAGCGTTTTGGATGGGGAGAGAGAGGCGGCAGCTCGGTCGAGATGGGGTGGGGTGGGGGGGCTATGGCGTGGTGAGATTGAGGAAGGGAGAGAGGGGAGGGAGACCTTGCGGCTGCGAAAGAGATAGGGTTTAGGAAGATGTTTATATGTGCACACTGGTTTGGGCTCGTTTGGGCTGGCAATGGGCCTGGGGTATGCAGTGGAGGGCAGTGTGGCGGGTGCTGACATCACTGTCCGCCACTGCTGCGTTGTCTGCAGTGGCAGACATCGCTGACTTCACTTTTTTCGTCACTAATACATGATTGTTGTGCTGATGTCACCGTGTGCAATGCTAGCTGCTACAGTACCTCGCGTTGAGCCTGCAATGACGGATGGAACTGAGTCCGCCACTATTGTATTTTTGGCTCCGGCCTAGACACCACGTCTATGCTTTTGATTACTACCTTGCTCCCGGACTGATACTATTAGAGAATCAAGGCACCCCTCGCAGGGCGATGATCCCGTAAGCAGGTATTGCAAGATGTAGATGCTATGAATGATACACAACCAACCCAAGAATATCACGAACACTTGCTTAAGTAATAGATCAAATGATGAACGATCAAAGAACGAACGGTGAAACTATTAATAAGAAAGTATCCGCTAGAGTACAAGGAAATATAAATGCTACAAGAGCAGCACTCTCCATCACTCCACTTTACTCTCTCCCTACTCTACTAGTATACAAAAGGCTCTGGGCGCTTGGGAGTGGAATGGCTCTTCTCTTCTCGTGTATGTTGGAGTGGAAGGGGTACCCCTTGATTTATAGCCTTCTGAGGTTGGTTCTAGGGGCAATGCACCGCCTTAACATTAAATGCAAATCATTTGTGACCTCTGGAAGGCGGTGGGGACTGGGACTCCTCAGGGACAGGTCGGCCGATCTGTGGTGTCGGCCGACCTCTGAGGTCCACCCCCTGGCCCAGTCTTCTCTGGTATATACTCTAGAATATTCTTGACTTTGTTTTGGGGTGCCTCGGGGTATTTGGGCTGATTTGGAAGTGTTTATGAGCCCATATTTAATTCCCTTTTTCGACGGATTTCCAAGAAAGAATTTTCTTCATGCTTCCTTGTTGCTTTCCCTCTTTTATGGGCTTAATGGCCCTGCATGCACAAAATCACCACAACTAGTGGAATTGTTTAGATAGCGGGCCTACTTCTACTTATGGTGGCCTTTTTTGGTTTCTTTCACGCAGGTAGTTGACGGTCCAAAGTGGTACTTAAAGGCTGTCAACAACTTTGAGGCATCATGCCACCATCACATTGCCATGCATCATGCCACGATCACGCCGAGGCTTCAACTCTTTACACTGAGATCTGGAGTGCTACCATGGGGTTTTGCCAAGGCTGAAGTTCTTGCCTTAGTGATATGAATCAAAAATTATTAATTAATTCATTCCACTTTTTTTTTTCAATTTTCAGTCCTTCAATGTCATATAGAAAGGTTCTGACAGAGAAAAAGGAAAGCAAGAAATGAGTCGATGAGGCGATCAAATCGCAATGTGACAGCAACATAGGGCCCTCAATTTTTAACAAGCATTTTTTTCTAAAAAGGCAATACATCAAGTAAATAAATTCTGGCTGTGTTGTAGAGTTGCTTTCAAGTTATGGCTGCCGTTCCACGATACAGACAGAGCTCTCCTTACCTGTTTCTTGAGGAACATCTGGAAATGCAGGATTAGGAAAGCTTTTCGCCGTAAAGAGGAATCACAGTCACTCTTAGGTGTCTTGTGGTTCTTGCTCTCTGGTCTCATCGGTGCCACAAAGCTAAGGATCACGCCTCTTGATTGGTTGGATTGTAGTCCTTTCTTAATTAGTTTGTCCCTTGTAGTTTTCAGGTTTTTCTCTGATTACTCACTTAAATATAAATCTCTCTTGTAGTACTTAGTGACAATATGTACATTGTTACCAATGCAATATATGTTCAGGCAATACCTAAGGGGTTGCCGTAGTTTCCTTCACAAGAAAAAGAGTGGACAATGGCCGGCGTGCATAGTATCATTCGGTAACTCTAGCAGCGTTTCATTTCACAGTTGAATTGGGCATCCCACCCATATCTGTGACAATTTGTCTGTTGAACGACACAGCCCCAATTCTACTGGTATCAAGAATTCTGTGCTTTGCTTCTATTATAGTCCGAGGTGCAAGGTATGATGCGGCAGGTTGTTCAGAGTATCAAAACCACGTCTGCTCCATTTGCATGGCACCTTCAGATGTTCCTGAATCTTGATGCCACAAATTTCTGAGATAAATGCATCTTACTTCGGACCTTAAACAGATGGTTTCTTGCCTTGATATTGCTGTCTTCTTAACCAGTCCCATTTCCCTTCTGACCCAAATGTATAAAATTTGGATGATAAAATTAGATACGAGAAAAGGAAAAGCATGGCCAGTTTTATAAGAAGGGAAGCCTCAACCATAGGGCAGGTGTCCACTAATAAGTCACAGATGATACATACCTATTAGGAAATATACACATTAATCTGCTTCAAGGGCCATACTCAGCCATTATTGATTTTTCTGTTATATAACATGTGTAGCGATGCACGAATCATTTTGATTCACTATCGATCTCCGTGATTCCCTTGCTATACATCTTAGTACCACTCTACCATTATCTGCTTGCCTCCCAGTCATTTTGCGTATAAAGTGTGACGTTTTTCATATAATTAACTTTCATAAGTTGTCCGATATCATTTATATATGCATGTATACAACCAATTATTTTCATATCTTAAGTTATCCATATAGCCTTGATGAAGTCACTATCAAATTAGAAATATTATTATATATGTTGAAAATTGGCTTGTTAAATGTGGCAGTGTCTCTTTTATACGCACACCCGTAACATCAACTAAAATACTCACACCCGTGACATTAACGAAAAAAAGAAGTTGGTGCCTTATCAAGTTGTAATACTCCATTCATACTCCATTCGGTCGATGGTGACTCCCATGGCCACATGGGCGCTTCTGATTTGTGGCAAAGCGGATTTGATGATGCTCATATTGAGGAACCAGTGGACGAAACTGGCGATGCGAGAGTAGCTTGGTGTCACCTGATGTGTGGCGGAAGAGCGTTAGAGCGTCCCCAATGGGGCAGCTAAGAGTTAGCAAATATATTATTTTATAGCAAAAGGTGAGGAGAGAGAGTGCTGCTAGCTCTTATTTAAGAGTTAACTTTTAGTATAAATGAGACACTGTCACGTAGCTCCCACACAAGAAGATTCCCTCTAAGAGTTAACAGCTGCCTCTAGCCATTGGGAACGCTCAGCATGCCCAAATGTTTGGCACTAGAGCCAGCAATTTTTACACCACCACACATACGAGACAACCATTAAAGATTTCTCTCCTTCGTGTTCAGACTCACACATTGTTCAAGAAAACTAATGGGCCCAGCCACTACCGAATCGGACCATGGATAGCATGAGAAAGCAATGTCAAGTCTAATGCCATGAGCTTGGAAACGAGCGGGACTATCTTTTGCACAAGAGCTAGACAAAACTTAATCCTCTCTCCTCTCTCTTCTACCTCAACAAAAGAATGACATGGATCCCTAAGAGTCAGCTGAAATGGTACCATTGGACACGCATGGTTGCTGAGGTTGCGATGGCCACATGCCTCTGCATGCCTGCCCGTGCTGTGATGCCTGCTCCACACGCATCACGCGCTAGTTGCTGGTGAGCACTAACTGACTAGCCAATATTTCGTGTCAAAAGTATTATAAAATTTAATATTTATTGATTTTTTTTTTTTGCGATTACACAGTACAATTCAGACACTCACAACGCACACACACTCATCCTTATGAAGTCACATATGCAAAACCCTTCCCCTATGAGCATCTTCGAAGATTGAGTCGTCAAATCCTCAAGATTGACGAAGTCACCACTGGCGCCTCGCTGTCGACGGGCACGTCGCCTATTGCTGAAAGCACAACACTATTAAATCCTAGAAAATTCGCTCCCACGTGAAGTGGAACCCAGGACTTGATGTGCTAGCAACCACTAGGCTACAGGCCCTTTCACTAATATCTACTGATTTGTAGTTTCTTTATAGTGCTATTTGATTTTTCACATTAAAACGTTGGACACGCTGTCATATAGTACAAACTAATTCTTTCATCGTTTGGACCTTTTTAATTAGACCAATATCCTCACTAATCAAATCTGGATGTTGTTCTAAACCAAGTAAGTGCTTTTTTTTATACATTTGTACTTTTCACATAATTGTTGTTTCTAGCTTATGTGGGAATGCTTCAGATGCGATTAGAGGTGTTTTGATTTTGGAATAGCTTGAGAGTAAAGCAGAAAATGGAGGTGCACTAAATGTCTAAATCGAGAAGTATCAGCAAAACTAAATTAAAATAATTGCTTGCTATCACATGGAAAGCATTTCAGCTAGTGTTTATGATCAGGGATAGTATGTGTTGACAGATTTTTTGCAAAAAGAAAAAAAGTATGTGTTGACAGATCAGATCTATTGTACCTCTGATGCGTGAGAATGTAGTAACAATTAAAGACAGGCTCGTGTGGCATGATCCAACTTGTTACTTGTATATTGCCGTCTATATTAAAAAACCGTACGTATTTTGGAACTACATAGACATTCCTTTCTTGGTTTATTCCATTCCGTTGCGTTGCATGGATCTTTCTGGCATGGCAGCTTCTTCCAAAGTAATTGTGCCTATCTCCGCTACAACTGCCCTCATTCAGATCAGTGCATTGGAGAATCACAGAAGAAAACTATACGAATAACAAAACAATCAAAATAAGTACAAAAAAGGTAATAAAATATATAAATAGTGGAGGACGGTGTGCTCTTCGTGCGATTATCGGTGCACTTACTTCATCCATGAATCCATTTTCTACTATTAGTATGGGACGATAATAGTGCATCTGTGCAACCACTCACTACTCCTAAAGTTCATGGTGACCGATCTGATGACCCTAAATATATTAATATTGAGCCAAACAGATAAACTTTCTTGCTTTCGTCCATATATCAACCATATTCTATAAGAATTTGTGACGAGAACTTCATGATTTGATGTGGTAGTGCTGCTTTGATCACAGAGGCATATTAGGTAACCAAATGGCATTATGCAATTAACTGATGGTGAGTGTTTCACGAGGCGACTAATTAAGGAATGTACTGTGACAGACTGTCTGTGATCACTAAATCGGACAGAAGTATTGTAGAACAAACGTTTCTCCATTATTCCTGGATACTAAGAGGGATCTGAACTTTGACACGGATGTGTAACTTATATGAGAAGACGTGCATGATGACGCTAATGGTATTACTCAATTCCTGGACTAATTTTTCCCTCCCTATCTTGAGTCAAAATAAATCCTTTGATTTACTGGACGAACCTAGGGAAGCCCAAGCATGGACGAAAGAACGACGGTTTTGAAGACCCGCTCTCGTTCGCTTGTCCATAATTGTTATTGGGATGGACTAGACTACGAGCGACACCATAACTGGAGGCGGCAAAACCGTAACTTGTGAGGCCTTCATTTCGTGGTCTACTTTGTAGCTAGCCACGGTCAGCATCTATTTATTGAGATAGAACTATAAGAGTTTAGAAGTCCAACTCCCGACTCAGACTTTCCATAAGATGCGTAATAGACACATCACAAAAGCACTAAAACTGAACCGAAATCGAATTTGAGGACCATTCACACAGGATTGTTCGCCCAAGCGCTTCGTCTGGCGCCGTTGCATGTGGCTTCCTATATTTATAGAAACTAGACTATTATCGATCTAGATTTGTTTTGGCAAAGTGACGGGCATAAGAAGAAATATAGGTTGACAAAATGGTGAATTCTTTGTACACCGAAGGATCAGGGGGGCCTTGGTATTTCGGACCTAGACTTACAGAATAAATGCTTTTTAGCAAATGGTTGTTCAAACTGATTAATGTGGATGGAGTGTGGCAGAAACTTCTTAGAAATAAATACTTGAGAAATAAAACTATCACACAAATCGAATATATGCCTGGAGATTCTCATTTCTGGTCCGGCCTTATGAAGGTTAAGAATGACTTTCTGAGAATGGATAAGTTTGATTTAGGAGATGGTACTCGAGTTATATTTTGGGAAGAATGGCTGGAACACTTGCCTTTTAAAGATCAATTCCCTAGCTTATATAACATAGTAAGAAAGAAGACTGCAACGCGTTGCAACGGTACTTTGGTCTAATCCTCTAAATGTGGCATTTAGAAGATCATTAGTGGGTAATAACTTGGTAACCTGGTATCAGCAGGTAGCAAAAGTTATTAATACTCAACTAACAGATCAAAAGGACACTTTTAGATGGAAGTTGCAGCAGGATGGGAAGTTTACAGTAAAGTCTATGTATAGATCTGTAGCTGCGCCCAATGTTACGACGAAATCATATTATTTGGAAGTTGAAGCTGCCCTTGAAAATAAAGATCTTCATTTGGTATTTAATTAAAGGTATCGTTCTCGCTAAAGATAATTTAGTAAAAAGACAATGGAAAGGAAGTCTAAAGTGTTGTTTTTGTAACGTGAATGAATCAATACAACATCTTTTTATTTGATTGTCAGGTAGCTAATTTGGTATGGAGAGTTGTGCAATTTTCTTTTAACATTACACCTCCTACGAGCATAGATCATATTTTTGACATTACATCCCTGTTCACCCTATACGACCTGCTAGTGGCACTACTGTATCAATTTATCTATGGTGTACCCTAATGTTTTCAGACTGCATATGCGTCAGAATACTGATAATTTTATTTGGGGGAAAGAAGTTCGTGGTTAACAAAAAGGATTGCAACATCCACGTGAGATCCTATATAGACTACAGTGGCAACGGCCCCATTGCTTCTAAAAATTTAAAATATGCCGAATTCTAAAAGAGAGCGAAACGGACCATGTCTGATGGGTTTGTTACCACAGCCCGGCATATCTGGCACTTTTTTTTTTTTTTGAAACGATATCTGGCACTTATAAATAAGAGATGAAGGAAGCCAGAGGAGAGGCACCAAAGCTCAAGACGAGGGACAGATAAAACGCCCTGCGCTAGGTGGAGTGGCTTCATGAACAAACAGGGCACCACATCACTTCAAGTTGATCACAAGGGATAATCCGCAATCTAAGCTGCTAGGTGAGTCCACCAAATTTTGTAATTTCTTCGGAGCGGAAACACTTTCATATGTAAACATACATATTAGCATGTTCTAAATGTCGATATATGTTTTCTAATATTACTACTAGCTATGTATGTCTACATTATTACATTAGTCTTTCTTCACATAGGCTGTAGTGTGAGTTGTCATCATGCAAAATTTAAGCTTCAAATTCTACTTGTGTGCTAAGAAATAAAAAAGACAAAGTTGGTATATTTCTTACTGCGTAGAATTGTTTGGACGAGTAAAGTGAGCTATGATTTTGTTTAAGATGTAAAACTGACAAAGTGAATTGTTCGTGGAGTAAATTGGACTTTTATATTTTAAATTAAAATCCTAAAAGCGGAGGTGAATGCACACCACAAAGTATACAATACAAAGCTCACTCTTCAGATGCCACTGCTGTATGCTCCGTGCAGGTCTCTGCTGCCAGCTGAGGACAATGGAAGCCCACAGCACCAAGCTGGACGTCGTGCCGGAGAGTGAGGTCTCAGAGCTCGCAGGCGACTCGGACGCCGAGCCAAGCCCGCACGCTCAGCCCAACACTAGGCCGGCGTCTCACACCGGGGCAAGTCTCCCTATCCCTCCTGGTTCGATCGGCAATGACGGTGGGCAACGACATGACGCATCGTTTTTCCAATGCAGGTGCCGACGCCGCCACCGCCACGGCGCGGCGACGTCGTCCTCCCGCCGCTGCACACGGCGTTCCAGCATCCGGGCTTCCGCTTCGTGCAGCCCGTGTCCATGAGCATGCCAGCGTCGCCAGGCAGCTTCGGCGTGCCGACGCCCACCGCCGTGACCACCGATTCCGCAGACCTCCGGCGGCAGGCCCTTGCCAACGCCGCCGCGCGCACGCCGCACCGGCTGGCGGCGCAGGACAAGGGCAGCAACAGTTTCCAGTTCGCGCCGCCGGACAGGGACGAGATGATGTTCCGGTCCCAGCCGATCCCGCACCCACAGCCGGCGCGCGCCCGTAGCCGCGCTCGCAGGGCCGCCGCCATGGACAGGCGCTACGACTCGTTCAAGACGTGGTCCGGGATGCTGGAGCGGCAGATCACCCACCTCGCCGGAGGGCATGAGTTCGACGGGGATGAGCTCGACGACGGTGACGACTTCGCCGCCAGCCGCCGCACCGCCGCGACGTCAGTGCCCGAGGTCGATCGCTTCTACGCCGCGTTGGAAGGCCCCGAGCTGGACCAACTCAAGGTAACTCCGTAACTGTGATGCTTCAAGTATGTTTAATGATAAAATAAAACACACCAAAATAAAAAGATATTCGCACAAATATTTTGAATAAGACGAGCAAGCACACGTGATGTTATAAAATCTTTGAAACAGAGGAAGCATTATTTAGCACTCAATATGCATATTTAAACTGTCAACACGCAATATATATTTCTCCTATCTTTGAATTAAGCTCAAATATTCTTCTTGTATGTTCATCAGCCGTCCGAGGACCTGGTGCTGCCGTCAGACACACTCTGGCCCTTCCTGCTGCGTTTCCCGATATCAGCCTTCGGTATTTGCATGGGCGTGAGCAGCCAGGCGATCCTGTGGAAGAAGATCGCCACGTCGGTGCCGACCACGTTCCTGCACGTGACCACCAAGGTGAACCTCGTCCTCTGGTGCGTCTCGGTGGCGCTCACGTTCGCCGTCTCCCTCACCTACGCCTGCAAGGTGGCCTTCTTCTTCGAGGCCGTCCGCCGCGAGTACTACCACCCCATCCGCGTCAACTTCTTCTTCGGTCCCTGGATCACCCTCCTCTACCTCGCCGCCGGCGTGCCGCACTCCGTCGCGTCCACGGCGGCGCTGCCGCACTGGCTCTGGTACCTGCTCATGTCCCCCTTCCTGTGCCTGGGGCTCAAGATCTACGGCCAGTGGATGTCCGGCGGCCAGCGCCGGCTGTCCAAGGTGGCCAACCCGTCCAACCACCTCACCGTGATCGGCACCTTCGTCGGCGCGCAGCTCGGCGCCACCATGGGGCTCCGGGAGGGCCCCGTCTTCTTCTTCGCCGTCGGGCTGGCGCACTACCTCGTCCTTTTCGTGACGCTGTACCAGCAGCTGCCCACCAACGAGACGATGCCCCGGGACCTGCACCCGGTGTTCTTCCTCTTCGTGGCGGGGCCCACCGTGTCGTCCATGGCGTGGGCGAAGATCACAGGCGGGTTCGGCGACGCGTCGCGGCTCGCCTACTTCGTCGGCGTGTTCCTGTACGCGTCGCTCGCCGTGCGCGTCAACTTCTTCCGCGGGTTCAGGTTCTCGCTCGCGTGGTGGGCGTACACGTCGCCCATGGCCAGCGCGGCCGTGGCGACGATCAGGTACTCGACGGAGGTGGACAACGGGTTCACCAAGGCCATGTGCGTCGCGCTGTCCGCCGTCGCCACCTTCACCGTGCTCGCACTCTTCGCCACCACCATGGTGCACGCGTTTGTGCTCCGCAACCTCTTCCCCAACGATATCTGCATCGCCATCACCGACCGCAAGGTCAAGCCCATCATGGAGCTCCAGGAGACCGGTGGCGGAAACGATGTCGAGGCCGCTGGCGCTACGCCAACATAATGGCGACGAGATGGATGATGGCGTGCAACGAGTATGTGTGCTTGTGCGTGGAGGATGACGCAGTTGGTGCTCTGCTTTGGCGGTGTCTTTTGTACTTATTTGGATTGTTAAAAAAAATAAACAAACACCTTCATGAAACCTATAAGAGCATCTCCAAAAAAGCCCCAAAACCTCTCCTTAAACCAAAATAATGGTATTCAATCAAAAATCATCTCCAACAGCAGCCCAAAACTACTCCCAACTTTTTCATACCTCCTAAACTCCTCTCATTTGTAGCTACAAACAGGAGAAGAATTAGGATTCCTATTCCTTCTTTTTTCACTAGAATTAATGATTTTGTGGCCTCAAATGCTGATGTGGCCCAATTAAAAGTGTTTTGATCCATTTTTAGGGAGGAACTGTTGGAGGAGGAAAGAAAAATTGTCCCGTATAATTTTTGGTTAGCCTTAAAAATAAGTTTATGGAGCTAATTTTTTGGTAATCTCTTAGACTGACTCCAAGGCTGCATACCCAAATTGAAGACCTAAAAGGCCAAATGGGTGCTCATGAACATCAAACTACAAGACCTAAAAACGTGCATCTCCAACCGAAGTCCGTATCTGGTCCTCCCTTCTCTCTCTCGTCCCCGTCGTCCACCGTGGTCTCCCCTCGCCAGGCGAGCCCCACCGCGCCCCCTCGCCGGCCTCCTCACCGCGACGCCTCCAGGGACCAGCTCCGTGCCGCGCAGGCCGGCGCCACCCCACTCCGCGCCGTCGCGCCGCCGGCGGAGGGGTGGAGCAAGGGGATGGGGAGCCATGGAGCGGCGGCGGCGGAAGGCGAGGCGGAGGGGTGCGGTTGGCGGCGACAGTGAGTCCGGGAGGTGGACGTCGACGTGGAGGTGGCGAGTCCGACGGACGGCGGCGGGGAAAGGTTCGTCCTGGCAAACTCGACTGCGGAATCAGGGGAGGGTATGGTCAGGGAGGTAGAAGATGGAGTTGCGCAACTTCCCTCAAAAGCAATTGAACTGAAGGTCACCGTGGACGACTGAATCGACGGCGAGGTGGTGGTGGTTCGGTTCGACGCCGGAGAAGAAAACGCCTCCATTCGAACTACTCGGTGCGGAATGAAGAAGAAGGAGATGGGGATTTGCTGTAGTGGATCCTTGCGCATCGTTTGGTGGCGTCGGTTTAGGCAGGGAGCAGCTGGAGGCGGTGGGCGACGAGCCCTTGGTTGGGGCGCCCATGGCGGTTGACCAGGGAAGAAGAGAGTGAAAGAGAGGGGAAAGGAGAAGGAGCTCGATCCAGAGGAGGGGGAGGAGGAGGGGGAGAGGCGGCGGCGGGGCGTGGAGGGAGGAGGAGCTTCGCGGGAGAGGCGGCCGGCAGCGGCCCACGGGAGGAGGAGAGGGAGAGGCAGGCGGCAGCGGGGCGCGGGAGGAGGGAGAGAGGCTCGCCGACGGGTGGGTCGCGCGAGGAATTGATCCATTTGTGGGTCGCGTGAGGCAGCGTTCCTAAATTCGGTAGCTCCTTTGGGTCATCCATTGGAGACCTGTTTTTACTCTTTTACGACGTATTTTGGGTATAGATCACGATATAGGTGTTCGGTTGGAGTCAGTCTTAGAGATGCTCTAAGTAACACCTTGATCGACGGGAGGTAGACGGGAGGTGGATTGGGGGCAAAAAGAGTTCAAAATTACAAAAATGCCCTTATTTGATATGTCAGCCCGCGCGGTACCGAGCAGTGCGCCCACGTTTTGTTTGTCGTTGAATCCATTAGATCTGACGGTTCCAATCGAGATACCTTTTGTAGAATTGGAAAAAAGCACTATTGATATAAGTGTCCTCAACGATAGAATTAGCTGAGAATCGTCCAAAGTGCTCACTCCGGGATTGAAGAAAAGCTTAACCAACTGGATCATGTAACTCCACTAACAAGGACGTATGACGGAGGTAAAAAAGAACGGGGTAAACAAAGGGGGAAATTAGAAAGAAGGATGGATGCAAGATGACGTGGAGGGTACGTGTAACATCTTAGGTTCCAAACCTGACTGGGCCCGTTAATATGTTGTTCGGACCCTACTCGTTCCATCAATCTTTTACGCATTCGACCTCGCTTTACGTAAAAAGGTTAACTCAAAGTGATGGGTGTTAGACAACCTAGACTTGTATATTGGTTTTTCTCTCACAACACTAGTAAGGTGAGACTAAACTCTTACCACCTCATGCACACTAGTGCATATGGGCTACTTAGGCCTAATCTCAAATGGATCGGATACCATAGCACGCAGGTCGGATACCATAGCACGCAGAGTTTGTGGTGCCAATTTGTTTCTTTTGCGGTGCCATATTCTGGTGACTGGTATCAGACTTGTGTGTTGCCATTGTAACTGGCCTGGTCTTGCATGAACCATGCAATATTTGATCCGCACTGTACAAATTTGTGGCTTTTATGCTTGCGAATACAAACTTGGGGGATCTGTGTGATTCAGAACATGAGTGCCTTTGAGATTAAATTGGTTGAACGCTCGTTTCCAACGTACAGCATTCCAGGAAATGAGAATTGGGTTACGGAGGAAAGCCTGGATATCATTTCCAACGTTTGGATACCAGGGTCTTAGGGAAATGGGTATGGAATGGGTTAAAGAAATGAGCACCCCATTTCTCAGCAATCTCATCCCACCGAGAGGTGTGGGTTATGGCTGGAAATGAGACGCACAACACCTAGCGAAGTGAATCCATTGCCTGTCGTCACCTGCACCGCCGCACGACAAAACATGGCTTTTGTAACACATACCTGTAACAAAAATAAGAATGTGTTACAAAAATATTTCATTATAACACAATTATTTATGTTACTGAGTGTGTTTGTAACACAAATTCTTGTTTTGTAAAAGTGTTACAGATAATTGTTCTAGTAACACAAAAATAGTGTTACAACTATAATGTTACATGGAAAGCAATATGTTCTAAGCATAGCAAACCTTGAACTTAGTAACACAAACAAATGTTACATTTATGTGTTACTATAAACCGTAGTAACACTTTTCTTAGGCTATAGTAACATATATTCAAATAATTTTAAAGTTAAAAGCAATTAATGGTAACTTCTAATCACATATGCATGAGTAGTATAGTGGAAACTCAACAATTATTGATGGTTAGGTTCTAGGATCGAATCCTAGCAACGATAATTATTTGTAATATTTTTTGTGTTACTAGTATCACATTTTTTTAGACATAGTAACACACTTACATGTGTTTCTATATTATTATTGTACATATTTTTCACAAGAAGTAACACGTATATGTGTTATACTAGAACATGCATATATGTTATTTATTATATGTGTTATTATAGGTCTTAATTAATAACACTTTTCTCTAACTTTAGTAACACGTATATGTGTTACTAAAGGCCTGACATGACGTAGTGACGCCATCACCCCACCTCACTCACCGTGAAGATGGTTCAGCCACCGCCGCACACTCGGGCATTGTCTGCTCACACCATTGCTGAATGCTGCTAATACTGACATCTTTAGCACTTTTTTTTAATCAATCCTTCGTTCCTCTTGCGCGCACAGGATCTCACCAAGCTGCCTTGGTCCGCTCCCCTAAGATCGATCGGGTTTTTTAGTAGCGTACTTGATTTTGGATCAGATCGAAGAGAGAGGAAGCGTTAGAACGTGAAGCAAGGAACCAGATAAGCTCGTGGTGCAGCTGGTGGTGTGTGGGCCCATTGCAATTTCCATATCCCAAGCCATGTATCCGAACAATGGAAAAGAAAATGAAGTGCATATCCCTAACTCAAACCTGCCTCCTCATATCCCACCTCATTTCCATTTTCCCAACCCAAGTTGCATCCAAACGCCACCTTAAGGATGAACACAAATTAAATTGAAGTACCTTGACCAGTTGTCTGTTCTGAACTATGCGTCATACCAGGACATGGAACGCAGGATGAACAATATTCATCATTTGGAATTACAAGGATGCACGGGATTAGTTTGGGTGACTTTAACAGCTCGTACTCCCTCCGTATTCAAATTCTTGACGTTCGGACACGGCAGCATAGCTTCTTTTTAGTTCATTTCTATTGTCACGAACAACAAGAATTGGCAAACGAAGGTAGTATATATCTTAGCGCGACATGTACGTAACGTACACATGAAAGTAGAGGTATCAAAGCGCAGAGGTCCTTTACAGCTGACAGCACATGCTGGGAAGGTGGAGGCCGCCACAGAGTCATTTCTTCTCTTTTACTGCTGATAGCACTGGCCTAAGACGAAAAACAAGGGAGCAAACAGCCAGACCCACAGGCGTCGCCCGTCTATATAAACGACTCCGAAATGCGATACTCGTCAATAGATATGGTAGAAAAATTATCACAGCTCACAAAACGAGGGACACAGACACATTTGTTCTGCATCTTAGTGTTGTTTCCAGTCAGGACCGTATTTAACGTGACGGCCTCCATTGCATGAAGCCACGAGCTGCTATATTTACAAAAACTGTCAAACTACTGTAGGGATGGAAGACACCGGGAATACATCACGTCTCGCCGAGCATTCAACAGTCGTGCTCTTGTTCACAGCCGTGTCAAGGCCGCGATCAACATGGCAATGTCAGCACTCATGCTCGTCGAGTTGCTGAAGTACCACCATGGCGCGCCTCAATGGACAGCTAATGCAAACACACCACCGGCTGCCCTGCAACTGCAGTTGCCTACTACAGCTTGTGTTCTCGCAACGCAACATTGGCGAAATCGGTGGGTCGCTGCAGCAGCACGGTTTGACAAAACCCCCATGGATCCCTGTAGGCAGTGAGAACGCGAGCGGCAATATGTGCCATTGCGCAGATCAAGAAAACGCCCATCCGGTATGATAACGTGCTCTACTGCACTGGTATTGTTAGGCCCTCCACAGTGTACTGTGCAACCGGTGCCCAAAATCGTTTTTCTCGTTTTAGGAATCGCTCCACACATTCACATTGTGCACCCCGGTGCCCATTCGCATGCGGTTCCTGAAAACAGAGAGCGGTTCTTGTTCAAGCGCCGGTTCCATCTGATTAAACTATACTATTTCCGAACCAACGCTGCGCGAGAAACCCGGAGCTGCCTGAGCACACCTCTCACAAACGTGCAATAGTTTTATTTGTTTATTCAGTTGGCGGGTCCCAGCTATCAAATCCTCGCATTGTGCCATTTTTAGAGCGGTTCCTGTTTAGAGCTGTGGGTCCCATTTTTTTTTTCATGGAGCGCTCCCCACTGTGGAAGGCCTTATGGCCAGATGTTGACCGACGATGCTAGCGAGAAGATGGGCCACGACACAGCAAAGACGGCCCAACGCAGCTAGGCTAATCCTATATTTAGGACGGGCTACAACTAAGTTTCGATAGAATTGTGTTTGAGATTCGTGCGAGACTAGATCAACGTATGAGATTCAGACTGGTGCAAAGAGGAGGAGCCCGAAGCTAACACGTGGCAACTTCCTATTGGGCAGGTGGGAAAGGGGGAGAAAAATGAGATTCAATATGAATATTTTTTAAAAAATTTAAAATTCAAAATTTTTGTCAATGTTTTAAATCTACCGTGTCAACATTTTGTTTGTATCTTGTCAATATTTTAAATCTACTGCGTTGCGGCTGCTGCATTAGCTCAAGAGCCTCTCTATTCAGAATATGAGATTCAACGAGTCGAATGTGCGTCACATGGACTCGAATGTGCAGCCGCGACGGACAGATGTGTACCACGCCGACGGAACACTCCTATCCTTCTGGCCACGATGGCGCCACGGGAAGAAGAGTCCAGGCTACAACCCGGCGAACTGGTTAGTAGAAAGGAACCATGACCGCGGCGGCGGCTGGACAATCCATATGCGTTTCATTTCAATCGCATAACCATTTGATGGGATTAATGGGCAACTAATCTGCGGTGGCAATCAAGTAAATTGTTTGGCTAGGAAGACAATTACCAAACTATCCTTTCCAATCAACGCTTTTAGATTTCATTCATACTAGTCTTCTCTTTAAAGTGGTACAGTGCACCGTAAAGGTTTCTCTAAAAAAAAATAGAACGAATCACCACGCCCCTATAACAACTTCTAGTATGGCTAAACAAACATGATGAGCTCCAATGCCACAAGGCAAGGAAGGTGGCAACATGTATATGTCCAAAACGACACCTCCAACAAGAAGACGGCTTCGTGCCTCCACTGCTTGATCCAATGATTAAAGATTTTAATGTCTGACAAGAAGACACCTTCGAGAAGGATCTGACATTCACAAGAGCAACGTCTCCTGATCTGATCATCAGATCCGGATCGATTTTCACCGTACGATATCGCACTCACCAATCCCTCATTGTAAAACAGCAAAAGTACGTTTTCCCTTCAAGGGTGCGTAATGGCATCGGTTGCAGAGTCCCGCAACGGTCAAATGGGAAGTACTAGCAACTAAGCGGTGAGCTCAACCATCATCAGGTGAGCCTGAGCAGTGACCGAGGCCGGGAACGTGAGGGGCGTCAATGGAATCGATCGTCCTACTAACTCGGAGATGAGTTCCTTTCAAGGAAAAAAAAACTCAGAGATGAGTTCAGCTGGCCGGCTCGAACCCGTTATTTTTTTCGTGCTCTTCTTCTTTTCCTTTTGTCTACTTTTTACATTTTGTACTTCTTCGGCCAACATTTTCTACCAACAAAAGTTATCTTCTAGCTAAGTTTTGATAGAAAAAAACAATAGATAGGATTTCCCTTTAAAAAAAAATAGGTAGGATTTCCCTTGTTTGGCAAAGCTTTTTGCTTGGCTTATTGAGTGGCTTATAGAGGAAAAAGGCACAAGCCCTGCCAAACACATGAATGAAAAACGGCTTATGAGAATGAGTAGCAATAAGCTGTTTTCATATTTGCACTAGAAACCATAAGCCCAAAAAACTAGCTCATCCGGCTTATGCATTGCTTTGCCCCCACTGTCACCCTCCACTTTGACGTAATTACCCACCTGCCATTCTTGAATATTACGAGATTGCCATAGAACGAATGAAACAGAGCGCATGTGCAGGCTTCTCTCTCACGTGTCTCACTGCAGTGTTTGACAGTTCTTTTTTTTTTTTGGCACGTTAATCAATCCATGATGGTCAGTGATTAAACAAGCTTTAGCCACAAATGAAAAATTCGTTCTTGGTGGAGGTTCCAAATGAAAGAAGAAAATATTAATTATTTATCTACTTTTGTAAACACTATTCTATTATAGAAAACCACTAATTAGTATTTAATTTCTCAGGAATAATACTAACAGAAAAACTCTCATGACTAATCTCCATTCACTCTATATGTACAATCAAGTGAAAAAAGGGGAACTATAGACATTTGACATAGATAAAAGATTTCAAAAAAACAAGCCTTTGTCACTATAAATTATTAGTTCAGCTTAATTTATTTCCAACATTATTTCTTTCATTTCACAGAAATTACATGATATAACCATGTTAAATGGACAGGGGTTTAGAAAAGACATGATAAGCTGTTTTGCCAAACAGTTTGACAGGATAAGCTGTTTTCACATATAAGCCAGAATGAGCCAGAAAAGATGTTTACACAAATAAGCCAGCAGATAAGCTGTTTTCATAATAAACTAAAGCCCTGCCAAACGGACCCTAAATTATTAGTTCAGCTTAATTTATTTCCATTATTATTTCTTTCATTTCACAGAAATTACATGCATATAACCATGTTAAATGGACAGGGGTACTAGAGACATTTTGACAGGATAAACCGTTTTTAGAAAAGGCATGATAAGCTGTTTTGCCAAACAGTTTGACAGGATAAGCTGTTTTCACATAGAAGCTAGAATGAGCCAGAAAAGCTGTTTTCTCAAATAAGCCATCGGATGAGCTGTTTTCATAATAAGCTAAAGCCCTCCCAAACGAACCTTATATACTACTGCTCAGCTAAAGGAGAGGTAGGGTGTGCGTAGCGTAATGGCATCTGTTGCAAAATGTAAGCAAAACTTAAATTTGATGGAACAATAAGCAATGAAGATTTTAATCAGACACCAATGGTTTGAAATATATTCCTGAATGAATTACTAAGTAGAATATGTGATGGCGAAAGGGCCTGTAGCCTAGTGGTTACAAGAACTTCGGTAGCACCTGAGGTCCTGGGTTCGTGTCGGATACCTATTTTCTAGGTACCCTCTACGCTATACATACGGAATAACGAAGTGTGGGAGCTGTTCGAGACCCAAAGGCCTTGTGTACAGCTGAGTGATGGAAAGCTGGGCCCGTGGGGTGGCCCAGTCAGGCGGAAGGCGCAACGACGGCCTTTGGCCCACAGAGCCTCCGTTCCTCACAGCCTGCTAAAGGACCGGGCGCACGTGGCTGCATGAGCGCAGCCCCCCACCCTGGACCGCGATTGGTCCAGCGTTAAAGGAGCCCGGCTTGGACGTGGCAACGAACCCGACTCCCCGCGGCAGGAGTCGGGCGCCGCGGAGTCGAGCGACGCCTCCGACCGAACTCCGGCCAGCCGCCGTCCGCCGTCCATGTACCCCGGCGGTGGTCGGGATCGGCGGGGGGACACGACCCGAAGCGGACCCGACCACCGCGGCCGGGAAGCAAGCTCGGCAGCGGCATGGAAGCATTGGTCAAACTCAAGTGTACGGCCAGCCAGATTCGGATAAGAAGACGCTCCATATCCACTCCTGGACGGTGCGAAAGTACACTATGCCTGACGCACGGCCGCGTGGGGGCGTCGCATCCGGATCAGGCGTGGAAACGGCGAATGCATGCACCAAGTACGCTGCATAGTAGGAACAGTGCGAAATGACCATCACCCAGCTCCACAGGAAACCACAGTGCACCGACAGTGATCCACAGTGCAGATCAGGGAATGGGCGCTCCACAGCGCCCAGACAAGACACGGATGACATCATCACACCACCTGGCGCGGAGATTGCGGCGGAAGACACCGGAACCAGCGAGGACGGCCCGACTCCGCCTCCGTCGCCTTCTCACTTATCTTTATTTCCTTTTCTTTTCTTTTTCTTCTTTCCTCCATCTGTACCGTTCTTCCTTGATGTATAAAAGGAAGGATTGGGCCCAGGAGGGAGGAGGAGAGAGTTCTTTTGGCTCACAAAAAAGCTCATTTCTCACACAGACGAACACACTCACACACAACGCAGAGATAGAGACTTGGGAGCGAATCCCTCTCTCGTCACGGTTTGTAACCCCTACTACAAGCAACACGAGCGAAACCTCAAACTGGACGTAGGGCTCTTCTCGCCTGAACCAGTATAACCCACTGTGTCGAGCGTAAACGTTCTGATCGCCGTCGAACCGCGCACAAATCTACTCGTCGGCCGGTTACCAAACGCCGACAGTTGGCGCGCCAGGTAGGGGACCTCAGCGCATTCGACGACGACCACATCGCCAGCTGATGGCTTCGTGGCCGCCAGCATCTCGCGGTCGTCTCCCGCTTCGTGGGAGCGTCCGCGGAAGGGACCGGAGGCGCTCCACCGCGCCCTCCTCCCGGTTCTACACTCCGTACACGGTCCCGTACCGTGTCTTTCGTTTCGGTGATGTGGACTTCTTGACGGATCATGCCGAGCTGCAGCGGATGCGCAGCAGCGCCGGCGCAGAGCCGCTGCGCGTCTTCACCTCGGACGTCCATCTCCCGCGCGGACCGGGGGCCCGAGCACTGCCCGTGCGCATCGAAGCGTACCTCGGTGCGAACCCCCGGCCAGATGAATGCCGGCGTATCTTCTACGCGCTGGCGCTCCTCAACAACTGCCTTGTTGAGGGACCACCGCTCCCGCCTGGCAACGAGGCCTGGGAGCGTCGAGCCTTCCTGCCGCCTCGACTGCGGGAGTCCATGGAGGCACTGGAGCACGAGTTCGCGTGCCGCTTCCCGCCCAGCCGGACTGGACCTCCCGGTCCCGCCGTTGCCGCATCCGTATCTGTGGGCGCGGAGCCCGCCGATACCCAGGACCGCGACTCTGTCGAGGACCTCCTTGCTGAGTGCTTCGACGCGCTCACATTCGACCCGTCCCGCGAGTGTCTCATGGCCGAGATTCGGGACGGAGATATCGCCGACCCCAGCGATGGGGAAGGTGATGACGGGAACGAGCCATCCGGCGACGGAGGCCCGAACCCATACCCAGCGCCTGTGGTAGGGGGCGCAACACCCCCACCACAGGATCCGCCAGCACTGGAGCAGCTGCTCGCGCGGAGGCGGGAGCTTGCCGACATGGAGTGCGGCATCGAGCGGGAGCGTCAGCTCCTGGAGCAGGCGATTGCCCAGCGGCGTGCCCCCGCGGGGCGCGCCCGTACCATGGCGCGCGATGTGCAGCACCGCATCATACATGACATCGCGGGCACTCCGCTTCAACTCCCGCGAGCCAGCCAAAACCTGGCGGCGGCAGCAGCCCTCGCGCGAGATCTTCCGCAGCCTGTGACTCCGGAGGACGAGCGGAAGCGCAAAGAGCTATTGCGCCTACTCGAGGTAGCGGCGGAGCAGCAGGCCGAGAGCTCGCTATCCCGGCAGCGCGCTCTGGGCGCTTTGCAACGCTCCGTCGACCGCCGCGACGACAAGGAGGTGTCTGTAGCGCAGCCGACGCGCGGATCAGGCGGACGCAACATGCCTCCCATCAAGGAGCGTGTGGGACCAATGCAGGATGCGCGCATACTCCTCGAGGCGCGCAGGCGTGACCAGGCCCGTGGCACTCGGCGCGAAGCCGAGATGCGCGGCTACCACCCTCGACGAGGTGGACGCTACGATCCGGAGGAGGACCGGAGCCCGAGCCCTCCACCTCCGAGGCCACGCGCCTTTGGGCGTCACGTTCGGTGCGCACCGTTTCCGCAACGGTATCGCGCGCCGACCAGCATTACCAAGTACTCGGGTGACTCGAACCCGGCTATTTGGCTGGGTGATTACCGACTCTCCTGTCTGGCTGGTGGAGCTGACAGTGACGAGTTCATCATCCGCAACCTCCCGCTCTACCTCGCCGACCCAACGCGGGCATGGCTTGAGCACCTCCCAGAAGGGATCATCCAGAGCTGGGAGGATTTGGAGGACGTCTTCATCGGCAACTTCCAGGGGACGTACGAGCGTCCCGGGAACCCGTGGGACCTCCAGAACTGCCGCCAGAATCCCGACGAGACCCTGCGCGACTACATCCGGCGGTTCTCGAAGCAGTGCAATGCACTGCCCAACATTGCCGACGCTGACGTCGTCAGCGCGTTCCTCGCAGGGACGACCAACAAGACCCTGGTGCACGAGCTGGGGCGCAGCAGCCCACGCACAACCGAGGACCTCCTCGACATCGCCACCAACTTCGCGTCCGGCGAGGACGCGGTGGGGGCGATCTTCACCAAGACTCCGGCCAAGCTCAAGGCTAAGGCCAAGAGGGAGGAGTCGACGGGAGGGGCCGGCCCCTCCAGCCAGCCCAAGAAGAAGAAGAAGAAGAAGGGCAACGTCGCGCGACAGGAGGCATCTCTTGTCGCCGCGGCGGAGCGCAAGCCAAAGCGCGCGCCTGCGGAGGGCGCGTCCAACCACTTCGAGAAGAAGCTCGAGGAGCCCTGTCCCAACCACGCGTACCCTGTCAAGCATGCCCTCAAGGACTGTGGGCTGCTCCGCAAGTTCCTCACCGGTAGCTCCAAGAAGGCGGGGCGCGACGACCCGCCGCCCAAGGGCGGCGACGATGACAAGGGTGGGGACGACGATGCCTTCCCCCACCCTGAAGGCTGCCTCATGATCTTCGGGGGACCAGAGGCCTGCGCGCCGCGAAGGCAGCAGAAGCTCGTCCGCCGCGAGGTCTACGCCGCGGAGCCGGCCGTCCCCACTTTCCTCAAGTGGTCCGACTCCGCAGTCACGTTCGACCGCTCTGATCACCCGGAGCACGTGCCCCGGCCGGGGCGCTACCCGCTTGTCGTCGACCCCATCGTCGGCAAGAAGCGGCTCTCCAAGGTTCTCATGGACGGGGGCAGCGGCCTCAACATCCTCTACGTAGAGACTCTCGACGCCATGGGGATCAGTCGGGGCCGCGTCTGACCGACTCGGGCGCCGTTCCACGGGATCGTCCCCGGCAAGCATGTGGTGCCGCTCGGGCAGATCGACCTGCCCGTGACCTTCGGCACCGCCGTCAACTACCGCACCGAGACGCTGACATTCGAGGTAGTGGACTTCCCCGGGGCGTACCACGCTGTACTCGGGCGGCCGTGTTACGCGAAGTTCATGGCCGTCCCCAACTACACCTACCTCAAGCTGAAGATGCCGGGCCCCAAGGGGGTCATCACGGTGAGCACGTCCATCCAGCGCGCCTACGAGTGCGACCGCGAGGCCTGCGAGGTCGCGGAAGCACTCCTGCACAAGGATGAGCTCACAGCTGCCGCTGCGACGGCTGAGGAGGCCGGGCCCGACTACAAGAGCACGACCGGGACGTTTGACCCGGCCAAGGATATCAAGGAGATCCCGCTCAACCCGGCCGACCCCGACAGCAAGACCGTGCGTATCGGCACCACGCTTTCTGACAAATAGGAAAGCGCGCTCGTCGACTTCCTCCGAGCCAACCAGGACATATTCGCGTGGAAGCCCTCGGACATGCCGGGCATCCCGAGGAACGTCGCCGAGCACTCCCTGTGTATCAAACCAGGCTCTCGCCCGGTGAGACAACACATGCGCCGTTACGATAAGGAGAAGCACAAGGCCATCGGCGAGGAGTTATCGAAACTCTTAGCTGCTGGGTTTATCAAAGAGGTGTACCACCCCGAGTGGTTATCCAATCCTGTACTTGTGAAAAAGAAGAATGGAAAATGGCGGATGTGTGTTGACTATACGAATCTCAATAAGGCGTGCCCGAAGGATCCTTTTCCTTTGCCGCGCATTGATCAAATCGTAGACTCGACCGCTGGGTGCGAAACCCTCTGCTTCCTCGACGCGTACTCTGGTTATCACCAGATCCCGTTGAAAGAGTCCGACCAGCTCGCGACCGCGTTCATTACCCCGTACGGCGTATATTGTTACGTAACGATGCCGATTGGGTTGAAGAACGCCGGAGCAACGTTCCAGCGGTGCATGATCAAATGTTTCGGCGATCTCATCGGTCGGATCGTCGAAGCATACGTGGACGACATCGTGGTGAAGTCCAAGAAGACCGACGACCTCGTCGCCGACCTCGATCGAGCTTTTCGGAAGCTGAGGGCGTGCGGCATAAAGCTGAACCCGGAGAAATGCGTCTTTGGAGTTCCGAAAGGTATGCTACTTGGGTTTTGGGTCTCGGAACGCGGCATCGAAGCCAATCCCGAGAAGATCGAGGCCATCGCTAAGATGGGCCCCATTCAGAACCTGAAAGGCGTACAGCGTGTGATGGGATGCCTCGCGGCTCTCAGTCGGTTCATCTCCCGACTCGGGGAGAGGGGTCTGCCCCTATACCGACTGCTCAAGAAGTCGGAACACTTCGTTTGGAGCCCCGAGGCCCAAACCGCGCTTGATCGGCTTAAGACGGTGCTATCGAACGCACCCGTCCTGACAGCCCCTGCAGAGCGCGAGCCTCTCCTCTTGTACATCGCCGCAACCACTCAGGTGGTCAGCTCGGCGCTGGTGGTCGAGAGGAGCGAGCCCGGACACGCTCTGAAAGTCCAGCGACCGGTATACTTTGTCAGCGAGGTTTTGTCCGACACCAAGACCCGCTGGACTCAGTTGCAGAAGCTGTTGTACGCGGTCGTCATAACCAAAAGGAAGCTGCGTCACTACTTTGACGCACATCCGATCACTGTGGTCACCTCCTTCCCTCTCGGCGAGGCGTTGAGGAGCAAAGAGGCCGCGAACAAGGCCGCGAAGTGGGCCCTCGAGCTCATGGGACAGGAGCTCGAATTCGCCCCGCGCACCGCGATCAAGTCGCAAGTGCTTGCGGACTTCGCTGCCGAGTGGACCGAGATCCAGCTGCCACCTGCGCCCGTCGAGCAAGAGTGTTGGAACATGTTTTTCGACGGCTCGCTGACAAAAAGAGGCGCCGGAAGCGGCTTCGTTCTCGTCTCGCCACTCGGGTCCCGACTGCGCTATGCGGTCCGACTCAATTTTCCTGCGTCCCATAACGTGGCGGAATACGAGGCACTCGTCAACGGGGTGAAGGCGGCGATCGAGCTCGGCGTCAAAAGGCTGGAGGTCTTCGGCGATTCCCAGCTTATCGCCGATCAGGTGACGAGCGAGTCGAATTGCTCGAACCCGAAGATGGCGGCGTACTGCGCTGAGGTGCGGCGACTTCAAGAAAAGTTCGAAGGCTTCCAGGTCAGTCATGTACTTCGCCGCTACAACGAAGAAGCGGACGGCCTCGCGAAGATGGCCTCCAATCGGGACCCTGTTCCTGTCGGTGTCTTCTCCCACGACCAGCAGAAGCCGTCGGTGCGTGAGGCGCCAGCCACACCCATGACGGACGCTTCAACAACCCGACCAGACGGCGCCGACTTCTCGACAATAGAAGGTACACGCTCTCCTCTCGGAGAAGACTCGGGTCGAGCCGTTCTTGCCATCCCGACGGCTAACGAAGCGGTCGGGGGCTCGAGTCCGACTGCCGACGAGGCGGTCGGGGGCTCGGGGGTTGCGCCCGACCCGGTGTCCGATTGGAGGGTTCCATTCCTCGACTGCCTACTCCGAGAACAGCTCCCCGCCGACCAGACAGAGGCAAGACGCCTCGCGCGTCGGGCTAAGTCATTCGTCATAGTCGGCGGCGAGCTCTACAAAAAGAGCCACTCGGGGGTGCTTCAACGCTGCATCCCCATCGAATGGGGAAAAGAGCTACTGTCCGACATCCACGCCGGCGAGTGCGGTCACCACGCGGCCCCAAGAAGTCTAGTCAGAAAAGCGTTCCGGCATGGTTTCTACTGGCCCACGGCCGTGTCCGACGCCACCGGGGTAGTACGCACTTGCGAAGGGTGCCAATACTACGCTCGAAGGACCCACATGCCGGCGCAAGCCCTTCAAACCATACCCATCACTTGGCCCTTCGCCGTGTGGGGATTGGATTTGGTCGGGCCCCTGAAGAAGGCGCCCGGGGGCTACACGCATTTGCTGGTGGCTGTTGACAAATTCTCCAAGTGGATCGAGGCACGACCCCTCGTGAAGATCCGGTCAGCAGAAGCCGTTCGATTCTTCACCGACATCATCTATCGATTCGGAGTGCCGAACTCCATCATCACCGACAATGGGACTCAGTTCACCGGTAACGAGTTCCTCGAATTCTGCAACGACTACAACATCCGGGTCGACTGGGCATCAGTCGCGCACCCACAGGCCAACGGCCAGGTCGAGAGAGCAAACGGAATGATCCTACAAGGGCTCAAACCGAGGATTTTCAACAAATTGAAAGTTCACGCTGGCCGGTGGGTGCGAGAGTTACCTGCGGTGTTATGGAGCTTGCGCACCACACCGAGTCGGGCGACTGGCCAAACGCCGTTCTTCATGCTCTACGGAGCAGAGGCGGTGCTCCCGACTGACATCGAGTACGGCGCTCCTCGGGTTCGCGCTTTCAACGAGGAGGTCAACAGGAGTTATCTCGAGGACGCCCTCGACCAAATCGATGAGGACCGAGAAGTCGCCTTGATGAGGTCCGCCAAGTACCAACAAGCCATGCGCCGCTACCACGGACGACGAGTTCGCGGCCGCGCGTTCAAGGAAGGAGACATGGTTCTCCGACTGGTGCAGAGCAACAAGGATCGACACAAGCTGTCACCGTCGTGGGAGGGACCGTTCGTCATCGCCGAGGTGCTGCGTCCCGGAACGTACAAGCTCATGGACTCGGAAGGCCAACTCGTCGCCAACGCTTGGAACATTGAGCAGCTACGTCGCTTCTATCCTTAGCTCTGTAAATTCGTTTGTTGCCTTTCTGCCGATGCGTAAACATCAAACGATCTCGGTGTTTTCTTTACACACCTCTTGGGCAGCCGCCTGGGTCGCTCCCCTCGGAGGCTCCACCCGGCGGGTGTGGCTTTGTGCCGCGTTGATTTTGTATGCGCTAGGATTGATGCTCTTAAGAGAAACAACGCAATTCGACTAAGAGCGGGCCTCCGCGAACGCAAAACCGACGCCCTAAAACTCGAAGTGTGACGAATTGCAACGAAAATCGTGAGCCCCGGATATTGGCTTAAGGCTCGGCCAGTTCGATCAAGGGCACCCGACGCCCCAGTGGATAGGGTCAGCCCGAGCGGCTGGTCGGAATTGAGTTAATCTTCCGAGATCACGAGTATTCGAGGCGAATCGCCACACGGAAAGAGTAAAACGAACGAAAAACTTGCGAAAAGCGAAACGAAAATTCATATAAACAAACGGGCGCGCATGCCCACATCGTTGTTTACAAAATAAGGCCCACACGGGTCCGACTCCGACCATCACCACCTAACCTACTGATTTTCACCCTCGCCACGGCGCGAGGGGATCATGTCCAGGTTGTCATCGGCAAGACGGCGCGCAAAGGGAATCACCTCTTCCTCGATCCGCTCCAAGTCGGCCTCACTACAGGAAGGCTCGTAGCCTCTCGCCAGCACGTCGATCTTGTAGTGGTCACCGTAGTGACTCTTCAACACGGCAAAGGCGATCTGGACTCCGGTCCGAAGGCACTCCTCCTGCACGCGGAAGTAGGCGGGGAGTCCGGCGACCTGCGGGATCACAGATGTGGCGTCTGGTGGACGCGGCACACCGATCTCGTTGCAAGCGATCTCCATGGCCTGCCGCAGTAGGTCAAGATCCGCCAGCGCCGCCTGCGACTGCATCTGGAGCTCCTGTGCGTCTGGCCAAAACAACGGAATCAGTCGCTCAGTCTAAAAGCGACAAAAGCCGACACGGCGGGATGATCAAAGAACAGGTAAACTAACTTACCCTTCAGCTCCTTCTGTGTCTTCTGGAGCTCACCGGTCACGTTGGTCAACGACGACTGGGCGGCGACCTTGAGCTCCCTCTCCCTGCTTAGCGCTGTCTCAGCAGCCGCCGCCCTCTTCTCGGCGGCCTCGGCGCGCTGAGTGGCTTCCAACAGCGCCTTGTCGGCGGCGGTCCGGAGTCCGCGCTCCTTCTGCAGCTCCTGCTCCTGGGCCTGCACTTGCTTTTCCGCCGTCTCGGCGCGCTTGACCATGCCGCACAGCGCCGACTCCGCGTCTCCGGCCCTCTTCTCCGCATCCTCCGCAGCTTTTGTCGCGGCCTCGGCGGCCTCGGCTCGGCGGCGGATGGGGTCGGAGACACGCAGCGCGCGCGCCAGCTCTTCGCCTCGCGCGACGTATTCCTTCAGCTGGTGCCGGATGAGGTTCGACTTGAGCTTGCTGTTTGCAAGCAAGGTCTGCGGATAGCAAGAAAAAACCGTAAGGCAAAAAAGACAAGTACGATGAACGCCCAAGGCAAAAAAGATAGAGGGCGGAGAATTCTCCCACTCACGTCAATAGGAACCCGCGCGTTCATCATCAGCTCCTTCGCGGCGTCGACCTCCGTCGTGACCGACGCCTTGATTGTCTCCAGCCTGCTGAAGGTGTGGGAGAGTTCTTGGGCCATGTACGCCCAGGCCTTTGCCTCCGCCGAGTCGGTCACAGGGACCGGACCCTCCGGCGTGTCCACCAGTACATCCGGCCCCCAGCCGGACCGCGCCAGACGTTGGATCAGCGGCACACCGGCGGCGGCCGCGTCCCAGCGCGGATCGCCGGTCGCAGTCCTCGACTGCGAGGTGGCTCCCTGACGAGCCCCCGCAGCGTTACCAGCGTCACTGGCCCTCGACGATGACGGGCTCGGCGTCGGACGGACCTCGGCGTTCCGACCCCTGCGCCGGCGACACCTTGTGCACGCGGTGGAGCGGTACCCGGCCGTGGCTCGCCAGCCCGACCCTCGGAGTCGGGGGCTGCGCTCGCGACGGGTGCGGAACCCTGTTGCGCCGCTGCGCTGTCGACCCTCGGCGCGTTGCGCTCCCGCACCGTCTCCTCCGGCGCCGCAACGACTTCCGGCTGCCTCCGCGCTGTGTCATCCTGCCGCGGAGCGGAGCCCTCCTGGCTCTGGCTCTGCTCGGCGGCGAGACGCAGCGCCTTGTGAGGGGCCAACTGGGTCCCGTCCCATCTCGGGGCGGAGCTGTAAGGATGCACGTCGCGGTTCAGAAGAAGGGCGAACAAAAACAAATCAAGCGATTGCAAAAGACACGATAAAGCAAACTCACATGTCGGACCGCTTGCGCTTCCGCGCAGGCTTCGCCGGCGAGCGCCCCGAGCCTTGTCCGGCGGCCGCACGAGCTGCTGTGTCAGGGGTGGGTTCCTCACCACCCCGCGCCCCCACGTCGGGGGTCGGATGAGGCACGCCGGGTCCCTCGGGCGGGATCGTCTCCCGTGCGACCCCGGATTCGGTCGTCCCCGCGCCGGTCTCGGGGGCGGCCCGCGACGCGGAAGCCGTCCCGGCAGGGGAGGAGGCCCCGGCCGGGGCGGCGACGGCAACAAGGACATCGAGGCTCCCTGCCGCCGCCGTCGACGTCGCGGCGACCGTGACCACCTCACCAGGACTGCTCGACGGGGGCCCCTGGCCCTCGCCGGCGACACCGCCGGCCGGAATCGGCTGCGCGCCGTCGTCGTCTGGGATGACGTCGTCAATCCACGCGTCGTCGTGGTGACCGCCGTCGCCGGCCTCTTCGCTGCTATGGTCGAGCGCCGAGTCCGTGTCGAACTCAGACTCAGTGTCGACCGCCTCGCCGCCCCGGCGACGACGCGCCCGGTCTCTCCTCCTCGCCTCGTAGGCGTCCTTCCGGGCCTTGCGGCGATCCTTTCGCCGCTTCGTCCTCTCCCCATGGGCACGGTTCACCGCCCGACGGCCCGCGTCCTCGGGCACGGGGGCTGTCGAGCGCCGAACGGCTAACCCCGGCTGCACACAAAGGGAAGATGCAAGAATGCCGCAGTCATTCATCTGAAACAAACAATACCAATCAATCAGGAAAGCGTGGAGAAGAAACTCACAAAGCGGATCGCGTCGGCGTGCGGCAGCGCGGCGGGGTGGCCCGCGACGGGCCACTCGAACTCGTTGTCGATGAAGTGCAGGGCGGACTTGCCGGCCGCCTCCGACAGCCGCGCCCCGATCTCGCGGTGGCTCAGCGGCTCGCCGATCACCATCGCCGTCCCTCGGAGGTCGGCGTCCGGTGTCATCTCCCACATGGGGAGCGCGCGGCGCATCAGCGGCAGCACGCGGATGCTGTGGAAGTGGCCGGTGATGCCGACCATCGACACCCCCCGGTCACGCAGCACCGCCACGGCGTCGAGGAGGGGTTGGATCGCCGCAATCTCCCTCGCTCCGAGACCCCAGTGCCAGCAATCGGGGGCGCCAGACAACCGGGCGTTGGTGAACTTGGGCAGCGGGCCGGTGCGCTCGTTCTTCAAGTAGAACCACCGATCGTGCCACCCGGAGTTGGAGGAAGTATGCACCCACGTGATGTAGCCCGACGCCCGCTCCACGCGGAGACGCAGGCTCGCGGAGCCCATGAGCGGGACCCGCCCGCGGACGGGCTGGAGCGACGCCCTGAAGAAGTACCTCCACAGATCGAAGTTGGGGGGAATGCCGAGGTAGGCCTCGCACAGCGTGATGAAGCCGGCGATGTGGCCGATCGAGTTGGGATTGAGGTGCTGAACCTCGATCCCGTAGTAGTCCAGGAGTCGCGGAAGAAAGGGTGCGCCGGCACCCCGAACCCGCGGGAGTGGAAGTGAAGAACGAGACGATGTAGTCGTCCGGCGGCGAAGGCGACCGCTCCGACGGCACCATCCACTCCACCGCGTCGGAGAGCGGGCGAAGGAGACCCTTCGCGACCAGCCCGCGCAGCAGTTCCGGCGTCGCCACCGACTCCGGCCACTCGTCTCCCTCTTCCGCCATCAGATTCAACGGGATGAGGGAGCACGGACGACGCCGGGATCGAATCGACCGACGGCGGTTGCGAAGCGGACGGCGAATGGTGGCGATTGGGGCGAAGAACGGCGCGGAGCGAAGGGATCGAAGGCGATCGTAAGGGGAGAAGAAAGGCCAACAGTAACGGGCGATGGGGTGTGCGAGAAGACTCCACGGATAGGTATGGCCTGTTTATATGCGCCGAACCGGCGCTGTGCCGTTTCCCGCCTTAAATCTCGCGTCCCTTCGTTTTTCCTCCGCCCTAACGTGTGCAGGTGGAGATAACGCACGCCTCTTCGCCGCGTTTCGTCCAAACGCCGCGCCTCTAGATCCGCGCCGACGAAGCGACGCGACGCCTCGCGTCCGATGCCTCGTGGGCCCAACTGGTAGGGAAGCCGGTTTGGGCTCCCAGGTAAAGCGGCTAGGAGCTGTACACGCTCCGACGGCCCATTCCCGGCCCAAGAGTTCGTAGGCCGGCCCAGCTTTGGGTTCGACGGCCGCTCTGGGTCAAAACGAGAGTGAGGGGTAATCAAAGGGGGGCACCAGCGGCCAGTACCCAAGTGCGCGGAGCATATGGGCCCCTGTCGAATACGTCCGAGTACGAGGACGAAATAAGCCCATGGTTTGCTCATCGAGAGCTGGCAACGAGCCGCCGAGACCGGTCGAATGGACTCGGAAACTAAATGGGACAATCTCCCGGATCATATGGCACTGACCCCCGCTGGTCTCAACCGGGTCCCCGCTAAGGGCAAACCGGGGTGTCACTCGAACGAGCCCGTTTGCAACTCAAATGGCACCGCCCATCGAACCATCGAGGAATGGCGCGGACGGCCCCAATCCTCCATCCTCCCGACAGGATGCGGAAGGAGAAACGAACGAAGTCGAAACCGTCTTCGGCCGGACCCCCGAAACGATCGGGGGCTCGAAGGCATGCATTCGCACAAGAGACCAACAGCGTGGTCGCAACACAAACTAAAACGGGTCTCGCGAAATAAGCCTCTTTATTCCATGGTTTTCTTTGTACAAAGTCGATCGAAAGATCGTTAACTAGAAAAGAAATTACATTAGTCCCATGAATCCATGGATTGGCCACAGGTGGCCGGATAAAGGGGCCTAAGGGCCCGCGCTGGCTCCACCCGCAGCAAAAACTCCTATGAGTGGGTGGAACCAGCATGATGGCGCCAGGGACTCTCCCTCGAGGGTGGCGGTGCTCAATCCAAGGCCACGTAATCCTCGCAGGAGCGACTCCTGGGACGCCAAGGGCTGACGAGAGCCCATTTAATCCTCGCGGGAATGACTCCGAGTTCGGTGGGCCACGCCAAAGCAGGACGAAAACCTGCGCCGGCGCCGGCGAGCACCGGCCGAACGTCGACGGCCGGCTTGGGTCGTTTGGCTCGAGTCATCGTCTCCTCCCTCGTCGGAGGAGAGAATGATGACCTCAGGCTTCTCCGACTCGGGCGCCGAGCTCCCGGCTACCGGACCTGGAGGCACCACCGCGAGCGGAACCGCTTCGACCACCGGAATCAGATCTTGGCAAGTGCTTGGAGGTGGAGGAGGCAAAGGGCGCAAAGCTAGAATAGGGGGCACGACGCCCTCTCCTTCTCTTTCCTTCGAGTCTCTCTTGCGCGAGCGAGATTTCTGATGCTTAGACATGGTGAGTTCGAAGAAACCCGGCTCAGGATGCGGGCCTATTTATAGGCGCACCGCCCGGTCTAGCATGGACCGGGTGCATAAGGGGGCGGCTGCGGAAGCCGAAGAGCACTGCCCAGCCGCATCGACGCCACGTGGACAATCCCCCACACGCCGCGACAAGCGAAGGAAGGATGGAATCCCACCACAGTCGGCCCGTGGGCTGCAGGCTTCGGCGGCCGCGCCCTCTGAGCGAGGGCAGGGAGAAGTCCATCGGGCACCGATTTGCCCGCAGGATAAGCGCGCTCCCCCCTCGGACATAAGAGGAGGCTCGGGGGCTCGGTCATCGTGGCTACGGGTAAACGACACAGCACGCTGCAACGTTACACAGAGAAAGCCTGAGAAAAGCCTGGAAGCTAGTCTCCTACTAGCTCCCAGCCTCGGGGGCTACACCCGGCGGGTGCGCTCGCGCGCACCCACCGGCGAACCGAATGGCAACGTTTGGCAGCCGTACCAGTCCCGACGACAGCACGGCGCTCTCGCCAGAACTCGGGGGCTACTGTCGGATACCTATTTTCTAGGTACCCTCTACGGTATACATACGGAATAACGAAGTGTGGGAGCTGTCCGAGACCCAAAGGCCTTGTGTATAGCTGAGTGATGGAAAGCTGGGCCCGTGGGGTGGCCCAGTCAGGCGGAAGGCGCAACGACGGCCTTTGGCCCACAGAGCCTCCGTTCCTCACAGCCTGCTAAAGGACCGGGCGCACGTGGCTGCATGAGCGCAGCCCCCCACCCTGGACCGCGATTGGTCCAGCGTTAAAGGAGCCCGGCTTGGACGTGGCAACGAACCCGACTCCCCGCGGCAGGAGTCGGGCGCCGCGGAGTCGAGCGACGCCTCCGACCGAACTCCAGCCAGCCGCCGTCCGCCGTCCATGTACCCCGGCGGTGGTCGGGATCGGCGGGGGGACACGACCCGAAGCGGACCCGACTACCGCGGCCGGGAAGCAAGCTCGGCAGCGGCATGGAAGCATTGGTCAAACTCAAGTGTACGGCCAGCCAGATTCGGATAAGAAGACGCTCCATATCCACTCCTGGACGGTGCGAAAGTACACTATGCCTGACGCACGGCCGCGTGGGGGCGTCGCATCCGGATCAGGCGTGGAAACGGCGAATGCATGCACCAAGTACGCTGCACAGTAGGAACAGTGCGCGAAATGACCGTCACCCAGCTCCACAGGAAACCACAGTGCACCGACAGTGATCCACAGTGCAGATCAGGGAATAGGCGCTCCACAGCGCCCAGACAAGACACGGATGACATCATCACACCACCTGGCGCGGAGATTGCGGCGGAAGACACCGGAACCAGCGAGGACGGCCCGACTCCGCCTCCGTCGCCTTTCTCACTTATCTTTATTTCCTTTTCTTTTCTTTTTCTTCTTTCCTCCATCTGTACCGTTCTTCCTTGATGTATAAAAGGAAGGATTGGGCCCAGGAGGGAGGAGGAGAGAGTTCTTTTGGCTCACAAAAAAGCTCATTTCTCAGACGAACACACTTACACACAACGCAGAGACAGAGACTTGGGAGCGAATCCCTCTCTCGTCACGGTTTGTAACCCCTACTACAAGCAACACGAGCGAAACCTCAAACTGGACGTAGGGCTCTTCTCGCCTGAACCAGTATAACCCACTGTGTCGAGCGTAAACGTTTTGATCGCCGTCGAACCGCGCACAAATCTACTCGTCGGCCGGTTACCAAACGCCGACAGTTCGACTCCCCGTGAGAGCAAATTTTCAAGGATTTAACGGCATTTGTGCTTTCAGTGGTAGGCGACGCTCCCGTCGACAGCGAGGCGCCAGCGGTGACTTCGTCAATCTCTAGATTTGCCGGCTCAGTCTTTGAAGATGCTCATAGGGATAGGGTTTGCGTACGTGTGTTCATAGAGGTGAGTGTGCGTGCGTTGTGAGTGTCTGAGTTGTACTGTGTAATAAAAAAAAAGTAGAACATGTGATGAATCAATTATGGAGTGCCTGTCTGCCTGACTCTTTACTTTCCTCAGAGGAGTACTGACCGCAGGATGCAGGTCGATGCCCTGACCAAGAGTGTCCCCTCGCAAAAAACAATAAAAAATAAAAATAAAACCAAATACAGAGTGTGTCGATGGACGATGCATGTGGTTTCTGTTTCTTCCTTATACAATTTGTTTGTTAAGCACAACGTTGCAGATGCCATTCGTCCATAAGAAGAGAAAAGTGGCGCTGCCAAGATGCAAGACGCATTTTATTTTAGTATATATTTTCCTTTGTTCTATTCTGTCTCATTTTATTTTAGTATATATTTTCCTTTGTCTATTCTGTCTTCTAGTCTTTTTACACAAAGTTAATGTGCTAGAGTATATTCGGCACGTACACGGTTAATGTCTGCAGCGACACGTACGCTACTTAAAATGGAGGCAAATAGACTATTTTTTTACCGGAACTCGCAGGTTTATACGAAGCAGGGAAGAATGTACAACAAGCAGATTATAAGCAGTACGGATCACAAGACACCGCACAAAACAACACCTCTCTGACTCATTTGCTACACAGGTGATTGCTGGTCTGTGCCTTACAACAAACCCAAGTTTTGCAACTAAAAAAGTACTCCCTTTATATGTTAAGTTTTAAAATGTGAGAATGACATGAGTGGATTCATATTGAAATATTTTTTCATAAAAGTACACTTCAGTTATATTTTATTAATTTTTTATAGCAAAAGGTATTAGTCAAAGCTATGTTTTGAAGACCGTGGTTGATGTCCAAAATGACAGCTTTTTTGACATTGGAGGAAGTAGGGGTGAAAACGGGACAGATAATATCCGACCGACCGACTGCCGAATTCGAATAAAATCAATATGGGCAAATACAGGATGCATAAATAATTACCCGACACTATCCGTGCCTGAATCCGAATCCGAAAAATAATAACGGGATAGGATACGGGACGAGTGGTATCCGTCCCGAATCCGAATATCATGGGATCTAAGGAAGTATATAACAATAATAGACTAAATAATGTGGTGTAAAATCGTGAGATTAACATAAATAAGAGTCAAAATGATCTTGATCATGTATATCAATGATTAATATGTCCTTTCTTACTTTAATTGCTTCTCTATCTTTTGATTTTTCATCCTTGCAAACTATACGATAATATCCGTGTCCGACTCCGAATCCGAACAAAGAATATGAGACAGGGTATGGGATGTAGAAATAATTATCCGGTGGTATCCGCTCCGACTCCGAATCCGAGTGAGAAAATATAGGATAGGATATGATATGAGCACTATTCGCCCGTATCCGATCCGTTTTTCACCCCTAGGAGGAAGTATCAAATAACAAGTTAATAAAGTTGCATCTAATGAAAGCGCATGATGTTTCCAAAAGCTACCAAAATGCTCATGTTCAATTAGCGCATCCATTTGACATGATAAATTAGAGAAGAAAATTGAAAAGATCCTTCGCAAAAAAAGAGAGAGAGAGAGAGAGAGAGATCAGCATGACAAAATAATGTTGTCTTTGCCTTCTTGACAGCGTATGCTTCTTCCATCCTATGAGTAATTTAAATCTACTCAACAACAAACATTTTTGTGGCTTCAGCTACAGTCTTCACACATTTGAGCTCGAGACATTGCCAGTCCTAGCAGGAACCTTCGCTCACCGTCTTTGCGGGAGACAGGCCGCCATTGCTAGCCTGCTACCATCGACATGTGCCTAACTCATCAGGTTGCAGGTTGCAGCCGCTCACATAATCAACCTTGTTGGTTGCCAGCCATGCACCGCCACTAGTCGCTCGACCTCATTTTTACCGATTGCAAGAATTTGATCTAGTGCCATACACAAAATGACCAGACATGGTAATAAATCATGTGAAGGGGGGAAATAGATAAAGAGAGGTGTTCCGCCATGCACAGCCAAAGTTTCCAAGTTGGACCCCATACACAGCAATACGTATGCCACGTCACTCAAATATGTATAATTATCAGGACAATGATCGTATCAACACAACCAAACATAAGAACCAAGATTTGCATTTTCTAGTTTTCTTGTTTTCTTTGTTTTTCTTTATTTTTTAGTCGCTACATACTTTAAAACTCTTTTATCTTTAATATATTATAACCTGTAGGGTAGCTTTCCCCTCCAGTTCAATCAAAAAAAATATTTGCATTTTTTTAATAGGATGGCCAAATCAAAACAGATGAACAAGTATGTTGGCATCTCATAAACCTGTTGCCTCATTCCTCGTTTGCAGCAAGCTAACTCGCAAGGCTATGCCTCAAGCATTAAAAGCACTAGTTCAGGGGAAAAACAGTTTCATACATGTATTTGTTTTGTTTCAAAACATGACCAAGAAAAAATAAAAAATCTAAACTACGTCTCTGTAAAAAATACAATAATAACAGTTAACAGATTTTTCAAGAATAATTAAATTGTAATATTTATATAATTTGAATTTGTTGATGAAACAATTCAAAATATACTATAAAACGTTTGTCTACACACTTGTTCTGCATGCAAATAACCGAATATAATCATGTCACATGGCTCACATCCAAATACTGATCACAGATGGATCATGTTGTATTACAAAAGACCAATAGTGAGCAAACCTATTAGACGATCACTTAGTTTCCCTAGATGGAAAGCAGAATTTAGATCAGCCTTCTCGCTGACTATGCACAGAGTAAGCCTAGCCTCAGGCAAGACATGACGCTATGGCTAGCTTCTTTGTAATTTTGTGTCTTTCTTGTAAAATAAACTAACGTACTAATCAATAAAATTACAGCAGGAGAAATCCCCTTCTGTTTCCCGTCAAAAAAAAATAGTGAGCAAACCTATTATAAAATGCACGTTGACGACTTGGCTAAGAGAATATCACATTAGGATAACACTAAAGAATGTTTGAAGTGCATCCACATATCGGGGCGTTCCTGTCTGAATACACCAGTCCAAATAATCTTCACCTGCAACTGATAGGAGCCTAGTGTGCAGGTTTGTTCTTCATCAAAATGCCCCAAAAAAAGCTTGACCTTTTTAGATACATCATCTTCAGAAACATATATCTTCAGTACCAGCTTTTCATTGTGTGATACAGCCACTGTAGAACGAGTTAACGAGACAGATCCACCATTTCCAAGTTTTAACTCAGTGCTGGCCACTTTACTGTCATACAGAATAATTTTGGTTTTATCCTCTCCAGTGGAAGCTGTTATTTTGCCAATGAAATTAGATTTCCCATTCAAAATATTGACTCCAAGGAAAGCTTGCACAGCAAGTGGATTGGGCGTATACAGCATTTTTCAACTGTACTCAGCCAACTTTCCAGTGACAGAGTTCGGGATTCATATGTATCACAGCAGCCCTCACATACAAGCAAACCTTTGCTGAAATCTTGGTCCAATCCCTCATCACTACGAATCTTCAGATCGAACTCAAAAAACATACTATCTAGACCAGAAAGAGCTCGATATGGGCCGGTTAAGGTTAGTGTATCATCCTGCACAACAATTTAGGATAAAACGTGTAAAAAAATGATATTATTTAAACAGAAACAAAGCAATCAAACCAAACATAATTCAGAACAAGGTTATGTTGGGGAAAATTTTGGACAGACATGTCCCCACTTTTGCAAGTTACACAGAGGAATGTGTAGATGCAAAAAAAGATGCGACAGAAGTGTGTCAATTTGACTTCACAATGTACTCAACTTTGAGAATAGCATGCAAAATAAACTACTAATCAATGGTAATTAAAGAGGTTCTAATGGTATGTTATGTGATTTTAACTTCTATTGAACTGTAAAGGAACATCATTCAGATTGGATTAGCAAGTAGTATAATTAGTAGAACTATAAGGGAGGAATAAATTCATGCTGACCGTCTCAGTGATGAGCTGGGGATCATCTTTGCCACGCTTAAATAGGTAAACACATCTGTAGTCATTTTGATCCCTTGCCAGCATAGTGCCATATATGTTGATGGGATAAGAGACATCAGACTGAGCAACTTTGATTGAGATAACATTCATGGACCCATCTAAGTTCCAATACTCAGAATCAGGGATCTCCCTAAACCGGGGCCCAGGCCTCACCTCCGCTGTAAAATCAAAGCCAAATCAGACGGAATCTTAAATTGTAAAATAGATCAGGCCATCCATACAGAGCTAAAGCAAATACACGTATAAAAATTTGCTTCGAATATTAACTGATGCATGCAACTCAATAGAGATGAAGAAGTGAAAACGAATGATGGGAATGTACTCACACTCTTTCTCGAAGTCGAAAAAGGCTATATTGAATCGGCAGAAGCGGGTAGGGACATGAATACGCAGCTTTGGGTCAAATTTAGTTATCTCCTCGCAGCGTTTCCTGTTAAGAGCCTCCGCCTCCTCCTCCTTACTGAGGATAGGTGGCTCCAACAAATCCTTATTCTGCTTCCACTCCGACATCTGATTGGGCAGTGCATTCTTCACACAAGCATGAAAATGGTCGCGAATGGACAGATGGCTCATGTCACTGCTGCCATAATCTAGCTCGTCGTCACTGCTGCCATAATCTAGCTCGTCCTTGTCACTAAACTTGCCGCTGTCAAAGCTACTCTTCGGGTGTCGTGTGTGCAGACTGCCAACAGAAGCTGAAAACAGTATATTGGTTTTACATGACACATCCAGCAAAACGTGCTACAAACAAGTTAAGCGGTTGAAGGATTTACACATGAACGATTGATATGTTAATTGCGGATTATGAACTCACAATTTTGGTTGAAATCACCCTGCTCTTGGGCATCGCATGCGTTAAACTTTCGTGCCTTGTTCTGCTTCCCCACAAGCATCCAAGGTCCGAGAACAAGTGCATATAGATTAGGTCTTTCGAAAAGAAAACAGCTGCACATAGATTAGAAGAATTATCGATCCTTGTTCATGACCACAGAACGAGACCAAAAATAGCTGCATCGCATCGGATGAAACGGGGCCTAAAAGCGTACCGCGGAGGAAGCTCGATACCCGGTCTCCGGATCTTCGAGGAAAGGATCGTTTCCTTCATTCCGCTTCAACAAAGCCCAAGCTTCACTGTCGGTCTCCATAGCGCACAGGTCGCCCTTGTCTCCCAGTCTTGTCGCGCCGGCGCCATGGAAGAAAATTAATTAGTAACTACATAGATGAGTTTGAGGGATTTTCTCCGATCCTTGTTTACTTGGATTGAGATCCTCTACTTTTGTAAACGGTGACTTTGTGTGCCTTTGAGTCACTGACACATGGGAACTCATGAATCTCATGATTTGTGAACCCATGTGTCAGTGACTCAAAGGCACAAAAAGTCACAGTCACCGTTTACAAAGGTAGAGGATCCTAATCCTGTTTACTTACGACATAAAACGAACAAATTTACAGCATTCAAAGAATAGGGGATCGAGGAGCATACGGAGGTTGATCCTAGAGTCGGCAGATGGCCAATTTCCACCACCTACGCCGCCGCGAGGATGATGGAAGATGGAACTTGCGCTCCTCGTTCTCGCGTAAATACTACAGCAAGATGACTGACGGGCCGGAATAGATCTAGGCCCCTAAAGAGACGACCAATATTAGGCCCATGAAACAAAAGAGTTCGGCCCAAGTGCGTTTTCTTGCTCACGTACAGTGCAAATTGAAGCTCTGTTCAGCCTATTTGTAATTTTTTATTTTCCTTTTTCCTTTTTTTAATTTTTCTTAGTTTCTCTCTTAATATTTTTTTACTTCTTCAGTATTTTTTCTTTAATATGTGTTTTTCTTTCAATTACACAATAAGCTCAGATACTCACAACACACACACATTCATCCTTATGAACGTACCTACGCAAATCCTACCCCTATAAGCATCTTCGGAGACTGTGACAAAGTCACCACTGGCTTCTCGCTGTCGATGACCACGTCGTCTACCGCTGAAAGCATAACGCCGTTAAATTCTAGAAAATTCGCTCCCACGGAGAGTCAAACCCAGGACATGAGGTGCTACAGAGGCTCATGTAACCACTAGGCTACATGCCTATTTGCCTTTAATATGTGTTTTATCCATATGTTCCATATGGTTTGTCCATTTGTTCCACATGGGTTAGCCATTTCTTCGATATGATTTAGCCACCGTTTGTTTTATATTACTTAACATGTATGGATGCATGTGGATCGAATTCGTGGTCTTCACATGAAAGTGGTTGCTTTATGATGAAAAGGGGGATCAAGTGATGAAAAAGGGTTTGCTTAGTCTTCCATTGTACTTGTACACCTAGCTAATTGAAACCTTCCATTGAAAAAATTATAGGCAAAACAACGTAACAATAAGAAAAGGGAACACACTTTATGTTTTACAGAAAAACACGGTGATTGCTGCATGAACATACATATATCCATTGTGCAGAGCAGAGTGAACGAGTTGCCAACGGAAGTTCAAACCGGGCATGGTACAATCAGCTGTAAAACTCATCATGAAGTGCTTGCCGTAACTGTCCCAAGAGGAGGAGTAAGCACCAACGTCCAGTCTTCGTGAGAGTTGAATCACAATGGTGCCAGTGCATTCTCTGCAAAGTGTACTTGTGTCAATGTACGATTCATTGTGCAGAGCAGAGTGATCATGTAAAAGAGTTGCTAGCGGAAGTTCAAACCGGGTATGGGGCCATCAGCTGTAAAACCCATCATGCTTCGTAGTGCTTGCCTTAACGGTCCCAATAGTGAGCATCAACGTCCAGTCTTCCTGACAGTTGAATCATAACGGTCCAAGTGGATTATCTGCAAAGTGTTTTGTGTTTGTTGAGTAAACACATGTACATATCAAAAACGCATATAACTGCATTATCTACACGAACAAAAAAGGAAGTTCTTATCGGCCTTGACACACCACACTAATGGACTGCACCCTTGCCTTGGTATCCGTGTCGATGTGTAGAGCGTCAAATATATCGGGACGGAGGGAGTAGGTTTTGATGTGATGAACTGAGTGCCAGTTACAGCTTCTACCACTTCCGTTTTGGTGTGATCAGCTCATATGGTGTCTGCCTCTCACCTGTCCCGGGAAGAGTAGGAGCAGAGCAGGATGCCCTGACAAAGAGTGTGTTGGATGCATGTGGTTTCCGTTTCTTGTTTGCAGTACGATAATTTTTTTTCCCTTCAGTAAAACATGCATAGTTCTAGGAAGATGCCTTTGTTCATGAAGAAGTCCTCTGTATACATTTGCATTTTTCTACGTCATTTCTTGTTATTTTCCATTTCGTATTTTTTGTCACTTTTAAAGCTGTGCACTGAAGTTTAATTAGGGCAATACGTACGCTGCTGAAAACAGAGGGAAAGAAACGATTTTACCAGAACACGTAGGCTTGGTTTATATCCAGCGCGGGGAAAGAACAATCGACAAGCTGATCACAAGGACGACACCACCCGCATCACAGAATCGAGTACTCAATTATCACACAAGCCAAGCAGTGCTGAATCTGCTGATCACAAATTAAGAGACTGCAGATTGCGGAACAGAGTAGTAAAATATGGCAAGCAGGAAACAAGGATGAGCTGATCACAAGCAGTATTACTGAACTGATCGCAAGGACACAGCACCACCGTCACCAACTGAACAGAGTACACAATCATGTGAAGCAGCAAAGAACAACAAGCTGATCGATCACACACGGACACGACACCGTCACGGAACAGAGTACTTGACAATTACTACCAGAAGACGACTCAAGCACTTGACCAATCACTACTACTAGTAGTACTGGCTCTCAAAGGACGAAGCATGAGGATTTTGAACTAGTTAAAAGTAACAGCACAGCACGACGATCGATCGATAATCATCCAGCAACTACCCAGCCGGCGGCGACTCCACAACGACCCCCTCCCTCCTCGATCGACGGGGCGCACCATGGACGGCTGGCTTATTCAGGTTCATCCATCCATCCATCGGGTCCTAATTAAAGATCCCCGTAATCTCTCTGCAGAACAAACAAGACACTCAGAATCAATAAGCAGGAACCCGGCCGAGATCCGTGAATTCATTCACAAAGCAGAGCATGAAAAGAAATCAGCCGCGTAGTATACCAT
Source organism: Eragrostis nindensis (assembly GCA_012490785.1). Taxonomy (NCBI): domain Eukaryota; kingdom Viridiplantae; phylum Streptophyta; class Magnoliopsida; order Poales; family Poaceae; genus Eragrostis; species Eragrostis nindensis. The sequence goes on from JAAXCT010000385.1 coordinate 469,503, forward strand.
ACCACGGAGCCGTCGTCGTCGACGATCTTGATGCCGCCGCTCTGCTTGATGAGGCGCTGCACCCAGGCCTGCAGCGCGCGGTAGTGCCTGCGTGCAGAAGAAGAAGGCACACCACGCACGATTTGTTTAGGATCTGTCGCAAGAACAGAACAGGGCTTGAAACGGTGGCAGGCAGCTAGCAGCAACAAGTGGCACGGACGGCTCGACGGCGGCCGCAGGACAGGACAGGACAGGACAGGAGTGGATGCAAATTAAAGCGGGGAACACACACACAGTAAGGAAGGAGGAGACACGTACGGGTTGTCCTGGTCGAACTCGAGGACGTTGCCGCCGTCCTCCTTGTGCTGCTTGTTCTTTCCGCTCAAGCTTTCCATCCGGCGCGCCTCCTCCGGGGTGGCGGGGCGGAACAGGAGCGGGCCCTGGCCCAGCGGCTGGTGCGTCTCCGCGAACCGGTCCATCCACCGGGCCTCCTCCTCGTCGGCGACCCGCATCGTCAGCCCCACCTTCTTCGTCGGGGAGGAGGAGGTCTGCGCCGGCGAGGAGGACCAGGACCAGGGGAAGGGAGATCGCGAGCGGCCGGCGGCGGAGGAGGAGCCGGCTTGCCATGGTCGCGAGTGGTGTTCTTGCGCAGTACTAGTGCTTGTAGTTGTGTGCCTGGTGCGAGAGCTGCTGCTGCTGCAGGGGCCGTATGGATATATTGCTTGTGCCGTCCTCTCTCTCTCTCACGCAGTCACGCGGCAAGTGCTCTCCAACTGCTAGCTTCTGACCAGCACCGTGGTCATCTGCAGGGCCGGAGCAGAGTCTGAGCGGCGACTGAGGCCTGGAGCGTGATCGATCATCGATGCCATTGGCAAGAAAACGGACTCGTCTTTTCGGTCAAGGTCGAAACAAAAAGAAAAGGCGTTTCCCTTGCCCACTCAAGATGAGTTCAGCTAGCTGCACGGCTCGAACCCGGTTTTCTTTCTCTCTCTGTTTTTTTTTCTTTTTTTCCTACTCACGTTTTGTACGTTTCGGGCCTACATTTAATTCTACCACCAAAAGTGAGCTCTAGCCGATTAAGAAGAGATGGACTCCTTTTAGTTTTGGTAGAAAAAGAAATACATGGGGATTGCTAAAAATTGCCAAGACAATCCATTGCTTTCTAGCGCCCATATTTTCTTTCCAACATATTCTTTTTAGGTTGCATGCATAAAACAAAATTCAGGCATTTTTAAGGCTTGAAATACCTGAATTGTTTCTCACCTGGAGTTACAATCAATATATATTAAAGTTACATTTATTGTATACCAGATTTACAGTGATTATTTCGATGTAATTCTTGACTATACATGGTGTAAATAAAAATCAAGCGCTAGGATCCTTTAAAATGCTTGAATTTTTTTCTTTACCATGTGTAAATCTCATCTGTAAAAACAAGATTTGATGGTTGAAAATTCAGGCATTATTATTCTTTAAAATGCCTAGGCAATATATAGACGGACCCAAATACAGGGTTAGGGTCGGAGCACCTTTTTTTTTTAGGGTTAGGGTCGGAGCATCTATTGCTGCTCAGCTAACAAGCGGTAGGCATTGGTTGCAAAATGATTCATCTCTGCACTTCATAACTTCATTATCCAATCTTAATTACCTGAAAAATGCTCTCATAGTCATAGCTGCTGCTGCATGTGACCGTACGGACGGTAAGCTGACGAGAGTTCCCAGGCAACTGTGCAAGGAAACACAGCCCGCCGAGTGATCAAGAAGTTCCTACCGGTCCCTGCTGCTGGTACTTCCATTTTGGTGTCTGATCCGATCATGGAGTGTGTGGATGGACGATGCATATATGTGGTTTCTGTTGCTTGCTTACACAAATTTGTTCCTTGAACACAACGCTGCACATGCCAAGATGCGAGATGCATTTATTCATGAAAACAGACCAGATCTACGTATATTCGCATAATTTTCGTGTCTTCTCTTGTCTCTTTCACGCCGTCAATGTTCTAGAGTAAGTTCGACTGATACTTTTACAGGGACACGTACGCTACTTAAATCAGAGGCAAACACACGGTTTCTTTTTACCGGAACACGCAGGTTTACATGAAGCAGGAAATTAGGAACGACAAGCGGATCATAAGCAGTACGGATCACAAGGACACTGCACATTATGGAACAGAGTAAGTACGCAATTACAGTATACCAAGCAGGAAACATGGACATGCTGATGAGAAGGACTCCACCCTCTCAAGCTTGTCGTGGTTGAACTCGAGGACATTCTATAGCTAAAAGTGTGTTTGGCACAGCTTATGCTTATTAAAAAATAGTTTTTGTTCTGACTTATCTTGAAAAATATCTTATATCAGCTTATTCTGGTTTATTTAGCTTATCCAGTTAGGTTGTTTAGCAAAACGGCTTATCAAACAGCTTATTCAGAGTGAGCTGCAAAAAGCTATTTTTTTTGCTTATGCAAAATCGCTTATCCTAATACAAATTTGTAAATAGCTTATTGCATCCTGTAACAATAAGTTGTTTCGCTTTTCTCTTGTTTTGCAAGATTTATGACTTATAGGGCTATAAACCAAAGCAAAAGCCCATCAATAAGCCTCGCCAAACAAGGCCTAAATCACTACTCCCTCTCAACGGAAGAATTAACCACAGGGTATTAATTAACACACAACAAGTCCCCTCCTGCAGTCCTCCCTGTCCATGACCCCCTCCATCAGAGGCCATTGCATGGATCGACAGCTTAATGAGGCTCCTTCATTCGGTCCCAAAGATCGATCCTGGACGTCTTCGTGCTGAAGAAGCTAGGCAACAACCTGAATTAGCATTCGCTGAACAGAGTGCGTGGTTGTAATTAACTTGGGGGAAATGACGAAAATGTAGTTACCCACGTGAGGCACGTCGTTGTCGTCCACAAACGTGAAGCCTCTGCTTGATCAGGCGCTAGCTGCCCCCATCGCCGTACGTCCACCTCCACGATCCTCGCCTTGATTAATTCAAGGATTCTGTCACACCCCAAAATTTCAGTTTTGGGATGTGAACCGTTTTTCCACTTTAAATGCCAATTTTCAATATTTTCAAAGGTTTTAATTATTTTTGTTTAAAAAGAATTTATTTTGTTTTATCAAATGTTTGCCTCAAATGATTTCTTTTATTTTAGTTGAAAGACTTAACTAAAATCGTTTGATTATGAGAATATTTAAATAAACAAGTTTTAGTTTTTCTCAAAACCTTGAAAATGCTTGTCCTGAGTTTCTTGTGTTTTTCTTTAAACTGGTGTGAGTCTTTTTATTGTTTTATAAAACCAGAAAAATAAACAAAGAAAATACCTTTCCTAAATGGGCCCCGAATCCCCCTAATATTTGCCTTAACCTCTCACTCTCTCTCTCTCTCTCTCTCTCTCTCTCACGTTAGTTGCAACCAGGCAAAGCCCAGGCCGCATGTAACTTACCTGCTCATCTTCATCTTCCTGACAACATCATTCCCTTAATCCTTTTTCCAAAAATGCCATTGCCAGCCAATAGAGCTCCCTATACAGCATAATAATCATGCACCCATATGCCCACTGCTAGCAAAGTTGATCGTCCTCTCGATCCTCCATCAATTGCCAGCAAAGGGAGACGAAACAGCTGCTCTTATGGCCATAGTTTTCACCTTCGCTGCAGCTGGCCGTCCTCCTCCCTTCCCTGCCCTTTCCCCTCCCTCCCTTGGACCTATAAAAGCACGCCTAGGCGTCCTTGTGCTGGCTGACGACCTTCCCTACCTCTTCCTCTTCCTTCCCAATCGATAGCCACGAATTCACCTTTGTCTCTCTGCTGCGTCCAGCCATGACGTCCTCTGTTGGCATTGACGTTCCCGGAGATCCAGCCAATGGAATGCCACCAAATTTCACCAGCAGGTGCGCCATGAAGTCCTCTACAACATATCCAAATTTCAAGCCAAGGGGTTACCTGAATCGACGGGGATCTGCGTCGCAATCACCACTGCTCGCTGTTCTGGAATTTCCCTGCGCGCGAGATGGTAAACCCGTCCTTGTTCTGGCATGTATACTCTTCTATATGATACAAAAGCCATACTATAATGTGTTCCATCAAATCTTCTATCTTTCCACAGGAGATCTCCTTGAGTCCTGGGTCCATTTGTCCAGGAACGCGAATTCTCTCCGAACTGTCGCAGCACAACCTTGCTGTGTTTAAGTGACTCGATCTCCGTTTACAGTGAGTTTCTGTCCAACCCATCATGCGTTCGTCGTGTTCCTACTAATTCTACACATTCCTGTTTAAGTCGTTTCTTGATTCTCGCAGCCAATCATCAGGAACGCGCATTTCAACATTATGATGTCTGAGCAGACGACAGTGAATCTGTGAGCATTCAGTTCGGTTTTCCCATTCCCAAGGATATTTCCATCCACGTTGAATCTGGCCATTGATCAATGATTCTTTGTCTACAGGGTGCTTCATTCGTGTCACCAAAAGCACCAACAAGTTTGTTTTTGCATCGCTCGACGTCGTGACCGTTGCCCGCCAACTGACGTCAATTGCATCGTTCAAGGTTCTCCGCTGTTGCATATCTGTTGGTGAGCCCTTCTATGAACTTCTTTACACCTCCAAACTCAATTGAGCTCCTGTTGTTGCATATCGTTCTTAGCTATGTGTGTTTGTGTCTGTTGGTTGTTTGCGCGAATAGGATAATATGCGTTGGAAACCACATGAAGATCTTGAAGACTGAGAAATGATATCACTGAGCAGCAACACTAAAGAGGCAAGTGTCCTTGACGCATTTTGTATCCTAATTTATAAACGTTTTCTTTGTAAAGTTGCATGCTTGAGTCAAATGAATGCGAACCTATTTTGTAGGGTTTACTAGTATATTGTAAAATCATTCCTTGTCGCCCTAGTTTACCTTTACTGTTTATGGGTAGAATTGCTTAGTCTTGCTCTGTGTCGGGTTGGAAAGGATATAACCTGACTAATTGAACTTCTGTCACATGAAGGTTAAATGGTAATCTTTAGCAACATGAATGGAGCTTAGGGATTTGGGTGACTGGTATGGGAGCTGTGCTGGGGTTACCGGCAGCTCGGGGGTTGTTCGGGGTTACCGGCAATCCCTTAGTTTTGTTGATCACCTAAATCTAAGGACCGGTTCGTGGAGCGACCACCCATGAATACCGTACAGCCACGAGTCCAAGTATGGGCGCGGCCTGGCCTATTAAATAGTGGAGACCAGTTCTGTGCGTGCCAAACGGTGGTGCGAGGAAGGCGGGTTACGCCGGAATCGTCGGGAGAGAGATGTGTGGGGACAGGAGGGTTACTCCTCGGAACCATCTGGCACAAGAGGGGGCCTCTAGGGTGAAGGGTCTACTTCCCTATCGGTGGAACCTCAGTGGGCACGTACAAGCTGGAGGAAGCTATGGAAAAGCCTTGTTGTGATCTCCTGGCCGCACACCTAAGGAAGTGTGCATGTGCTTGGCCGGCACGGCATAAAGGAGACTTTAGTCCACCTGGCAACAGGGGATGAAATCACAAACTCGTGGGGAAATGTGTACAACCTCTGCAGAGTGTAAAACTGTCATGACAGCCGTGCTCACGGTCAAGAGCGGCATGGATCCTCACACGATTAGTTGGGAATGGTGGTTCTGGAAGGGCAATCACAATAGGGTAACTGTGATCGGGTGGTGTAACCCGTAGATTTACAGGTAGAGTAACCTGTTGATACGTTTGGGGTGTTTGGAACCCTTGATCTTGGCAATGTGGAGTAACCTTGGCCGTCTGGAGATATATATCACTAGTAAATAGGAGCTGCTTTTATGAAATGTTTTACTCGACCGCATTTACGCAAATAAACCCATATAAGCCTTTCTTGTTATTAGCTAACATGTCATACTTTCCCCCACTTGCTGAGTACTCTATGTACTCACGTGAAACAAATGCCTTTTCCGTTTGCTGTTCAGTGAATGAAGCTACCGAGAAATGCCGCGAGGATGAGAAGTGGAGATCTAGGCCTGCGAATCTTCCGGTCGACTGCCTGTGGAGTTGAAGAATGCCGACGCTTAGATTTATTCCGCTGCAATGTAATCTTTTCTTTTAGACCATTTGGTCCTTCTTGTAATAAAGTTATCGATTTAATAAAGATATTGTTCTTTTATCACATAAATTGTCCTGTGTGCGTGAAAACTTGATCCTGGGCACGCATACAGAAGCATTCGGTTTTGGTCTTTGAAAACCGGGTGTGACAGATTCGTTCAAACAGAGTGCCCTCAACCAATTGCTAATCTCGTGTCCTGACCACTGACCACCAGTGTGAGCCCTGGTTTCTCAATTTAGGGTTCGCAGAGCATATATCCTTCCTTGATAAAAAAAAAACCTACCGAATGTCTACTCCTTTCTCAATCTAGAGGTGCTTCGCAGGAAACATGACAAAACTACTATAAATTTAGTCCCATTCCCTAGTTACCTATGACTCTTACCGCCTACCATATTTGTGCATGCAGTTAACATGACTATGGTACCCTTAGATTATACCGTAATTATGGTATTATATGAAACTAAATTATTTCTATGCAGAACAAAAATTTTTACTCAGTATTTTTTATGAAAATATCTAGGGGTGTATAGATCTGTGTAGTCACTTCCTCATAGTCCTTAAAAACAGCTGCATAGGGTAACAGGAGGTCACTTCCAATTTGTGGGCTACTTATTACAACTCCACGTATTTTTCTCTTTATATGAACCACTCAATGATCTTGTGATTTGTGTCAGCATTAGAAACATGTCACAACCAGTATTGCAACACAACATCAAAACAATGAAATTAAGAACAACAAAAAGAAGGAGCATGGAATTGTTGCTATACAAGTTGTTTAAGTTAGTTACATGATCCCTAGGAAAACAAGCCTACAGGGAAATGTAGTAGTAGTAATTTACCGACCATCTCAGATAACTCTTCAGATCGCATCAATAATCAAAATTATTTAATAAAATGTTGAAACAAATACCTCTTGTAAACACATTATGGACCAAGTAGGTCAAGGATAATGCCGGAACCCCAATCTACCATGATCAACACATATATTATGGAGAATGCGAAGTGAAGTCAGAAGAAGTGAAGTCAGAAGACAACGGCAGCTCAACTTAATCGAAGGTGATCTCTGAGCATGACTCACAAATGTAATTAACTAGGAGCTTTTCAAGCCTTAGGAACCAAGAAGACCACATCTCCTAAGTCAAGTAGAGCACGCATATTTATGGAAAATGCATTTGTACTATTTAATATGAATAAAGTTGTGTTTCCCCATTTCTTTTGTTTTGATACTTTTGTACACTAACACACCCACATTTCTTTTACTTCCCTTTGGGCAAATAGAGAAATCTTTTTGTGATTTGTTTGCCTAGCTAAATAGCATAACATAAAACTATTGTTGGGATCCCGTAAACATGTTGCCACATTCCTGCATGCGCACTAAGCAAACTTGCCAAGCAATGCCTCAAGCATTAAAAGTACCTAGTTCAGGAGAAAACCAGTTTCATATATGCATTTGTTTTGTTTCAAAACATGACCAAGAAAACATAAAATTAATATAAACTACCACGTCTCTATAAAAACATATAATAAAAACATTTCTATAGACAAAGAATAATTAAAATATCATATTAGATAATTTTAATTTATTGTTGAAACAATCCAAAATATATGATAAAATGTTTTCGTACACTACAATGTTTCGAATCTACTAAAAAATCAGTAATCACATAAAAAATAAAGACAAAACGTAAGTAATTCAGCTCAGAAAAGAAAGCATGATGAATTTGGCCTAAGAAACCTATTTTAAAGCAGTCGAGTTACTTTGTTGTTGTTTTTGAGCCGATCCACCGCAGTAGGCCACCTTGCTTTGGAGCTTTTTCTAAAGCTCTCCCCCTCTTCACCTTGTAAGTGATGAGGAGCATGACAATTGGCCTACAAAGATATCACTAGTTCTTTTTTTTTTGCGATTACACAGTACAACTCAGACACTCACAACGCACGCACACTCACCCTTATGAAGGCACAAACGCAAACCCTGTCTCTATGAGCATCTTCGAAGACTGAGCCGGTAAATCCTCGAGACTGAAGAAGTCATCATTGGCGCCTCGTTGTCGACGGCCATGTCGCCTCCCGCTGAACGCACAACGCCGTTAAATCCTAGAAAATTCGCTCCCATGGGGAGTCGAACCCAGTACCTCAGATGCTACTAAGGCTCTTGTAACCACTAGGCTACAGTCCCTTTCGCATATCACTAGTTCTTTACTATGTGTTCCATCCTCAGATTGAAGAAAACCTACTCAAAGCATTGAGTGTATGGTTCCTTGGTAAAGGAAAAAAAAACCTCAATCTAGGGATGTTTCACAGGAAACATCACAAAACTACTAGAAATTTAGTCCCATGCCCTATTTAACTATAACTTTATGAGTCATGTTTGTCTTGGACATGAGAGTATGTCATCTTTAGATCATACCATATTTTTGGTAGTACCTGAATATTAAATTGTTTCAATGTAGTATGCAATTCTTCTACTCATTATTTGTTTTACGAAAATATCTAATCTAGGAGTATAGTGTATAGTCACCTCCCTGTAATCCTTGAAAAGAGCTGCATTGGGCAAGAGGATACTTTTAGTTTGTTGGCTACTCTCTACTCCCTCATATATATTTCCCCTCTTTATGTGACCGACTCGGTTTTTTTTTTTCCAAAATTAGAAAACTTTAACCAACGGTACCACGGCAATAAAATAGAGCAACTAAGAAAGTTAAAGAAGCTCTCAACTATTGCAGGACAAGCTCATTAAGTTAGTAAGAAGATCATCCACATGAAAATACCAAACCTAGGATGAGACAGGTGGTGCTGCCAAGATGCGTGATGTACGTATATATTTGTTCATGAAACGAGACCTACGCACATTCGCATCTTTTCGTATCAGTATTTTGCTTTGTTCTATTCTGTCTTGTCTTTTTTCACGCTGTTAATGTTCTAGACTATATAGGACTGATATTTCAGCGACAAGTATGCTAATTAAAACAGAAGCAAACGGATGATTTATTTTTGATGAAAAGGCGGGGGGAGTCGATCAACGTACCAGTATATAAAAGCATCTCCAAAAGAGCTCCAAACCTTTCTTTAAATCAAAATAATAGGATTCAATCAAAAAAATCATCTCCAACAGCCCCCAAAACTACTCCCAACTTTTTCATACCCCCTAAACTCTCCTCATTTGTAGCTACAAACAGGGAAAGAATTATGATCCCCATTCCTTCTTCTTTCACTAGAATTAATGATTTTGTGGCCTCAAATGCTGACGTGACCCAATCAAAAGTGTTTTTTTTATCAAAAGTGTTTTGATCCACTCTTAGGGAGGAACTGTTGGAGGAGAAAAGAAAAATTGTCTCGTATAATTTTTTAGTTACTCCCAAAAACAAGTTTATGAGGCTATTTTTTGGTAATCTTTTGGAGATGCTCTAGATACGTTTTTTTTCGGTCGTTCTCTTCTCTCTCACGCGGCAAGCGGCGCCCTCCAGCTGCTAAGCTTGTTGACTACCAGTAACAAACACCATGGTTTCTCTGCGTACGGGGATCAACGAGTGTGTGATTGAAGGGAAGTATACTAGCAGCACCAGCATGCATGCAGTGAATTTTAGCAGCGAGTGAGACCCGGAATGGTGTGGATCGGGGATGACTTCGACTGGCCGGCTTGAAGCCCCCCCTCCCCCTTTTTTTCCCCTACTTTGCCTGTTATACGTTTTTTTTTGTATAACCTGTTATACATTTGTAACACCAAAAGTTTTGTAATAGTTCTTCTTTCTTTTGTTCTGTGAAAAAAGAAAAAGGATAGGATAGGAATAACCTGGCTGATCGACACCTTCCGCGTCGGCGGTGGCCATCCCGCTGCGAAACGTACGTACCTCGACAAGAAAACAAGAACGCGGGTCAAGGGAGACGAGTCCCGGTTGCCTTTGCAGAGGCTGCAGAGGGCAGTGTGATTCTTGCGTTCGTTCGTATGTGTGGTGTGCTAATTGTAAATGAGGACGTACTAGCTGTCAACTTAAGCATATGGTCTGTTAGGAAAAAAAATTGTCTGGTCTTTCCGGTCAAAATGGCTACGTTGTCTCTGCTACAAGATGAGTCACAGTTCAGCTAGACCTGCTAGCCGGCAGAAGGGAAAATAACCATTTGCCATTTTGGTTTTCAAGTTTTTGCCAGCTGTACCTTTTTCTGTTCTTCCCCCAACATTTTTGGCACATTAGCTTGAATAGTACTCCTAATTGACTGATGATGACGAAAATATTCTACTGTTTGGTGTTTGCGAGATCTTTATATTTAATTTTTTGAGGGCTTGCGAGATCTAGTTTGCGCGGGGCGGGGGCAAAATGTTTGTGCAGAAATCGCACCATTTTTAAGTAAATATATCCTAAAAAAAGAAGTACTGTGAAGAATTCGCTCCATTTCCAGAATTTGTAGATTTTTTAGCAGAGTTAGTGCTGGGCCTCGTTGGGCTGTCTATCGCTAGCCCAAACTCTGAAGCCCAAAACGAGACCACCCCACCGTTCCGGCCGGCTCCGCCACATCCGCCGCGTCTGCTCGCGCGCGGCCACCGGCGAACTCACCACCTGCCCGCGGCGACGCCGGCGTCTCCTCCCTTGACCCAGCCCTTTGCACGTGCGCTCCCGCGCCTTCTCCCCAGACCTCGCTCCCTCCGTCCGTCAGGCATCCAGACCCGATGCGGTGACATCCAAAACCCTAAACCCACCCACCCGGCCACCCGCGACCCCATGGACGCGCTCGTCGCGGCGGCGCTGGAGGAGGTGTGTGCGCGCCTCTCGCCGGGGATCCCCGCCGCGGACCTCTGGCCGGCGCTCCGCGGGGCGGCCGAGGCCGCGGGCCTCCCGCTCGGCCCGCCCGTCAAGCGCGCGCTGTGGGCCCGCCTCCTCGCGCTCCCCGTCGTCAGCCTCGTGGAGGGGGGCGGGGACGGGGCGCCCGTGGCGGCCGGCGACGCGGCGGCGGGGGACGTGGAGGAGGCCGAGCGGCGCGGCGTGCGGCTGGTGGCGAGCCCGGCCATCAGGGACAACTTCCTCGGGATGTACGAGCGCAGGTTCGCCAAGGCGGAGCTGAGTGCCGTCCAGAAGGCGGCCCTGGAGTGTGTTGCGGCGAGCAGGTAAGATCGGCCATGCTTTCGGGAAAAAAATATGATTGTTACTCCACTTTGTTTCAATACCCATGGCCGGAGTCTGGCAAGACAGAGAAATGGCCAAAACTCTTGGGGCTTGTCATGATTGGTTTGGGTAACAAACCAAACATACCATGCATAATATTCAGAGTTTGCAACAACATGCCTTATGTTTCTAAGTGGTGGTAATTATATTATTCGTCCCAAATTAGCATTATCAAATACTGTACAATGTTATTAGCATTTCTACCATGTTTTTATTTATGGATAATACCGTTTTAACCATAATAATTTTAGACCCCAAGTTTGAAACAACCATCGATTTTCAGATTTTGCAAAATCACCACAGATTTTCTTTAGATTCTACAAGATCACCACAGATTTTTTTTTTAAAAAAAAACTCTGTGGTGAAATCGAAAAATAGTTTGCAAGATCTCCATAGGTTTTTCGAAAACTTTGGTAAAATCGCAGACTCTGAAAAATCAATAGTTGTTTAACAATTGGACTTCAAAAGTGTGGTTGGTTTGCAATTGCCCCTTTTATTTTTCAATCTATATATGTTTTGTTTCCGTAACGTATAGATACACAGGCAGGAAGATATCATACCTTTGATATTTTTGTTTACAGCGATTTATATCCTTTCCCCGCCTTTTTCATAGGACTTCTGGTGTAACACAAAGTGATCTATGCAAAAACTTTCACATGAAAGGGAACAATTTTCATTTTATTGTGAAGAGTCTTGAATCACAGCATTTAATAGTTAAACAATCAACGCTCATAAAGGTGAAAGATCATGGAACTGAGGGGGAAGATGGCTCACAGAGTAAACAGGTTACCAACACGAATTCCCTGTATCTCTCCCGTTATGCGAAAGAGATGAACATGAATTCACACCAAAGAATTGAGATTATAAAGCCAGAGCTACTGGGAAGCAATGAAGAATCCAATGTAGATCTTTCTCAAGAAGATGGGGCTTTTGGTGTAAACTTCAAGAATGATGTATCTGTTCATGATTATCTTCCAGCAATGAAAGCAATATGTGATAAACTTGACAAAGCTAGTGGAAAGGTCAATTCTTCTCACGTTTTGACCATATCAGTCTGCTGAAAATTTGCTTTCGATTCCTTTTTTTTTTTTTTTTTTTTTTTTTTTTTTGCTGACGCTGTGCTATTATTTCCCCTATAGGCTCTCGTGGTGTCAGATATAAAAATTGATCTTGATTACAGGATGGCATATGGACATAGAGCATGGCGCAATGTAAGCTTGCTTGAATTCACCTATGGAGTTTGGTTTTGAAGAATGAACTTGTCCTATATGTCTTCATCATTATTGGATATTTGTATGATCCTAATGTTTTGGTAGGATGATATTATCCCTTTCATATGTGACCTTTGCTTATGAAGGATGAGGTGGTGATGAACCAATCAATTCCATTCTTCAAAATAAATTGGTTGATTAGGTTTAGATAGTTTGTTCACAATTCCACTCAAATCAAATGCCGCAGTACTGCATAGGACCCGTACTCTTCTTTTTATTCCTTATAAGTTGATACTGAGTTGTCCTGTTCTTCAGGTATTGCATAGGCTCAAAGATGCAGGACTTGTTACAGAGTTTGATGCCTCAGTCAATGATAAGGTTTTTCTAGTGTTTCCTCTTGTTTTGCATTTTCTCTTACTAATTGAGGCCATTTTGTAACTGGTTAGTTGTTCATTCTTTTTATTCGTGGTCCTTTATGTCGAGATTGGAATGCTAGATTTTGATTCTTTAATTAGAATACTGTTGCTTTCTACAAGTGGTTCTACCTTGAATTTTATGTGAAGTTAGTTACTGTTTATCAGCACTGTTTGCTGCACCAGTTCATATGTGCTTTAATCTTGAACTTACTTTGGACCTGAAGAGACTAGACCGCTAGAGCCCGGATTCCAATTTTGATTAAATGAGACAGACTACATAAGGCGCTAGAGCTGAGGCTTCATGCACTACAACCCAATGACAAGAAGGGTCTGAAAACTTGGGGAGAGAGACATGGATAGAGTACTATAAAACTGACATGCATGATTGGAAATAATGAAAGCTAAGAAAAAAAAACACAGGCATATGGCATAATAACTGATTATGCTTTAAGCCTTTAACCGTTGAGCTGATTCAGTTCACGCTAGGTCACTCATGTAACATGTTTCATCATTCTCTTTACCATACTTTGTCAAAACTATGAAGTATAAATGGATGGTTTCTTTTTTCAGGTTGTTCACTGTTTGCGTCTAATAAAGAAATTTGATCCAAATGAGTTTCAGTCTAAAACTACAGCACCAAGCTACAAATCTGGCAAGAAAGGTCAGGCAACCGATCAAGTTATGGAACTTCCATTAGAGAACTGCATATATGATATGATCAGTGCGCAAGGGACAAAAGGTATAACACTTGTCGAGGTACTCCTCTGATCCCTACAATGATCTATATTATATGTTTTTCAATTCAATGAGATGATATGCCTTTTGATAGAATCTATGATGCTTTCGTACCTTTCATATTGATGGTCTGTTCTGTTTTATTTTTAGTGATGCATATTCTCTACCTACTTTTCTCTTCGATATTTGATTATGGTTATTACTTCCTACAATCAGACTGAAGATATTGTACTCTCTTTAGTAGATTATTTCCTTAACTAGTTATTTTATTTAGGAACCTGGAGGCAGGGGTCAATTTTGCCATACCTAGATAGGCTAGCTCCTGTTACAGGGATTTAGTTGGTGGCAACTGATCCCTGCATCTGAAAAGTAGTTGGTTATCCTAGCTGTGGTTCTGAAAGTTTCTAATTTGCTATTTTACTACTACAAACTTACATTACTCTCAGCATTTATATTAGCTGCACTGTTGTGTTGTATTCATATCCATATTGCTCTCATTTTCTCTTTTAAGATCATGGACCAAATCGCTGCACTGTTATGAAAACAGCATAAATGACAAACTGCAAGTGAATGTTCACTATTGATAACAGTAGTCGATTCATCTTAAACCTACTTATTTGTAGGGTAATCTAGTCGAGTAAATGACACTGATAAAAGCATGAGGTTTGTCTGTTTCATATGTTGTATTAAATGCATTGTTCTTTCTAGATGACTGATATGGTTTTCTTTTTTCCTAGCAAAAGGGGTCTTATTCTAGTGGTTAAGACTCTTAATTGCACCCCCAGGGTCCTGGGTTTGATTTTCAGGCTGCGGTGAACAAAATAGTCCCTGGTTCCCCTGGTCGTGCATCCGAGATGGACTGAGCTTTGGGGGGGATAAATCCTTGTGTAGGGGCTAGGGTGGGGCTCAAAGCATGGGTAAAGACCTGATTCATGGGGGGCGGCCACGTTTTTGTGGCGTTGTGGCATCCTGTGGCGTGCTACCCCCGCCACAGCGCCTAGGCGTATATGGCGGACGCCTAGGCGACGCCATAACCAAATCCTAGGCGCCATGAGGCGCTAGTTCAGATAGAATGTAAGGAGCATTAGTGGAGTTCACATTTACCTTGCTGCCATTTCTTGCACCCATATGACATCCCTCTTTCTTGTAGCAAACTACAAAACACAAAAAACAACAACCAATCAGCAAAAGGGCACAATTCTGATAACAATTCATTGAAAACCATGTCCATTGCAAAGAATTAACTAGAAATAAGAAGCAAAAAGACAAATAAGGAAACATCAGTGCATGATAAATTAATATTAAAGTCCATTAACTGAGTCTGACTTCATCTAGCTATATATTACTACCAGCTGCATGCATGCAGCCAGCTATATATTACTACTAGTTGCATGCCTGCAGCCTACAACCATGGGTATGCCATCAGTTCAGCACACACAAAAGGGGTACAACAGATAAAGTGCAGTTGCCTCTGAACCGTATTGTGCAGTTGCCTCACAAGCAATCTCAAACTGCCTTGAGTTTATGGCATTGAAAGCTACACCTCCCTCCGCAAACCACAATGCCCATTGCACACAAACATGGCGCCTCTCCTCCTTGGTCTTTGTGCTGGACTCAATGCTAGGTTGATGTCTCTTGGCACGCCTTTGATCTACCACCTGTTCAGGAGTTCTTCTTAGCAAATCAGCAACTGTCTTCTTGGACTGAGGTGTTTTATTGCCCTTATTTGCGGCAGCCTTGTATTGATAGGTCGCATGCCTTCTTTTCGCAGCTGTTCCAGAACTTGGCTTTGTCTTTCTAGTCACAGGTGGTGGTGGTGGTGGTGGTGCTGCTGCTGCTGTCACATCTGTTGGTGGAACCTCCACAACATCATCATCATCATCATCATCCCCATCTTCCTCGTTACCTAAGAACAATGGCCTCCTCCTTCTCTTGGAATTCAAGTATGCTTCCATCTGTATTCTGAGTTCAGAGCTAACTTCTGGACACAATGTCACATCTCCATATCCTCCAGCTAGATGTTGCTTCAACCTTTTTATACCTCCTGGAACATCTTTGTCACACAGAGTACATGTCACCACATCTCGTTTAGTCTTGTCCTTCCAATAGCCATACTTCCAGCCTGGATCCTGGGACCTTGCCTTCCTTGCAGGATCAGTTTTTGGATCATAGCTATCAGCTGCACCTGCACCTGCACCTGTGCTTGACATTATGCTGCTGGCTGCTACATGAAAAAGAAGAAAACAACAAGGGCATCAGGCACCACCAGAGGCACAAGCATTATTAAATCTGCATGTGGCTGTCACTAACAAACAAACATTTGTGTTACTGCACTAAACAATTGGCACATCACACGATGGGGACCAGGAATCCATGAGCAAAACAGAGCACAAAGCATATAAAAACACAGGCACAAGCAATCGGGCAGTGAACATGCACATATAAAAGTAGCAGAGCTAGCAGAGGCAACAAGCACAGCACACATCGCAAGATAAGCAGAGCAAGGCACAACAAGCAGTACTGCAGCGCACGCACTAGCAGGGGAGAAGATGGAGGGGGAACTTACGATTGGGGAAGAGCAGCCTCCTCCCAGCTCCAGGTCCAAGCCGCAGCCTCCGTGCTCCAGGTCCAATCCGCCTCCACGAGCTCCAGATCCAGTCCGCCCTCTCCCTCCCCCTCTCTCCTTCTCTTCTCTCTCTCTCTGTCTCGGTCTCTCTCTGAAGTGGCGCGCTCAGCTCGGGTAACTAGCCCGGGCGGACATGATTCCCGCGCGCCCGACCTATTCCCGCGCGCTCCAGCCAGTTTCGCGCCCGACCGACTTGACCCCGCGCGCGCCAGCCAGTTTCCCGCCCGCCTCCAGCAATTGGCTCCTACGGCGACCGCCACAAGCACCTGGGCGTCCTATCGACGCCAAATCGCGCCTAGGCGACGCCTACAACTGCGTGGCGGACGCCATACGGCCTTAGATTTGGTGATCGAGACGCCCCGTCACCTGTGAGTGCCTTGTCGCCTAGGCGACGCCTAGGCTATGCCACAAAAACCAGGGGGGGGGGGGGGGGGGGGGGGGACCCTCATGTTGCAAGGGGGGCCAACTTTCGTGACTTTTCTCGGCCGGGCTCTGGTTGAGCTCTTAATTACAATACCCTGGGGTGGTCTTTCCCCACCGGCCGAGTTTTTTTTTTATTTACTTTTTTTACATAATACATTTCTAGGCATACATGAGGTATGGTGACATGTTTGTCGTAGCATTCTTGCTGATACATCATCTTTCCTAGTGAGTATAAAAATAGCTCCATGAGCAAAAGCCCGTCATGAACCCTCATGCATATTGCTTGAATATATACCAGTGTATATGTTCCTTTTGTCCTCTTGAGTGGGATATTACGTTTGTTTTCTATCTTTCTTGGAAGTTAGCAACTAGTGTCTCACAATAATTTCGATCAGATTGGCAGACGTCTTGGATACAACAATTCCAAAAGGCTTCACAAAAGAGTATCATCCATGCTCCAGAAATTCAATTTGACGTGGGAGGCTGAAGTTTCAGACAAAACATCACAGTACCGAGTTTGGACTTCAAAAAATTTCTTGCTTTTCAAAGCTGGTACTGCTCTGCAAAGTCTTGAGGAGCTACCAGAAGATTATGACAATCGATCTGATTTGTGGTCACTGGTTCCATCTAAAGCATCGGATTCTCCTAGCCCTGATGGTGATTTATTTGTTAATAGCAAACTCTTGCTTGAAGCAGCGACCCATGATGAACCAGTTGGACATCTTATCCAGAACAGCTTTGATTCTTGTGCTGGAGCTTCTCAATCAGTTAAGGAAGGTACCGTGATCTGGATTTGCAGAAATATCTGTTTATTGCCTTAATACTTAGTGCTTAGATCTAGTTGGGCATTGGAATGCTGCTGTAGCTT
The DNA here is from genome assembly GCA_012490785.1 of Eragrostis nindensis. Classification (NCBI taxonomy): domain Eukaryota; kingdom Viridiplantae; phylum Streptophyta; class Magnoliopsida; order Poales; family Poaceae; genus Eragrostis; species Eragrostis nindensis. The sequence continues at coordinate 487,001 of JAAXCT010000385.1, forward strand.
GCACCTTGCAGTATTTGTACTGCCTGAGGCACGGCTTTTGGACTTTGACTTTTGAACACTAACACATTCAATATATTTAAGTACTTTCATACAAGCAAACTTGCAATCACATATCTGATATGATGCATCCTTTTGTTTATGGTAACTTTAAACCCACCATATTTTTTTCTCTCTCCAAGAGTCTGGTTCAGATAGGTGATTTCATACAAGTGAACTTGCAAATACATATCTGATATGAGTTTATAATACATTTTAAACCCTGCATACCTTGCTTTTTTTTTCGAGAGTCCTGGTCAGATAAAAAAGAACATTCTTTGGTATGCTATAAGGGGTTCATAGATCCAGAATTTGTTGTCCGACTACCAGTTACCTGTGCTCACTCTGTCTAAATAGTATTGTTCTTATTTTTTTTAGCGGAATTTTAGTTTTTCTTCTTGAGTATCTTCAAGTCCAGAATGAATTAGCTAATGCTTTCCTCTTTGTCAAATTGAAAATTTTCTTATAATATACTTTGCAAAGACAAATTGCCACTGAAGTCAATGAATTGATAACATCCGCCCCTTTTTTATCTCTTTTAAGATACGATTTCTTTGGGTCAAAGGAAGAGGCGGCGGCGTCCTCCATCAACTTCCGATGAGCGACGGCATCAAAGAATTCTGCATACGTTAGAGGTAGTATTTGTCAGCTAAAACTTTTCGCTTGAATGACATGTGAAGTAAAATTTGATATAATTTAATGTACTTGTTTATACTTCTCCAATCTTTCTTACATGACGTTAGGATGTCAATTAGTGAACTAATTCGAATGTGAAAAAAGGTTCGAAAGAATATTGAAGGATTCCACACTTTTCTCTCGATTTGTTGCACTTTATGGGAGCATAATATTATCTTCACCTTTGTCATATTTTAATTAAATCCCCTGTGCAGGGGCAAAGCTAGCAGTAAAATTGTGGTGGTGCTGATAATTTGCCTAAAGAGGATAAAATAATGTTTAACAAGTACTTACTACTGAAATTTTCTTGTACCCTTGTTCCTTGCACCACCTTAGCTCTATGTAGCTTCACCAGTGCGCCTATGCATGCATCTTCTGCGCTGTGCTGTCCTTATTTTTAGTTTTCACTGTTATATATTGTTTTGTTAATTCAATGAAAAATTAACACTATTTATATGGACACACATGTTTATGTGGTTTGACTGAATCCGTATTCATTTTCGCCATTAATTAATTCAGATGCATATACCCTCTATCAAGGCAGGTTAGATTATGTTTACTATTGTGACAATTGAAAAGAACAATCACATTCCTATTTTATTTTCCTGTCTTGATTTTAATGTCGGTGCATTGTCTTTGCACGCCTTTGCTTTGGTGATTCACTTCATTATTATGTAGTAACTACTGTCTTTTGTCCCTGCAGAAAAAGAAATTTGTACTGAAGGTGGAGTTACATAAATGGTTAGAAAGACTTGAAAAGAAAAATGGAAAACTAATGGATCGGAAGACACTGACTCGCACTTTGAATAAGCTTCAGCAAGAGGGCACCTGTAGATGTATCAAAGTTAGCGTTCCTTTGGTTACAAACTACACACGCAGCCGTCTCATTGATGTAATACTGCATTCTTCTGTTGGGGACCTGTCACCGGAACTTGTGGATCAAATTAGGATCAGGCAAAGGAATTTTGATACTGAAACTCGTTCAGGCGCGGCAGCTAAAATGAAGCAAAACAAAAATATGACTTCCATATCTGGCCTGAAGATTTCACGCAGAGTTAAAGTTAAAAAACCTTTATTATTAGAAGCTATGAATGCCAATGGATTCATAGGTGCAAAAATGGTCCGGGTAAAGCTGTTCCATAAATTTTTGTGGTCATATGTTAGTAATTTACCAAATTGGTGTAATGCATTTGAATCTGCTGAAGAAGTGGATGCTGACAAGAACCATTGCCAGTCATGCATTTTATTTTCTATGGTAGCAGCTATGAAAGAAATGCCCCTTGAACTCTTCTTACAAGTTGTTGGATCAGCAAAGAAAATCGATAACATGATTACTAAGTGTCGGCTTGGAAAAACACTCTCAGAAATTCATACCAAGGAATACAATGTGCTCATGGATACTCATGCAAGGAGCAGACTCTCTCGTCTAGTCAATATTTTAGACAAGCTCAAGGTGATGTTCTTAACTGTATATTTTTAACCATTCCAGTTAAATTTATTGATCTAAACCTCTTGCCGTTTTTTCTAAATCTTTTATTGAAAACAAGTCTTGAATTCCATTTTGTTTGATATTTGCTTCTCCCATTTAGAAAACCATTCATGTTCGTTACAATCCAGCTAACACTGTAAGTTAATTGGATGCAGAGACTGATAACATTTCTATGGTTCTTTTTTTCTAGTTGGTCCAACTTGCGAAAGAACCTGTTGAGGATGTTTGTGTGCCATCAGATGAGGTGCCTACACATTCAATGGAGCTCAGGCCTTACATTGAAGAACCTATACCGATAATTCTTCCATCATCCCAAGCAAATAATCGTCAAAAAATTCGTCATGACTTTGTCCTTTTAAAGCCAGAGTTTGTTGATGCATATTGGGAAACATTAGAGTACTGTTATGGATTGGCTGAGAGTTCTAGTTCCTTCCCTGGTTGTGCTGTACCTGAGGTTTGTTTTCGGACTATAGCCTAATTACTTCTGTTCACAAATACGTACTTAAAAGAAAAACTCGACCAACCTAGGAGGAACTAGATGGCTTTTAATTAAGAAGAGGACTGAACGTTTGGTCAGGGTGTACTTTGAATGTTCAAAGTTCCTAATCATTACTATTTATGATGATGTGGAAACAGTTATCATTAGATTTGACAAGTACTTTCTTAATATGATACTCCCTCTGTCCCAAATTACTTGTCATCCTGGCTTTCTATCATGTTCATTGAAGATTCTCTAAACCTGGACAACCTGTTTGTCCAAGTTCACTGAACATTCTATGAATCTGGACACCCAGGGTTCCTAACTATGTTACCTTATGGCCAAAGTTTGGTTATCGGAGTCCATGCCTTGTCCAAAGCATCATATTAACTATGGTCAAAGATTCATAACTTTGTATTTATCCTTTCTTTACATAGAAAACAGATCGAATATATCTATGTTTTAACCATTTTCTATGATTCTCATATATTTTTCATTATTTCATCTTCTGGGCTCAATAATGAAATATTTCTTTTCCGCACATAAGATCATTTTAACTAAATGTGCATGTTCTAGAAGTCAGCGCCATCATGTATCCATACAGTTCATAGCTTCACAACCATTTCTGCCATCTGGGTACAGTGCCATTTGTGGTTGCTGCTGCTAGTTTTGTTGTCTACTTATTGTTTGTGACTGATTGCTGCACAACAATCTTAATACTGTGCTATTTGGAACACTTAGTTTCCTGAGGATTTTTTTGGTCAATTATGCTTTGTTTCTTGTTTGTGCTTATGTTCTGTTGTATTAGCTGGAACAGATTTACTTGTTGGGCACTGTGTTTCCCCCCCTTGTCACATCGTCTAAGATATTGTATCTTGCTCTCTCCATGTAGGTTTCTCATCGCAAAGCATGGAGCACAATTAGAGTCATGAGTACTGAACAACGGCTAGAACTGCAGAAACGTGTTATGAATGTCAGTGAAAAGGGGAAAATTCCTTTTAAAGATTGTGTTAGAATAGCAAGGGAATTGAATCTCTCTGTAGAGAAGGTATATATTTGAGACCACCTTGATCTCCATTTTCACACCTACGCTTGTTTAACTTCTTGTTTGGGACCTTAATGACTTATTTTCACTGTTCCTTGCACTAGTGGTCTGATTTCATACTGCACAGCTACAACCTACTAGGCTACTAAGTAGGGAACTTGGGATGTCTGGGGTAAGTAAGGGAAAGGCACGAGACGCGTGTCATAGATCGAGAAAAGTTGCCTGTGCCTAGGTCTGGCAAGCAACTTATGGTCTCTGCTTAATTTCATTTGACTATAAAAGTTACTAATAGTAGAGCAGCAAACAGGGAAGGAAAAAAAAAAGAAAAGAAAAGAGAAAACTAATTGCAATGTAGACTGGAATGTTAAAAGGAAAGCTAATTGCAATGTAGATTGGAATGTTAATACATCCCTGGAGCAGTCAGACAAGAATTACAAACAAATTACCAAGCATTCTTCCTATTTTCCTAACAAGGCGGTGGGAGTTAAGTAGTGGCTTCCTCTACTGTATTCCCCTCAAAAAAAAAATGATGGGCGTATGTAAATATATATAATGGTATTTTCAAGTACTGGAGTCATATCCAAGTGAGCACATTGTTGAAGTAGGGGAGCACCACCAAGCGTCGTAACCCAAGAAATACTTTTCACCATGATTGATTTGTTTGTCTTTTCACTCCTGAGCTGATTTTTCCCCCTTCAATATGTCTATTATTCCTCTACACTGCTACTAATAGGCATGATTGGCTCGTTATATAGGTGCTTCGTGTTTCGTACGCTCGGCAGTCTAGTCTTAAAGAACAGACATGCACTCCTGCTACACAGAGGCAGCAAAGAGTTAGTCCTAGATTGACTTCTCGGAAAAAGAAGAGATCTGCTGATGAGATTACAATGAAGTTTATCAAACAAAAAGCTCAAATGGGTGGAGCTGCTGAACTGGTTTCTGACCAGTCTACCCTAGCTGAGGAAGTACCAGACAGAATCTCTCCATCACGCACTGACCTAGATGGACAAAGTGATATGTTTGTAGCAGGATGTGGTAGCCCATCCAAATACCATGAAGATAAAGATATGGAAGGCACTTCAATGATCAGTCGATCTACCATCTTAAGGAAAAGCATAATGAGAAGTAAAAGATTTTTGTGGACCTTTGAATCTGATAGGTATATTTTTCTTTGCCTATTACTATATTTTCTGGTAACCGAATACTTCGAAAACTTAGTTTAAATTTGCACATGATTCTGAGGCGTGACTGGTTTGTTACAATTTGCAGAAAACTGTTGATGGTATACATTAGATTCCGTGCAATGCTTGGAGCAAGATATACTCGTGTAGATTGGAGTTCTCTATCTGACCTTCCAGCTCCAGCTCCTACATGTCGTAGAAGGATGGCATTATTAAGGAAAAGCGAAAATATAATGGGAGCCGTAAGGCGAATATGTAACCTTATGAGTAAACGGTACACTGGACACCTTGAAAACGTTAGGAGATGGGAAAGGACAAGATTGCTTCACCAAATCTCAAATACTATTCAAGAAAACTGTGTGGATACAGACTTGGAGCAACTCAATTGGGATAATTTTGAAGATCCAGAAATAAAAAGTGCACTTGATGATGTTCTTGAATTAATCCGAATAGAAAAAATGGACCAGATCAAAAGATGTGGTCCCAAGAATAACGAGAATGAGCTCACAGAGGACACAACATGTTCACAAGAAGTGCTGGTAATAATTATTTGTTTTTTATCAATTGGCAACATAGTGATTCTCTATTACTGATTATTTTCACCTTAGAATAATCAGGTTACTGGTGGAACCAGCAAAAGCATGGCAGTTCTGGAAAATGGACCGTATGGTCGTTTGAAACGCAGAAGGTCAAATGCAGTCGAGGCAAGTGGTGGCATGGTCACTAAGATCAATAAAAATAAAATTTCCGAAAGCGATTTACTCAAATCCTTGGCTATTGCAAATGCATTGGAGCTTCTGAAGTTAGTTTTCCTGAACACATCATCTGGGTCAGATGTACAAGCTTCACTAGCGTCAACCCTCCAGCTCTATTCCGAGAGTGAAATATTTACTGCCTTCTCATTCCTAAAAGAAAAGAACTTCATGGTTAGTATTTGTGAACTCATGTTTCTGTTGAATATCCAGTCTCTTTTATTTGTTCAACTTCATCAGTATGCTCTGCCAATCTTACATCTTCTGAACCATATTAGCTCCCAATGTTGGCACATGGAGTACAATAACTTAATGGATACTGCCATATTGAATTACGGATTACATCCTGCTTAATTAATATTTTGCTTCCAGTATTCAGCTTGATAGGTGTGATTCCTCGAATTCTGTCTCTTTCTTGTTTATCTTGTAATGTGATGTGGTCTAGATTTACATAGGTTTGCTCATTACTCACTTGCATATTATCATGTACTCACTTTCCTAATGTCATAAGAAGCAGTGGAGCCACATTGAATAATCTGTAAGAGTTTATTGATAGGTTCGCGTAATGAAATATGTTTGTTTTCGCTGTTTGTCACAATGTGAAAGATCAGTTCTTTTCGTATCCTGCTAACTAGTTGATTTTCTTTTCTAAAAATAGGTGTGACTCGGTATTTGAGAGACCAATTCTTCTTGAGCCATGATTCATACTTCTTCCCTGTTTTTCAGGTTACTGGAAATGTGGCAAAGCCATATGCCCTTTCTGGAACATTCTTTTTCAATGCTTCCCATTCACCCTTCCCATTTGGTTCAGGGAAAAAAGCGTCTGAATTCTCGAAATGGCTTGTAGCTCAGCAGATGAATGCTATGGAGAATGGAGTTTATTTGTATCCAGATCTAGAATGTGGAGAAATCGTTCATCTCTTCTCCCTGATTTTGTCAGGAGAGCTGTCCATTTCTCCTTTCATGCCAGCTGAAGGTGTAGGGGAGGCTGATGATCCTAACAGCTCTAATCATTTGGCCGAAGATACCGAAGGATTCGATGATAGTGCTCGGAAACGCAAACGGGATATGATGAAACAGAAAAGTGACAAGACTAAGAAACACAAGCCTTTGCCCAAGATAGAAAGTGACTATTGCTACCGCCGGGAGAAAGGGTTCCCTGGTATCCAAGTGGCTCTGAATCAGGACAGAAGTCAGTCGCGCAATCACATTCAACTGCGACATAGAAATGAATGTCTTATTTTTACATCAAGGGGCAAGGATGTTAATTTGCATGTGGAAAGTCATAACATGCCATCCTTTTCAAATGACTCCAGTTCATACCGTCGTTTACTCTCTGCATCTGAGCTGGAAGATTCTTATAATGGATGGCCTTGGGATGCTATGGAAAAATATGTCAACGAGTTACCATCAGTATCTAATAACCAAAATGAGTCATTCATCGTGTCTTCTGAACTATTCAGAAAAGCATTTTGTGCTATTCATCAAGCTGGTGAACAAGGAGTTACTTTGATAGAGTTGTCGCATGCACTACATCCTATAGGTACTTACATATGGATTAAGATTTCTGCAGTTTCGTATGTTTTATTTGTTGCATAATCTACAGCCTTTGGTTACTGCTCATTATTCCTTACCAAACTGTGCAGGTATGCAGTGGGTTTATGTGATTGTTGATACGCTCATGAGTTTCAAACTGGCCGCTAAGGTAAAGCTTTAAACAAGTAGAGCATATAGTACTACAGTTTTCTTTTAATACTAACTGACCTTTAATGGTTAATGATTATTCAGAGATTTTTGTTTAATGAAATATTTTATTCTCCACTGACTACTGACACAACCCCTCCGTTTCTTGTCTTTGTTTGTTACCATGAATCTATTAACAAATCTATGTAGGACACTGGTGCTGCCAGTTATAATTAAATAGAAGTAGGATCTGCTTATTCGTTCAGTTGGACTCTAAGCCACAAAGTTCCCGGAACGATAGGGTCGAGGAACGGGAACGTGGGACATGGTACGCAACTTATTAAAAACCGGTACGTTTGGGGGTATACATCTTCGGAACGATAATTTGGGAACGTGGAACGTGAACCAAAAAAATTTGGAACGGTAAATGGGAACGCTACAGCAGATGTGTCACAAATATTCATGTTTGTAACAGAAAAAAGAAATAAAAAAGAAAAGGAAATGAGGTAATAGGAGCTATTTCCATTGTTTGGCCCAGTCGGCCCATCAGCCCACTACCACTACTTAACCTAACCCCAGCAAAACAGCCAGCCGCCACCACATCTTCTTCCTCTCGCTACCTCTCTTCTCCCAAAAGAGATGGCAATGGCTGCTACAGATCGCTCGCCGGCGGCCACCTTCTCGCATGGGGACTAGCAAAATGGGTAGCTCTCATCCTCCTCTCCTCTCTAGTATCCTTTCCCCCCTGGAAACCTTCTTTTGCACCGGGACGAGTTCCCACCAGCGACCCGGACGGTGACCCGCGTCGTTCCCGTTCCACGTTTTGGAACGAAGTTCCCGGGACGGGGAACGTGGCCACGTTCCACGTTCCCGGTGACTTAGGTTGGACTCTGCTATGCATGTGTTACCAAAGGGACATAGGGAGAAACTAATGAAATGAATCCTTGGGATATTTGGCGTGACTTAGTAATTCTCCTTTAATATCTAATTGTATAATCAGTATTCCCAACATACTACAATAGGTGCAAGCCCTGCAGCTACTGCACGATTCAGTCATTCATTCAAAATTTTGAGGATGAAGCATTCTCATTTTCTTCGTGGTGTATGCCTTTGGTATGGTTCTGTAGTTTTTTTTTGGGCAGACAAGCAGACAAGTCTGAAGGTTTACAATATGGTCTTTAAACCATTATTAGGTGTGCATGCGCATGTCTTGTTTGTATTTTCCTTTTTAGGTAGAGGCTTTAGTTGCTGGGTGAGTATGCAGGGCTCAAGTGTTATAAGTATTTCCTCTGGTTACGTGTTAGAAGCTGTCACTCTGCTTTCATGGGCACAACTTTTATTGTTCACTCAATTGCTTCACAGGTCAATGCGTATGATGGTGTTCAGATTATTGATTCATTGCATATGTCGAAGTATCACATAACCACAATTGCAGAATGCAATCATGGCAGCTGTTCAGGAGCTCCAGCTTATCAACCTGTGGATGTTGTAGACCCAAAAAATGTACTGAGACAGAAGAATACAATGCATAGTAACCTTTTGGGAACTACAAAAGTGCTTGCTGATGGGCACACGATGACAGTCATCAATGTTGAAAGTACTTCGAGCTCAGCTCAGAGTTGCAGTGAACTTGGAGATGAGGGGCCAACAACTCCAGGAGAGGACAATAAGGAGAGAAATTGCTATCATGCTCAAGACAGACATGCGTATCAACCTATATTGCCATGGTTAAATGCTGATGGTACCATTAATAGCACTGTCTATGAAGGTTTAAGTCGTCGAGTTATAGGCTATGTCATGCAATATCCTGGAATGGTGGAGGTGCGTTCCTATCATTTACACCTGCTTAATTTTCAACATGGGAAAAGAACCTCTTGCTCTTTCTTCATAAGTTGTATGACATTATTGACCACTGAAACTTAACCCCAAGTCACCTGTTGTGACCTGGGAGAATAGTAAGAACCAAAGAATCAATTAGCATCGGTATTTTCAGTCACATTGGCCATACTAGTTGCCTACTCCCTCCGTCCCGGAATTGCTGTCGTTCTAGCCAAAAACGTTTGTCCCACAATAGCTGTCGCCACCGCTCCCGGGCCCACGCTCCCATCTAATCCCACGCAGGGTCGTACTCCTCCCAGAAAAAAAAAATCTCTCGGTCTCTCTTCTCTCTCTCCAGGCGAAATTGCCTCATTCCCTGACCAAATCCCCAAATCCCTCCCCGGCCATGATAATATGCGGAGGCGACGGCGGTGAGCTGGGCAGCCGCCGGGCGGAGGAGCGCGGTGGCGAGATGCGCGGCGATGCGGAGGCACGCGGAGGTGGGATCGAACTGCGCGGCAGCGGCATGGAGCCGCACGACGGCGACCTGCGCGGAGGACTTCCCTGACCTGCACGGCTACAGCGGCAAGGCGCGCGGCTCGCCGGCACGGCAGTTGCGCGCGGCTTGATGACTGGAGCTCGCGCGTCGCGGAGCTGGCGCGCGGCTCGCCGTCACGGCGGTTGCGCGCGGCCCTCCGCCGCGGAGCTCCGCCCCGCGCGACGCTGGCGCGCGGCCCTCCGCCGCAGAGCGGGCACGGAGCTCGCGCACGGCCACGCGAGCATCGCGCTGCGAGGCGACCCGGCGAGCTATGGAGCTCGTGCGCGGCGTGTCGAGCGTCAGGGACGCTCGCCGCAGGGTGGCGGCATGGGCGAACTTGGCTTCCTGCAGGTTGGCACCGGGTACCACGAGCTCGAGCTCCTGTGAAGCAGTTGCTCTGAGATGAAGCTCGCCATGAAGCTTCTGTACAGTGGACAGGTGCTCTGAGATGCTGCTCTCCATGAAGCTTCTTTACAGGGGACAGCGCTCTGAGATGAAACTCCGGTGGCTGGTGACGGGGAAGGAGGGGAAAAGAGGAAGGATAGACGGCCGATGGGTTACGGGGAAAGGAGGGGAGGGAACGGGCGGAGTGGCCGACAACGTCTGCAGCACGCGACAGGCGAGAGTGGGAGGAGAAGCAATGAATGAGGGCAGCAGCGTAAAATGATCCACCGCTTTGGTTTCGGTGCGTTCTGCTAGAACGACAGCAATTTCGGGACGGAGGGAGTAGATGTAAACACCATATTTAATTGTGCTGGCATTATCAGGGACTATTCCTGATTTCTAATAGGATGTTTTGATGTTTTGATATGATATACTGTGACTTTTTCACTTGGACACTGCTCTTCTATCATCTTGAGAAGTGAGATTTTTTTTTTTCACCACTATCAAAGTTTCAGCGATGCATCAACAGTAAAAATTCAATTAAAGATTGTAGGCTGTTTTTATCATATCTACCACTCAGTTTAATGACTTTTGCATGTGTTGTCTTGTTAATGTTACTTTGCTTGATTCGTTTTCCTTCTGATTTGGTTTGTCTTTTGGGTGATCATGTTTTATTTATTGTTTCTTAGCCATACCCCTTTTTTGTGAAATTATTACTTTCAAATTTCTGAACGTGTCATTTGTTTTTTGTTGTTTTAGGAAGATGTTATCCGTCGTTTGAATGTTTTGAATCCTCAGGTATGTTATCACTTTTTCTTCAGTTTATGCCAGTCTCTGAGAATAGCGGCCAGAACATATTGAGACCAGCAGACATGCATGTGGCCAAAAAACACATAAATATGCTCTCTTTTTCAACTCCGTCATGGATATTGAAATATGGATGTTTAAGCGACAATATTTTGATCGGCTTGCATCCTGTTTGTAGACTTGCAGGACCTTGTTGGATAAGCTAACGTCCGAGAAGCACCTCAATGTTCGAGTGCTTGATGAACCTTTGCCAACTGCTCCGACCATTTTGCGAAGCCTTTTCAAGCAAGATCCCTCTCACAAACCTCCTAGGTGTAAAAAGCGCTACTTTGCTAATCCAATGAGCACATTCCTATTGTAAAGTTTGTGAATTGACAAATACTTTGAAATGGTGCGCATTGGTGAAAATTTAGCTTGTGAAATCGGAGGTGTCCGTGTTGAATTACTGATGCTCGTTTGGAGTTACTTTAGGTGCAGTGAAAGATGGTGCGGAATGGTCGCTTGTTTCTTTTCTGTGTTTGTCACCGATTGTGAGAGTCGCTGACTTTTCTCTTTATTTTTTACAAAAACAACGCATACAGTTCTTTAGTTTCCACATGTTCTCTGCCGAAGTACCAAATAAAGCTAACTCAGCTCAGCTGTGGGTCACTACTTCAAAGTAAACACGTGCAGGATCAGCCTAGTAAAACAGCCCCCAGGAGTACCAGCGGTGTGTTGACACTGCGTTGAATGCCCGTACTGGTAACCTGTACACCGGTGCCCAACATCTAATGATCAGACTAGTTTAAAAAAAAAGGATGCCTCTTTCGATTCACTGAAATTCAATAGCAGTTCGCAATATGAAGAAGCAGATAAGTTCCCAAGGTCGTCGATACCATTACAATGCAGAATAAGTGAATAATCCACTGGATTACAGCTATCAAATCGCTTCACGCATTACTCATTCGATCACTCCTTGGGACTACCCATACTTACTACGACGACATGATAATTAACTAAGAGACTAATTAAAACAGGTTGATGACACACAAAACAACTTGCTGCTGCAACGCGCCCTCCATTATTTCATCAGCCGATGGTCGACCGGATCATCCATCCCCATGATCGATGACTAGTTTCCTTCTTCACTCCTACAGATCCTGGACGTCATTGCACGAAGAAGAGATTAAGTTTCCGAGTTCATGAGCATTAAGAAGAACATATTCATTTGTAACTAGAAAGAATGTGAATGCAGTCATCAGTGCTTGAAACAGTCTACCTCGACGCGGGCCTTCTCCTCCTGGCTCCCCAGATCATCGTCGTCGTTCACCTTGGACGAACCAGCAGTAGAGCGACGCATAATGGCGTCCACGACGATTCGACTGCAAATTAACCAGACACAAGCAAGATCATTAATTAATTAATTAATTACATTGTGAACAAGCTAATTAAGCCGGCGGTGCGCATTGGCAGCAGGTTAATTAGCATGTGGGAGGTGAGGAGAGGAGGATACGTACGGACGATCGTTGTGGTCGAACTCGATGCGTCCGTCGTAACCGGGCGCTCCCTTCTTGGCCTTGGCGACCATGCGGTTCAGGTACGCCGACTCCTCGTCGGTGGCCGGCGTGATCGAGAAGTCGTCGTGGCCGGAGCCGGAGCCGGCCGGCTCCTGCTGGTACTTGGCCGCCCAGCGGTCCAGCCACTCGGAATCCTCCGCCGACGGGTACCTCACGCTGATCCTTATGCCCCCTTCTTCCGACGACCGATCATCCGCCGCCGCCACGGCGAGGCCGGCGGCGGCGAGGAGGAGGAGGGCAGCGGCGACGGGGAGGAGGGAGCGGCGGTGGTGGAGTCCAGCCATCTCTCGATCGGTTGCTTGGAAGAAGAAGATGGAGTGAGTGCTGGATGGAGTGGCCTAGCTTGCGCAGAGCGATCGAGCTAGTTGAGTGAACTGATGGATCGAGTCTCGTGGTATATATGGATGGTGGTGGTCTCACGCCGTGTGTACCTTCCAACTGTGAAGCAAAGTGTCAAGAGAGGGAGAGTGGTGTGTGGAATGCATGCGGTGATTAATTAATTAATAACTGCCAGGTACAGTTTGTGAGGCGATGAGAGATCAGAGTTTTCCTTCTATATTACTTATATCCTTGTTATTCAAAGGGTTTCGACTTCTTAACACATCCACACAACTTGGATGTTTATGGTGTAATTAGAGACCACATTATCACAGCTCCTTCATATTCGGTCAAGATGAAGCACATGGCTTACATGATCCTGTGCTGTGATAACTGGTATACGCACGGCTTACATGAGCCAGTGACCGTCTCACATGCATGGACTGCGGGTGCCTCCTTGCAGTCAAAAAGCAGCACTGGCTTGCAGTACGTTTGTTCTCCAATTGCATGCAGATGGGCTGCTCAACTCAAGTGTGTGGATGGGTCACCTCAGTGCATCAAGATCAAGATTTTTTACTTGCTTCAGTAAAAACAGACTTTTATTTTCATCGAAAAATACGACTTTTCAAATAGAAAAAGCGACTTAGAAGCATCACTGTATTAATTATAGGAAAGCAATGCTGCGAGTCAAACTGGCTCTACTCTCTCTCTAGGAGGAGGCAGAGAGCTTTTGATTGCCTCACTGGATGCGTGAGACTTGCTTTAGAAGAGGATTTAATTTGTCGCAGGTGTTTGCAGTAAAAGTTTACAAACCACACCAGTGATTACATCTGTCGATGCAATGTTTCGCTGAACCGCACCAGTGATTTGAAAATGTTGCTGTAACTATAAACAAAAATATTGCAGCCATTTCTGTTTTATATATGCGTTTTGGGCACTGATATCGACTGCAACCGAACCTGTAACAATAAATCTTTGAGAATAAAACACCTGGCTTGGAAGAAGGGTTTCAACTTTCTGCAGGCTACAGGCTTATAGAATAAAAGAAGATGATCGGGTCATCTCCTTTCTTGGGTTGACTCCCTTGTATAGTGCTTTGTACAGTTTTGTTTTTCCCCTCTTTTGAGTGTCTTTTTTGTTGTTCAGTTTGTACAGTGCCAGTGTTTTCTTTCACTTGTATGATAATAAAATTTACATTTTGGGAGCCTGCGTTGCCTCCTAGCTAATAACAAAGGCTGGTCAGTTCACTTGACCTGGTTGCCTGAAGTGTGTGTGAGAGCCAGTACAGGAGGAGGGACACCTTTTGCTTGCTTGTCAGTGGAAACAAACAGACTTGTCCTCAAGCACAAAGGGGATTCTCGATCTGCATAGTATGCCGCATTTAAATCTTGGCAATCTGACAAATAATATAGATTTGTGCAACTCTGTAACTGTTTAGTTCTTTTTGGTTAGTTTTGCCAGCTCTACCTGGCCCCTCTTGAACCAGCATCTTTGATCATCGTCCAAAGTTATGATGTTGAATGGCCACCATTGCCCTTTGTCTCTGTGGAAGTTTCTGATGGCTAACACGAAACGGCAATGTCCTGCCCAGGAAGAAACAGCTGGGCATCCTTTCTAGGTAATCTGTGGGAGCTTTCAATTTTGGGTCATCTCCCTCTGCTGCAGCTACACCTCTACAGATGGAAAGCTTTCTCTAGGATACAGTCCCACACACTAATAAGGGAATTTCCTAATATTTCCGCGCTAAGGGACAACACTAAGGATGCTCTGCTGGCCATTTTTTAGACAACTGAAAGCTAATCACAGAAGAACACTTGTCTTCTAATTGAAAAAAGTAGTTATGCTGTTAAACAAATAATAACTAGCACTTATACAATTGATCAGTATGAGATCCTATTTGTGGTCGATAGCAGAGGCTCGAGGCCTACCCCTCTTGATTGTCCCTCTACCGGGTGATTAGAGTTGAGTTGTGTTGCTCCGGGGTCGTGTCGATGTTTTTAAAAGACGCGTATGCAAGCTAAGACATATGGGGGTGTATGTGGCGTGTGTTGTATTGGGTTTTGACCATTTTTTCTTTTTTTTAATATAATGAAGCATCGTTCTCCTACGTTTTCGAGAAAAAAAATTGTTCCACGTAGTAACATATTAGGGTGCCATGTTTTGTGCAAAGTACCAAATGGCAATGCAACTGCCCCCGAGTACGTTGATTGCTCGTCAGGCGAAGACCATAAAGTGTCGTGTAGTGACAAGCGGTTCACCAGTGCGCAACATCTCTAGTGCAGAATAAGTGAATAACCCACTGGATTACAAGTATCCAATAGAATGATAGTTACTTTTGAAAACCTGGCAACTTGTTGGTTAAGTAGTAGTAGATTTGTAGTGTTTAACATGTTCACAGCAGCTGTTCTGTGGGGTCTTTGGAAGCTAAGAAATACTCCTTGTTTTCAGAATGGGTCATGGAGGGGTATGTTGAAGCTGTGGAAACAGATCCTCATTATGCTGAAAAACTGGGAACTCTTGTGCCCGCTGAAACATGCAGAGGGCTATCGACAAAAGAGGCAACTGCTGGAGGAGCTGACCTCAAGACCAGAAAGGTTGTGAAGCTGGAGGCTTGGGGAGTCAGGACCCCAGAGATCGTGAGGACCTCGCATCGACCTATAGTAGAGTAGGGTTCTCTTCCTCGAGCTGTCTGGTTGTAAAACTGAATATGTGTTGAGTGGAGCACCAGGTGTGGTGAAGTGGAGCGTGTGAGAGTTGATGCTCTCAAACCTGTGCTGTAAAATGTTTGGTCTTGTTGCTGAGGCATAATGGACCGGGGTGAAGCCCTTTTATTCTAAAAAAAATTACAAGTATCCAATCGCTTCACGCATTACTCATTTACTCAATCACTCCTTATTAGGACTACCCATATACTGATTGCCAAGATGTGATAATTAATTAAGCGACTAAAAAAGGTTGATGTCACACAACAAACTTGCGGCTGCAACGTACGCGCCCTCCAAGCCGATGGTCGACCGGCCGGGTCATCATCAATGGCCGTAATGATCACTAGCCAGTTTCCTTCTTCACTAGTCCTACTGGTCCTGGACGTCATTCGTTGTGCGAAGAAGAGAGCGAGTTCATGAGCATGAAGAACATATTACTCGAAAAAAAAAGTGAATATATGATCATCAGTGCCTGAAACATTTTTTTGCGAGGACAGTGCCTGAAACATTAATTGTCTACGTACCTCGACGGCTCGACGCGGGCCTTCTCCTACTTGGACGAACCAGCAGTAGAGTGATGCATGGCGTCCACGACGATTCGACTGCAAATTAACCAGGCACAAGCAAGATTATTCATTAATTAATTACATTGTGAACAAGCTAATTAAGGCGCGCGGAGACAGCAGGTTAATTAGCATGTGGGAGCGAGAGGTGAGGATCGAGGATACGTACGGACGGTCGTTGTCGTCGAACTCGATGCGGCCGTCGTAGCCGGGCGCTCCCTTCTTGGCGTTGGCGAACATGCGGTTCAGGTACGCCGACTCCTCGTCGGTGGCCGGCGTCACCGAGAAGCCGCCGTGGTCGGCGCCGGAGCCGGCCGCCGGCGCCTTCTTGTACTTGGCCGCCCAGCGGTCCAGCCACTCGGAGTCCTCCGCCGACGGGTACCGCACGCTGATCCTCATGTCCCCTTCTTCCGACGACCGACCATCTCTCGGTTGCTTGCTTGTTAGCAGATGCGCTACTATGGCGAGGCCGGCGGCGAGGAGGATGGGGACGACGACGACGGGGAGGAGGGAGCGGCTGCGGCCGCGGCGGCGGAGTCCAGCCATTTGTCGATCGGTTGCTTGGTTGGTTGGTTGGCAGCTCGATCTACGCTACTACGTAGACGGAGTGAGTGGAGTGGCTTAATTGGCCTTTTGCGCAATTAAAGCTAGTTCAGTGAACTGATGGACTGATATATAGAGTGAGCAGTGCTGCGTGCTGTGTACTGCTGCTGCCTTTGCATGGCGATCACACGCCTTGTATGCCTTTCAACTGTTAACCAAGTGTCAAGAGAGAGTGGTGCGTGTGGAATGCATGTGGATGATTAACTGCGTCAGACATCAATGTTTTTTTTTTCGTTCCATTCTTATTTGCCTGTTGTTGGAAGGGTTTCAACTTCTTAACATGTCCACAACTATACTTGTGTGTAAATGGTGTACACGTCATCACAGCTCCTTCATCCATACTATTCGGTCAAGAAGAAGCACATGAATGGCTTACATGACCCCTATGATAATTGGTCTACGGCTTACATGAGCCTGTGATTGCCCCATCGATCCTCGCGGTCAAAAAGAAACACTGGCATGCAGTTCGAGTTCAGTTGCATGCTGAACTGAAGTGTGTGGATGGGGCAAGTCAGTGCATCACTGGTTTTTACTTGCCTTTTCGGTCGGAAGCATGAGATCATTCTATTATAGAAAAATGGTGCTTTGAGAACAAGTATGAGGAGGACTGCTGGGAAGGCAAACAGGCTCTACTCTCCGAGGAGGTAGCGAGTTTTGACACTGCCAGATTGGATGCGTCGGGCTTGCTTTTGCTCAACTTCAGAATAGGATTTAGTTTTTTACAGGAGGGTGTTTGCAGTAAAATTTCAAGACCACACCAGTGATCACAATGCAATGTTTCGCTAAATCGCACCTGTAATTTGAAATCGTTTCTGCAACTAAAAATTGGCATTACAACGATTTCCATTTCACATATGCGTTTGGATACTGATATCGACTACAAACAAACGCACACCACTGAGCGCCTAGCTAGGTTCCCAGGTTTTCTCAAAGATGTGCTGCTTCTTTAACAAGTGGCTAGCTGTTGGTCCAGCCAGGGCATTGCCTCCTAACCGAAGCTGGTCAATTCAGTTGAAGGCATGTGACAGGCCGGGTTGCCTCAACTGTCAAGCCCGTGTGAGAGCCAGTACAGCAGGGACTTTTTCGCTTGCTTGTCAGTGGAAACAGGCTTGTCCTCAAGCACAAAGGGGAATTAATTCTGGATCTGCATTTATAAAATCTTGGCATTCCAGGAAACGATACAGATTTGTGCAACTCTGTAACCGTTTAGTTCCTTTTGGTTAGTTTTGCCAGCATCTTTGACCATGGTCCAACGTTACGATGTGGAACGGCCACCATCCCCCTTTGACCTTGTCTCTGGAAGCTTTCTATCCCTCTGCTGCACCTACACCTCTACGGATAGAAAGATTGTTCTAGAATACAGTCCCTCACACTATAAGAAGGGAGTTTCCTAATACTTTCCGAGCAAAGGGACAAGACTAAGGGTGCTCTGCTGGCATTCATAGTACACGCAGACATCGTCCAAGAAAAAGCAGTAAAGAAGCTGAGCAAACTATTGGTTACACATCAAAACAATGCTACAAGTAGGCATGAAGTCAGTTGTTCGATCTAAATCAAAAATGCTGCAGTATCCATTTCTCATGTTAAGGACATCATCTGTAACAAATCCCAAGACTACCACTATGCGTGTCTACTTCGCTCACAAACAGTACACGAAACTGAATACATTATGAATTCTTCAGAAGAGACAAAAATATGGGAAAATGATACAAAATGGTAACGACCCTACAAACTGAACCCACCCCCCTTTCATGTCACAATTCGACACCTTTCCTGCTTGAGTGCATGCTGGTTGCCAACGAAAGCTTTTCCCAATTTCTACGCATAGTAACTCCATATAGCATAGCGGAACTGAGGCAAAATTGTTCCAGCACTGCTAACAAGTTCAACCTGAGGCAACCTTTTTACGGACAACTCTCTTTCGGCGGGGCTTAGACAATGCTGCCTCAGATCCACCCTGCCTGATGCCCAAAAGACCGAGGCCAGATACCATCGCATCCTTGGAAATAAACCACCTTGAGTCTTGTTGGTCCGCATAAACATCTGGCCTCTTGTATGCTCGCAGCAAACGATCTGAGTACTGTGGATCAGCTTGCTCCCCAAGCCATGTGCGTCTTGACGCCTCACCAATCTGAATGTTCATCAGCCTGCAACATATAATCGATCACGTATAATGAGTAATAGAATATGCTCCTGCAGAGAGTGCTTGTAGGATGTAGTGCAAATAAAAATGGGGTGAAGTAAAAAAAGAACTAATAATTATACACAACTATGATCAAAGCACTGATCCAAAGTACTGAGCGCACAAAACTTTTGACTATCCAGATCTGTGTAAAAAGAGGACATTATATTCAGCATCCTGGTGATTCCTTACATGCCACTATTTTCGTATGCTCGTCACATTTCACAGAAGTCACAAAGATGTGGTAGCAGTCACATTAAATAACATGTTATGAATCATGTGGTGATTATATCATTTATAGACCATCTATCGCATCAAAACCCACCTTTACTTCAAAGTGCCGTTATGCAATCTAATCAACAACCAACTAATAAATGATGGGAAGATAAAAAAAAGAACAAAATTTTAACAGTTTGAAACATATACCAAATTAAATATATTTAGTCCCTAAATAAGGCAATTTGACAGACACAAATGATGAGAATGTAACACACAAATCTTCATATGTTTGACAAAAAAAAGCAAGCATAAACGACCAATGTAATGAAATTCAGACATAATAGACATACAAAATCTAGTACAACTTGGTTATAATTCCATCAGTAGACACTGATCAATGGATAAACAGCCAGTTCAGGATTCAATTGCGTATGTTTGCATTTTCCTGCTGGTTGCTTGAACTAAGTCTATTTTGCAAACCCTTCAACCAATTCCATTTTTCAAATGAACAGAAATGTACCTTGCAGCCGTGCTGAAGAAGATCGCAACACCAAGGACATCAAAGCGCTTGACCATATATTGGTCTAATCCGCACAATAATTGATACCTCAAGTTTGCATAGAGTCCTAGGAAAGCTCCATAACCAAGAGCATTGGTGCCGACAGAAGGAATGCTCACAGATAACCTAAATCAAAGTATGAAAAAATAATAAAAATGCATCAGTGAAACATTTAGACGGATACTCTGATGTAGTAAATGGATACTCTAATAAAACCCACCTCCTTTCTTTTCTTGAAGACAAGGCTTTCGATACACCACCTTGAACAGAGCCAGCAACAACGCCAACCAAGCTAAGCTCAGCAGCCTTGTAAAAGAATGCACTGATTCGTTTCGGTAGATCAAACTCCCTCAATGGATAGCTCTTCTCAAATATGTTGTTTGGAAGTTTCTCAATCGTATTTTGGAAGTCAAATCGAGATGTACTCCCATATGAACGGCATGGTGCCAAAAGCCCAAGAACCATCAAATTGCAACAAGATGCAGTCAAAGCATTAACAACCACCAGATCCCATTCTTGCTGAAACCTGATTTTTCAATGGTGTGGGATTATTTCAAGTCAAGTGAAATAGTTAAATACTGGATAATGCGCAACGCACCTCTCCTTGCGAATATTCATCTCCCACCAAACAGATGAAAAAAAGGTAGCCATGAACTCGAAAGCCATCTTATGTGGGAATGATGGATCTGCAAGTGTTCTGCAACATGAAAAGTAAAGAAGATGTTCATAAATCCAACAAAAAACAGAGTATGCAAGGCACAAGCTTGTCCATCCAAGTTACAGCACTACTTGAAATACGTCCGAATTATGGCCAAATAGTTGCAGAAAACCGTAGGTATAACACAAAACCGCATCCAAAGTAATTCAGTCCATAAATCCCAAGAGTCTATGGCCTCCTCAAGTTACTGCATCGAGGCATCTCTGGTGCACGACTAAACCTCCATTCTAGTGCCAACAGGCTAAGATTTAGCTAGGGTAGTTTTTTGAGAAACCGTAAACCATAAATCCTGTGATTTCCCTGCCAAAAAAAAATCCTGTGATTTCTACTATTTGGCCACAAAAAACAAAGTTTTCTTTCTTGCAAATAGCCAAAAAAATATACACAATCTGGGTTTTAAGTTCCACTAGACAGAAATATCAACGAAAAACTGAGTTTGAAATTACTACTACAAATAAAAAGAGAAGAATAAATATGTGCATTTTCTTCAACTAAAATTTATGAAATTTTGTCAGCATAAGAGTAAACTCATTAATCACATTCATAACAAAAACAAGTAGGGGAAACAAATAAAAAGAACTACTTTATGCATGTGGTTCATGCAACACACAATTTATTGAAACTTCTTACTATTAATCAGCAAGGCAGTATGTGCACCATGCCTTTCTTATAAAGCATCACAATAGTAATATATATGCAGACAGCTTACACAATCTGATCAACAAACCAAGGATCTTTTAGATTTGAGGATTTGTAACAGAATTTATCATAATTATTTCAACCAAATCCTTATGGTACCGAGAGCAATCCCCTCTAAAATAGGACGCCAGTGTGCAGATGGTTCAGAAGTTACCTTCCAACAAGGCCCCTGGAAAGCCATCCTGGAAGAGCTCTTGAAAAGGACCTTGTATTTGTAGGCCTTGCAAATATTGATAAGTACCGCACCAGCTGAGCAGAACTCACAAGACCCTAGATCGATACATCATGTAAGGCCTATATTAATCTAATTTCATACCAAAGTATGACATACGAAAGAATTTTTACCATCTCATAAGCTTGGCGAAGACCAGCAGGTAAATTACTCATCGTTTTGCACCATTCTTGCAGCACAGCTTCCAAAAACTCTCTATTGAAAAGCTGCTTCAACAAAAGAAGCAGTAATTAGCTCAGAAGCCCCAACCATCATCAGGACTCAGATGCTGCTTCGTCTCAATCCAAAACATTAGAATTTTACCTCCTGTACAACAATACGCCTCCTGAAAAGTCCACCTTCTTCTTCCTCTCCATCATCAAAATCATCAAAGTAATCATCATCATCACCGTCATCATCTCCACCGTCACCCCCTCCATGACCAATCCTTTTTCCAATGTCACCACCACCACCACCTGTCGCCAGCTGAAATTTGGAAAAGATGTATGTGATCCATGCATACACAGTTGTAACATTTTACAAAACATATGACCCCCATAATAAATCTGGTGCATATGACAACCACACGATGTGTTGTAAGATTACAAGAAATAGTTGGGACAAGGGACCATTTTTTTTTTTTTGACGTGGAAACAGCAGGAGAGTCTCCCACTGCATATATTAAAAAAACCAAAGGAAACCAAAACACTGTACAGGGGCCAGAGGCCCAGAAAAAAATAAAAAGACAAGCAACAAAGAAAAACTAACTACAACTATACAGGAAACGCAGAGTTAGAAAACTGCGGTGAAACCCCATCTAGCCAGGAAAGGATGTGATCCTTAAGAGTTGTTGGTTCTATGTACTTGCAGCTTGACTTCCTCCTCAAAAGCAAGCCACCAAGACTGTACAGTTGGAATTCTATTCTCAAAAATGAGTCCATTTCTTTGCTTCCAGATGTGCCATGCTGCCAGGATGAAGATTTCCATAAAGTATATGATGGTGAACTGCTTCTTAGCCTCCTCCAGCATCTTGAAGAATTCAAGATATGTATACCATTCAATTCCAAGGACTGCCCAACAATCCTTGCTGTATTGGCATTCAAAGAACAAGTGGAAGGCTGTTTCTTCAGTATTAGTCTGACACAATATGCAATTGTAATTGTTTCCTTCCACTGGACAGTGCTTTCTTCTTAGAATATTTCTTGTATTTAGCCGGTCCAGGAAGAGAAGCCATGTAAACACTTTAACCTTTTTGGAGCATTTGGCTTTCCACAGCCATTGAAATGGCGTGGGTGGTCTCAGTGCTAAGAAAGGAATTGCGTAGAACTTTGCCGTTGAGTATTTACTTGACCCCCAAATGTAATGCCACTCATCAAACTGCTGGGTCTGGGTTGACTCTAACTGCTGTATGATGCCATTTAGCGTTTGCAGTTCCTGATATGCTTCATTACTTAGTGGCAAGTGAAAGTTGTCAGCAATTGCCTGATTTTGCAAGTATGCTGCCACTGATATTTACAAGGGACATTATATCCCTAACTGAATCTTGAGTTGATGGAATAGACAGTAAGCAAATGTCACGCAGTTCATTAGAATATACAGTTAATCCTAGTTTTTTTTATTTTAACATCATAAAGCAAACTTGTTTTTCTTTGACATTTCCAGAACTTGCCACTTTGATAGATTATTAAATGAGTTTTAATGAATGCTAAAGAAAAAAAATTATTAGAACAGCAAGTAGTCAAATAGTACCATATATGGTATTGGATCTAGTCAATCATGATTATTGCAGCATAGGAAAACGCTTTCTTGAAAGCGAACACGCATATTGATCCCTACAATTATGGTGAAATTTTAATATCTGTCACTATACCATCCCTAAGAAGAGGAATTGCCAAACATAAAGGAAAAAACAGCTGTACAAGAAATTGTGGCGTTGTGACATCCTGTGGTGACCCATCCACCACAGGTCACAGAGCCTAGGCATTGAGGCATAACCGCATAACTAAAACCATGTGGGTGACCCACCACCCTTACAAGTTGCAACGCCTAGGTGGTGCCACAAAAACCAGGATACTATTTGTTTGGTTTATTACTGCATCAAATAGTTGGTGACTACTGCCTATACAACCTATACTCGTATACAAAGTGAACCCATTAACACATCCAGTCATGTGCGCTTGACTGTAATTTTTCAACAAAATGCTAAGTTAATATAGGACCAACTTAGCTACCTGAAAATCAAAATTAGACCAGTGCATGGTTTCCCACGAACCATACAAGTTGCATGATCATGGCTACCTCAAATAAATAATTACATTAATTCAGTCTGGCTATGATACAAACTATGTTTTTTTTCCTTAAGAGTGCGTCTGTCACAAACTCATTGTCGTCATCACAGGGAAAAGTATCAACTCACAGACCAGCCCCTAAGGTCACGAATTAATTGATCTCACAGGGAAAACTGTCAACTCACAGAACCAGCTTTTCCACTACAACAAATGAATAGTGGTGGTGGTGTTCAACTTCAAGGGTAGCATAAATTACCTCAATCCTGAGGATTACATGTGGCACAGGGAATGTCAATGCACCACATACTTTATCAAGCTAATTTGCAAAATGAGAAATCCAATTGAATGAATGAAGTTAAAAATCATACTACGAGCTCAAGAGTTGTGTACTTTTACAAGTCAAATAATAGCAGCATCATGAACACCCCATAAGTAACATTGGGTGTTCTGAGACATCTCAATAGTCAAATCAATGTTTAATCTGAAGTGAGTAAGTTGCAGGTAGTTAACAAATATAGAGTGAGCAGAGGCAACTGATTGAAATAAAATTTGGGAGTAACATTCTTCAAAATACAACACCACAGCAAACATTATTGGAAAATTGAAGTGCATGATAAGGCGCAGGCAATGAAGCTCTAATTCTTATTTCCTATTATCCACCCAGCAATAACATCATTCAGGCAGGCAGATCATACGGGCATTACGGTGAGGAATGTTGAATGCACTATAACAAGCCCCACTCATGCCACGCTAAACAAGGATGATAACTCTAATCTCGGTTTCAAACATGGTGCCATGAAATGCGCGACGACCATTAATCATTTTGATCACGCAAACAGGAAAAATGTGAAGTGGGCATCCATGCTTTGTAGGAACTCTGAACATATTATAGTATGGTTACACAATAAAAGCACAGGAGGCCATCAATTCATCACTAAATCACACCATGTCTTCAATGATTTCTAAAGAACAATCCATAATAACATAATCTAGCATAAACCACCACGAAAGCACACAGGTTCTCATGCCTTATCCAATACTTTGGCATTCTGACCATCAGGATTTGATGTGAATTCCAAAGATGATGCCTTCCAACAAGCAGGCTTATCTCCAGAATTTCCCTAAACCCTATAGCAAACATTCCCTCCCATGTCGCGGTATGATAACGGCATCCAATGAGATCATTAGGATAAGGTGCCTACCTCGGGCATGATCTTCTTGCGGCGCTGGGACAGGTCGAGCTTGGCCTTCTCCAGCGTGACGGCCCCGAACTGCTTCCGTCCCCCCTTCATCAGCGGCGGGGCGCGCGGCGGCGCGGAGGCCGGCGCCGCCCCGGCCGCCGCCGAGAGGCACCGCTCCAGCGACGACGCGGCAGAGTCCGGGGACCGGTCGGCCGAGGGCGGCGGGGCCGGGGAGGTCGGGGTGGCGGTGGCGGAGACGGCGAGGAGGCGGACGGCCGCGCGGGGGCGGGGGCGGCGGCGCGGGGGCAGCAGGCGGAGGAGGCCGGTGGTCGGGTTGGGGCGCGCGGGGTGGCGGTGCGGGTGGCGTGGGGGAGGGTAGGGTGGAAGGCGGCGAGGGACGCCATGGGAGGGAGGCGAGGGTTGTGGTGGCGGGGATGGCGGGCGGTCGACGACGACGGCACCCTGCCGTCGAGGGGGAGGGACTTTATCGAAAGATAGGTGGGTGCCCGTGCGTTGCTACGGGGCGAAAGAAAATGTTAAATAATAGATGAGTGCTCGTATTTTTGCTACAGGTGTAAAGACCAATTACTATACAAGTATAATATACAACTGTAACATACGTTGAGATACGCAATCAACAAAAAAAAAAGATTTTTTCTAACAAACAAATCACATTGAAATTATTTTACCTAGGTCGCTGGCAAGGTATCCTCTGATGTTTCTCGTATCATGGGCATTACATCATCATATTTACATCATTCCCTTCGTTTACCCGTGATGCATCTCTAAAAGGATTCAACCTAGTTAAGAATCCAACCTGTCTTTTGTATCATCCTTGTACGTATCCATTCTAGCCAAGGATTCAATCAGCTGGTAAGAAGTGTTGAGTCTCACCAACAATGCATCTTCCCTCATTTGTAACAAATCTTTGTGATGATGGGCTAATCAAATACGAAATCTCACTTACAGCAGTAAATTTTATCCATAGGCAATTCTATTAGTTCTGGCCTTTGGCTTCTGCCTCCCTCCTCCATCTCTTGCTCTCATGTCTCCCTTCTCTTCTTCCTGTCGCCTCCTTTCTCTGCACAACACAGCAACAACCAACAGAAACTGAAATTCAAGATTAAGAACAGAAAAACTTGAAGTCAAGATTAGAAGAAGTTCTTCCCCACGGAACCAACATTGCAATTAGAATTCAGATATGAGGAGTGATAGCGAGCGTGGTGTGGGCAGCGTTGTCGCCACAAAAAGACACTGGTTTTCAGAGAAGTGGAGTTGCACATAATGAAAATATGTTCTACTAATATAATATTTGTTGTTTTTTTTTTGAACCTCTCATTCCTAAATATAAGAGTAGTATCTGTTCGTGTACAAAAAGAAGACAACAACGCACTCACACGAACACGCCTACACCTATACCCAGAAAAACAAACGCGTCCCTCAAGAGATTGAAGCACGACTGTCACCACGCGGAGAGAGGTACAAGAGAAACAAAGTCCGAACAGATTACAGAAGAAAGATGGCATTTAAAAAAGAGACCCGAAAGAGCCCCCCAGCTCCGACGCCGCAAGACGCACTTCCAAACAAGCCGAAGCCGCCGTCGCACAACGCGCCGCAGACTCCGTACCGTCGCTTGACAATCGCCGCCGACAGACACAGCTCCAACGTGGCCGGCACGCCGCAGACAGTCGAAGCTTGAACACCATCAAATCCTCAGTAACCCTGGACGACCTCCCATGAAAATTATCCACGAGCCCACCAAAGCCGCCGGGGAGGACGACGCCATCAGCACGAAGGAGGCTCGGGAAGCTTATTCCAACGAAGCGCCGGCGCCCTCGCATCACCGAACGCTCCAGGACAGAAAACGTCCACGGTCGTCGTCGTCGACGCCAACCGGGACAGGAGAAGCCGAACAACGCCGTCGCCGTCCACCTACAGGATGGAGACCGAAGACGCCGGCACAAAAACGACACCCTTCTTCACCGCCAGAAACCAACGACGGCGACAGCAGCCCAACCAACGAGCCACACCGGGCCGCCAGCAAAAGCCACCGCACGCCGGAGAACAGCCGCCAGCTACCAGCAAGCAAAGAGAGGTAATCAAATCCGCTGCCGCCAGCCAGAAGACCAGCGACCGGAATACAACCCCGAGGTCACCAGCATGCCATCATCGACAGAGAAGAGGATGAAGGACCGCCGTTGACCGGGACAAAAGCAGCCGCACATCGCCGATCCGCAACGCCGGCACAAAAAGGCCCACAGCAGCCGCACTCCACCTGGTTCCGCGCACTCCCTGGAACGCCTACAGCCGAGCTGAAGGCCCGCCATGGCGCAACCAGCAAGCATGCCGACATCAGAGCCGCACGACCACCAAGCAGAAACACGCCGCCGGAGCAAACTCAGCCGCCACGAAGCACACCAACAGCAGCCTCCTCCAGCACCAAAGAGCCACCACTGGCCGGAGCTTCGCCGGCACAACAGATCTCGCGGTGAACGACGAGATCCACGCGAGACCAAAACAAACCTAACCCTAGAACTACCTAACTAAGGGGACTAGGGAGGATATGTACACCAGCCAACGAATCCGCGACTCCCCCCACCTCCGGCGCCGGCCCGGCCACCGGAGGCGAGAAGGAGCCGACGGATTCGCCGCCGGAACTGGAAATCGCCCCTGAGAACGCCTCTCTTTACTGTAGCAGGTCGAGAGGATTCGGGGAGAAGACTTCAGATATCTTTCCTTTTCTGTGAATTCTGCTATAATATTTGTTGTTGTTTGGCCATTCCTTTCATTAAACCTTCCGTAACATCGTCAGCCCGTGGCAACGCACGGGCGGCAGTTTTGATTGAATCTTGAGCAGTTAGCAAATAGTCCAAATGAAAGAACCCGGGCAGCAGCACCTCCATGTCGGTTCCCCTTCCTTGCGTCATCACCAATGGTTTTATTCAGGGGATTAAAGAACTCCTGAGGATAAGCTGATGCTGATAGTTTATAAAAGAGAAAAAATATTGTTAAATATTGCATCAATGAACATTGCTTTATCACAGAATATGTAGGTAAACATTTATTTTTATCTAAAAACCATTTGAGGACGTTTGTAAGAACAGATATTGTAATATAACAGGAGATCACAGTACAGTTCTGATGTACTTTTTGACAAATAGAGGAGATCCAAAGGAAAACTGTATGCGGTAGAATCAAATGGAGCTATGAAGGCTTCTGCCTACTGCATCCTCTTCAGTAACATCGCCTTTGCCCGGTAGCACTTTCCGTGCTCATCCACCAAAGGCGCAAAGCTACCGGTGGTCGGGGTCCTCATCCGCGTCTTCGAAAGAGTGTCAGGAGACGGATTTGCGACTCCAAACCGAACTGTCGGAGTTCAATGACCCACTTGATTGGGGACCCGCCGACAAAGGCGAAGAGCAAGAGGTGCGCGCCGCCGCACGATGAAGTGGTCCAGTTTGAGGGATTGCAATCGCCGAGCTCGTCCAGGCCTCTGAGAGCGCTCGATTTGGGGAAGAAGGCGAGGGTGCCCGATTTCCCATCGGCGGCTAGGTCAAGCGGCGCGTCGGGCACGAAGGAGACGGAGGGGCAAATATGGAAAGGTCGTTTCGGGTTGAGCTACGACGACATCAAATAAAAAACCTTCTCACTTGAACTACGACGACATCAAAAGAAAAACGGAGGGAGTAAAACCGAACGGCATGAACATGGTATGAAGCCTTCTAGATGTTGGATTACAGATAGCGCACAATACAGAAAAAAACTAATATCAAAGGGAAAATGACACAGCAAATATGCACATCTAATTCACGAAATCCACAAGAGAAATCATTTCATAGGAGCTGGCAAGTAATGCTCCTTTTTATAAAACTAAAAAGTCTAAAACTTGGTCAATTTATCCAGACTTGATCACCATAGCAAATGAGTACCCTACTTAAGAATCCATCCCTTTTTCAGTTCGGCCAAATTCCTATGTCAGACTAATGAGTAACCACTCACAACTACAACCACGATAATGCGAGGGCAGTAATCTCTTTCCAATTGAACTCTAGAACGGCCAAATCAAAAGTCTAAACTTAGTCAATTTATCCAGACTTGATCACCACATCAAATGAGTACCCTACTTAAGAATCCCTTTTTCAGTTCGGCCAAATTCCTATGTCAGACTGATGTGTAACCACTCACAACTACAACCACGATAACGCGAGGGCAGTAATCTCTTCCAATTGAACTCTAGAACGCCCAAATCAAACCTAATCAGCCCATTCCACACCCAGACAAATCCAGCACCACAACTCCAGAAAAGGGAATAGTAGGGCTAAGCCGGATTGGTACCTTGCGGAGGGCAGTTGCGAGCTCGCCGCGGGTGAAGTTGGCGGGGGCGGCGTGGAGAACGGGATGGTGTTGCGAAACTGGTAGAGGTGGAGGTTCTTCTGTATGTACTCCGTGAACTGCACCCTGCATCAGGCAGACGAAGCACCACCATCACCAAAACGCCCAAAAAAACAAGCCAGATCGGGATCAGATCATGCAGGCGAAACCCTAAAAATTGGGAACTCCGAACCGATGAATGGATCGAAGGATTAAGAGGCGGCGTACTCTCACCAGGCTCCCAGAAGCGCGGAGCGGCGGGAGTAGCGAAGGGGGTGGCTCCATCGGCGTGCGCGCAATGGCGGCGCTTGGAGGCCGCAAGCTCGAGGGGTCCGGACGGAGGTGGCTGCCCGCCGACGCCGTGGGGCCGCAGGAGTTGGAGCAGCTGCCGGAAGAGGCACCAGAGGCAGAGGCGCTTGTCGTTGTCGAGAACCAGAAGCTTGGGAGGGGGACGATGTCGTCGGGCGTTGCCGTCGCGGGGGAGAGGAGGCAGGCGGAAGTGTATCGAGGAAGATTAGTCGCTAGCGAGCCGAAGCGAGCCGACACGCCCGGGAGCGGAATAAGCCGATGGGGAGCGGAATAAGCCGGGCTGACGACACGCCCGGAATTCATTAGTTGTAGAGAAGGAGGTTATCTGTTGATTTCGGGGAGTTGCTTTATCAAATTGAACACAGATGCTACGCGGCTTCGAAACGTGGAACTTTTCGAAAAATTTCGTTGTAAATTCAGCATAAATTTGAAGTTTTGTGGCTGACAGGAAATTTTCATTCGTTGCAAACCTTTCTTATGGTTTAATTTAACTTTCTTATGGTCTAATTTAAACATAAATAAGAAAGTGTTAGTGATGAAGACGCGGTGGGTTTAGGCGCTGATCTTTCGGTGAGAGATGGGGGATAACTTCGATTTAGATTGGAGAGGCGTTGACGGCCCGACTACAACCAACAAGGATGCGCCTTAGCGACCGATACACCAACTCCAACGGTTGTTCGCGATCTTGTGGAGCACGATCAACCTAACCACGAGGGTAATTCCTGCAAGCAATCGAAGAACAAGCAAGAACAAGATAAACAACGATCTGAACTCACAAAGGTGGGGTTCCGAATCAAGTAGAACGGATGGTCTAGTCGACACACGCGTCTACCAGGAAGTAGCAATGGCTAAACTTACAATCAATCAAAACCCCAGCTGAAAGTGGCGGCTATGGAGGTATATGAGGGGTGTAGAGGATGACCAGGACGTGGTGGGGGTCGTCCCCAAACCCTAGGACGCGCCGCTATTGGGCCCAACTTGATACAAGGCCCGTCGGACCAAAACTGGACAGAAAAATATCTCTGCAGTAAATCGATGATTGTGGGCGACTCCGAATAGATATGGACATGGGGCTGGATCCGTTGGAAAGTAGATTTCATAAGCTTTCCATGAAGTCCAAGATCGCCCCAATCGGAGTCCGTATGAAGTCGTGGCGGCCATCGCAAGTTGAAGCTATTGTGCAGTCCGAATCCAACTTTCCAAAACGTGTTGGATTTTATCTCTTTCTTTCCTTGGGCCAAATGTGACGTGGTTGCCTGGTGGAGGACGTTGATAATACTTGGAGTCGGTCCCCAATCAACTTCTTTGGTCCTCCATGCCTTCCATGTGAGTCCGACACATTCCTTGATCCATGTAAGCAATTCTGAATATGAAATTAAACACACATCATGGTGCAGCATCGATTCATCAAATGTATTAGACATAATCATGATATAGAATTGATTCACCTTTTGTTGAAAAGCCATTAACATGGTCGTATCTAAGCCGGTTATGTCCTCATCATTGTCCCTTTCTTGGCTGCAAACCGTCCTCGGTTTGGCATTATGGTTGAAGTGAAGGTATAAATTTTGATCAAGTTCTTTCAAATATAATCCTGAAACTTCTAGTAGCGCACATTGCAGCAAACCTTGCTCCCTTTATTGAAAATTGACCTGCAACTCATATCCAATAGAAGAGAAACTAGATATGTGTTTGTTAGCATGGATGCAAGTCATAGTTCGATCACTCGAGGACTCCATTGATGGTGTTTTCAAATCTAAACAAATATATAACCGATGCACCATGTATTTATCATTTTCATCATATTTGCCAATTGCATAAAAAGAACAATGATCCAAACATGGCAAAACAGATTTCTGAAATAAATCTTTCTCTAAACAATTCAGATCATAAAGATAATCAAATTCGATATGAGCTAAATAATTTAAAGAAGATATGATCTTCAACTCTTCTTCCTTACTATCAATGCAATGAAAACTTCTAATTCCAGCATGCATATCATTAGCAACAGAATTTTCACATTCATGCAATAGTTGTGTTGTAGATATAAGTGAAGCATGATCACACAACTCTTCTTTATCACAAGCAACAATATCATCATCTTGTAACAAAGGAAATTCAGCAACAGAATCCACTAATGATTGCTCTAAACTAGCATGAGAAGTGGACAAATTCAGCACATCATAATGAGCAACA
Source organism: Eragrostis nindensis (assembly GCA_012490785.1). NCBI lineage: Eukaryota > Viridiplantae > Streptophyta > Magnoliopsida > Poales > Poaceae > Eragrostis > Eragrostis nindensis. The sequence continues at coordinate 518,565 of JAAXCT010000385.1, forward strand.
TTGTGAGGCAAGGTTACAGCAAGTGCCTCCTCATTTGCTGCAGTAAATTCAGCACTAGAAAAATTACCTTTTCCACCCTCTTGAGTAAAAGAAGGTGCAACGAGTGTCTCATCTTCCTGTCCATGGTTAGCAATAATAGGACAAGCAATAGGTGGTGTCACATCCAAAGATTTGTTAGTGTCACAAATTGGTAGCAAATCAGCCGTTTCTATTTCACTTAAAGTTGTTGCAATCTGATTTTCAGCAATATGTGCAAGCAAAAATAAGTGAGCGATGTGGTCATAAGTTTGAGAACTAAGCATTGTTCGAATTTCAGAATTGAGGTCTCTCATGAATCTACTCATGATATCTTCCATGCATTCATCCAAACCACCAAACATGATAGAAATTTTAAAAACATGATAGTATTCCATCACAGTCCTACTATCTTGTTGCAAATGTTCTAATTTGGTGCGCAAATATTCAGCATAGTATGAAGGAACGTAAACATCTCTAAAATAAAGTTTGAAGTCCATCCAAGATTGTGGAACTTTGTGTCGCCTACAAAGACGTTTCCATTCAGCCAAAGCATCATCGGTGAAAGCGCTAGATGCAGCAAAAATCTTTTCTTGATCGGTTAGATCATACTCATCAAATTCCTTATCTACTTTCATCTCCCAATCAATATATGCTTTAGGATTAAACTTACCAGCGTAGGAAGGCAAGTTTGAATGATGTCCTGAATATTAGGTTGCAACCTAGATGGTTCAAAAATCTCCGTGTCACCTGCCATGATTAGTAGACAACAAGAAACACACACACAAGAAGTATTATGTATGCTCCTATATATCAAGTACTATGATGTGGCTGGTGTATTTCCTTCAATTTCAACTTGTTCAAACAAGCTCTTACAAGTTCTTACCTTGCTGAACAGGAGGTGATGGCAACCAAAAGATCGGCAACCGTGAAAGAAAGTGTATCGGTGCCGCAGCAACAAAACCTGTCAAGCTATAGTCGGATATGTGGAGCTATAGGTGGGCTGAAAATAATGCACAAGGAAATGCTAGCACCACATTAGTATAAAAGCAAGCTGAGTAATTGTTCAACGATGGTACTGTGCTGGTCCTAGCCTAGACCGTGCTAGAGACGCGAGCCTAGACACAAAGGAAGCAAACAAGCACAGACCGAAAACAAGAAGAAACACAATGATCAGCCCCTTTCTTCTTTTTCTTTTCCACTTTTTTTTTCTTCTCTTGTTCTTTCTTTTTTTTTTTTCTTTTTTTTTTCTTTCTTTCTCTTTTTTTTTTCTTTTAGGGCAACCTCAGAAACTGATCATGTGCACAAAAGAATCCAAATGAGCTATTCACCACACACACTTTTTTTTTGGAGAGAACAAGAATATCGCAGCAGAAAGTCTCTGTAGTAAACAATTAATTGCGTGCAGCTCCGAACAGATATGGACGTGCGACTGGATCCAATAGAAAGTAGACTTTATAAGCTTTCTGTGAAGTGCTAGAACACCCCAATCGAAGTTCGTATGTGGTCGTGGTGGCCGTCGCAAGTTGGTACTGTTATGCAGTCCGAACTGCACGTGACAAGAACTCGAAACTCTAAAGGACAAAAATTAAGACCAGCAACTCGACACAAACCGATGTAACCAAAAACTCAACAAGCCTATCTAAGCAGCAGTAGCAAAAGGCACAAAGGGTTTTATAGGATTATGGTAAACTAATCAATTTTTTGGCTGTTTTTGGACGATAGGAAAAAAAAAATTCAGCAAAGAACGATAAATCTCTCACCGATCAACCTTGCTCTGATTACCAAATCATTGTCCCTTTCTTGGCTGCAAACCGTCCTCGGTTTGGCATTATGGTTGAAGTGGAGGTATAAATTTTGATCAAGTTCTTTCAAATATAATCCTGAAACTTCTAGTAGCGCACATTGCAGCAAACCTTGCTCCCTTTCTTGAAAATTGACCTGCAACTCATATCCAATAGAAGAGAAACTAGATATGTGTTTGTTAGCATGGATGCAAGTCATAGTTCGATCACTCGAGGACTCCATTGATGGTGTTTTCAAATCTGAACAAATATATAACCGATGCACCATGTATTTATCATTTTCATCATATTTGCCAATTGCATAAAAAGAACAATGATCCAAACATGGCAAAACAGATTTCTGAAATAAATCTTTCTCTAAACAATTCAGATCATAAAGATAATCAAATTCGATATGAGCTAAATAATTTAAAGAAGATATGATCTTCAACTCTTCTTCCTTACTATCAATGCAATGAAAACTTCTAATTCCAGCATGCATATCATTAGCAACAGAATTTTCACATTCATGCAATAGTTGTGTTGTAGATATAAGTGAAGCATGATCACACAACTCTTCTTTATCACAAGCAACAATATCATCATCTTGTAACAAAGGAAATTCAGCAACAGAATCCACTAATGATTGCTCTAAACTAGCATGAGAAGTGGACAAATTCAGCACATCATAATGAGCAACATTGTGAGGCAAGGTTACAGCAAGTGCCTCCTCATTTGCTGCAGTAAATTCAGCACTAGAAAAATTACCTTTTCCACCCTCTTGAGTAAAAGAAGGTGCAACGAGTGTCTCATCTTCCTGTCCATGTAAGCAATTCTGAATATGAAATTAAACACACATCATGGTGCAGCATCGATTCATCAAATGTATTAGACATAATCATGATATAGAATTGATTCACCTTTTGTTGAAAAGCCATTAACATGTCGTATCTAAGCCGGTTATGTCCTCATCAGTTAGTGTTGTGTAGGTAGAGTTATACGGCGGATATTTCTTTTTTTTATTGCAAAGCATACTGTAGATATTATTTATCCATGAGTGAAGAAAGTGATAAGAATATTTTTAAATCTAAGTGCTGAGGATTTTTCTTAGAATCGTCCCAAGAGTTTCCACTTACTCAACCCAAAAGCATAATTTTTCTTCTTGAGATCAAAGAGAGAGAGATAGAGAGAGACAGAGAGAGTGATGGCTGCATATTGGAGCGGCTGCGAGAGGAGCCAGAGTACTCCTAGGATGAGAGAATGGACGATGGCACGGACTCCACTGACGACGCTAACAACGACTTCAGTGGCAACGCCGTCGACGACTTCAGCAATGACTCCGATGCTGCCTCCAGTGACAGCGACCACGACTCCAGCGACGGTGGCGACGACGTCAATGACTTTGACGACTCCAACGATGACTCTGACACTGCCTCAAACGGCGATAACGTTGTGACAGGCTTCAGCGATGACTGTAAGGTGATGCAGGTTGCGTCTTCGGGTGAGGAGGAAGACGAGGCATTGGATATGCAGGCCAAGGAGGTTGAGGCCTAGCATATGTTCAACCTGATACTAGAGAAGGTGGCAGCGCAGAGGCCGCCGCCGCTAATGTGTCGCTTCTGCTGCTGCTGCAGGACGACGGCGAAGAGGAGTACAAGGCGCCACTACCAAAAGGCCCGTCACCAGGATCCCATTCTATCGCTCAGCCGCCCATCTATCCATTTAACATGCGATACATTTAGGCAAGATACATTATTATATAGATATACTAAAATTGATTAGTCTTGTTTTTAAAAAAATAAAGAATGATGCAATATATAGTAGTATTGTTTTAGAAACAACAGTCTCACGGACAGTTATGGTAAGCTAAACCAGTTTAGTAGGGTTTGTTTGGCACGGTTTTGGATTAAAACAACTTTGCACTTTGAGGCAAAACAGTTTTTCTAGCTTATTCCAAATTAATGTCGAAACAGGTTATCTAGTCAAGCCGTTTGACAAAACAACTTATCTTAATTTTGCCAAAATGAATTATACATGTTAAATGATTGTAGATTAAAAGGATGTTTGGTTCCTGGCCACAGTTGCCACGCCTAAGGTTAAGTATTAGCCACACTTGTGGCTAGCCACATTCTGTGGCAAGAATAGAATGTTTGGTTGGTAACTAAGGTGTGGCAAAATAGTGCGACTATTGTTTGGTTTGTTACCACCAAAGTTTGATAAAATAACATAGCGCATGTTCAAATCACTTTACACATAAAAGAAAATAATTCAATATGCATATATTAGTTAATAAAAATATGCGCAAAAGAGCTAGTACAAAATTAATCCTAACTGAGCTATTAGTACCAAATGTTTTAGAAAAAAAATTTAAATTGCTAAATGAAGGCTCGGTCAAGCAGCATGGTACTCTGACGGGCTGCATGTCATATATATTAAAGAAATTGATGACCGCACGTAATGTGAGAGAGATCGAGCTATTTCAGTCCGCAACTCAGTGGGGTCATGGCAGCTTTGGCAGTGTGGCGCGCGGCGTGATGGTGTGGCGTGAAAAAAGTTCGCCACAGTTCGTGTGAGAAAAAGTGTGACGGAAGGCTCCTGTGGTTGTGGCAATCCTAACTTTATTCATCAAGCAAACATCAACCAAAGTTGTTGTGGCAAGCCTAATGTTAGGTGCGGCAATGTGTGGCAAACATCCTCTAAGTTTAAGCTCCAATTCCTTCATACATTGTGTAATATTGAAATAAAAATAATTACAACTATTAAATTAAATAATAAATAAATATAAATATTTTTTTTAAAAAAGTTTGTAAAATAGTCAAATGTAGCCTAGTTTCGAAGATCTTGCCGCAACGATCGTAATAAAGTGTAACCGATATACAACTCGCACGTTCGATTTATGTCTACGGATATTTTAATCAAAGCAGACGTTGTTCTAAATATTAGTGGACCCTGACTGTAGGTAGAATCTACTTCGTCCATTCCTATTTATCCGTCGTTTTGGCCAGATCAAGATTTGCCCATTTAACTATCGTTCTCGAGTTACGAGGTAACTTTTCTGATCTCTGCAGTCCATCCGCACGGTAAAACCAACAGGCTGCTGCCCACTTTCTCTCTCAGCGGGCCCCACTCATTGTTGACCTAATAGGTTGCTACCACCGTGCTCTGGGAACAAGCATTTCCGGTTTCTGCCTCTGAGCCGCTACGCACCTGTCGCTCTCATACTACCTGCTCCCGTCTAGAAAGATGCTTTACTTTGGTTTTACCACTTTTACTAGAGCGACACATAAAAAGAATCGGAGAGAGTAGTAATAATCTATTAAAAGCTACTATTTTCTTCTTCTGTTTCTACCTTAAATTCATAAATATATTTTATCCTCAAAAATAGAAAGATAAGTTGTTATAAAATCCCTCGTTTGGTTGTTTTGAAACGTGAGATGACGGCAAATTAGTTTTGCCGTTTTCCATCTTTCCAAACGTTTTCCCGAGCTTCCCGCTTCCAGCGTCTCCATCCGTCCAGACTCCAGAGTCCAGACCGTACCAGTCAAAGTCGTGGGGAGCCGCCGCCGTCGCAGGCAGCAGCACGGGCAGGGAAGCCCTTCTTCCAGCAGGCAGCAGCACGGGCAGAGCCAACCGCCGCCGCCACCGACTTGGGCGACGCTACCGGCGCTTCCGGCGGCGGCGGGAAGGGGACGGGAAATGCGGAGAGCAGCCGAGCAAGTTCCTCATGTGGAACGCCAGCAGTCTGCTCCTCCGGATGAAAAGCGCTCCTAGTTCGGCACCCGCCTCGACACCGACGTCATCTGCGTCCTGGTTGGTAAGCAACGAACGGTCTTCCATTCCGCGTTCTACCTTCATCTGGAATTTCTTTCCGAGAGGTTTTGTCTGCAATCCTAATCGCTGTCCGGTGTTGGGGGCATTTCGTCAAGCAGGCTGGGGCCTTGGGGAAGTATGTGTTGGATTTCCTCTTCTGAGGCGCAGATTAATCCGATTAGGTGGTTTCGTGTTGTTAGATGTTTATCACTGGCCAAGGTTGTTCTAGATGTTACCTTAGAGCTCATCGTAGGTGAAACCAACAGCGCGTGTTTCTTGCAAAATTGCAAGCGATTGCAAGCAGGTGCATACTATGGCACACTAATGACTGAATATGACCTTTGACAAATCCGGTTGCTCGTCTTTGTTTCATTCTGCTTAGAATACTGGACAGATTGTTATCCTCTGTTTATCACACAGTTAAGCTTTAAGACTTCAACTTATTGCTTTTATAGCGATCAATTGGTTCCATCTGTCTCGTTTGGGGCAGGGAAATGTGTCACCTGTCATCCGAACTCATAAGTCCTACAAAACAATGAACTGCGAATCATTATAAGTGAATGATGTACCGATTCGGAAATGAGGAAACCAGCCTATCTCTTTTGAACATGAAGCTGAATAATAAAGGAATACAGACACCTCAGAGGTGTGTTTGAGATTTCAGAGTAGGCAGGATAGGCAAAGAGCATATGTGCAGACCCAAGCCTCAGACTTTTTGTGAATGTTTCATAAAATTAGGATCCTTAATCTGAGCTTATTTTATAATAAATAGGTAGAAAAGGATAGAGAAAGATGGACATTTCAGGTTTTCCCCTCCTCCAATCTACTTGAACTGCCTATGACATCTTAAGCAGCCATAATGCAAACTCTACCATTATTTCTGATTTATATGTTGGTTATGCTTGCATTATAAGGTAAATACTATTGAAATGAGATTGAGTGGAGACAGTTTGAATAAGAATATGCTATGTAGTAGGAAGGTTCAGATTAGTTAAACTCCACATATCTCCAAGAGCCTGCTGCTTCTCCACTCTCTGGACAGCCTGTCCTAAATTTCTTGTATATTCAAACTGTCTCCATCAGAAATGTGACATTGGATTCTAAGGATAATACCTTGCTAAAGAATGTTAGGTTATGCCGTTTTAAAGATAATAAATTACCTTGAAGAAATAAAACACTGAGGCCAAGGTTATCATATGTGTCTTCATCTATGGATGATGCACTGATGCTATGGAAAGAGGCAGATAAGCTGCTGCATTGGTGCGTGGATGCCACAGCTGATCTGTTGACGAAGTCTGTAGGTAAAGATATCCTGAAGGATCATGGATGCAGTCCTATAAATTTTTGATGTAATTGTGTTCGATGATAGTTCGTTGCAGTTTTTCCTGCTCTGTTTTTACCATTTTAGTAATTTTGGTAGATATGCACCTACGGTGTTATCAATCTTTTATTGGATTATGTTGGTCTGACAAGAAGCAGGGAGCCTATAAAAATCAAGATTTGCGAAAAGAGATTTATGTTGCATATATTTCGTCTTCTTTTCATGAAACTCCTTTTGCACACAAAAGCCATAATGCAGGGTAGTACAAGATATAACTATTCTGGCAATTTTTTTTTTTCGAGAACGTGCGGAGCACGTATTTCATTAAGAAGAAGAGTGAGAATTACAAGACGACCCGAAGGTTCAAAACAGACACAGAAAAACAAAACAACAGAGAGACAAAGCAAAAAGAAAAGAACAACAGAACGGCAACCGCCCCACGCAGGAGGCGAAGACAGAAGGAAAACTACGCAGACCCTAAGCTGGAGAAGACTATCCGCCTAAACTCCTAGGTACCAGCAGCCTCCTCAACTTGGAGAACCTGGCCGAAGACCAAAGCGACGCCTCATCCATGATTTGCTGCGCTAGCGCGACCGGTTGTAGGGCTTGGAATTCGAACACCCTTTTGTTTCGTTCTTTCCAAAGCCTCCACGCGACCAAGATAACTAAGGTATCAAACCCCGGTCGTTTGTCCTTGACAACTAGCTTGCGTGACCTGAGCCACCATTCGACCATTGGTGGGGCTTCGGCGTCCGGCGCGACATGCTGCAGCCCCAACCGCCGTAGTACACGGAACCAAGTCTCTCTACTGTGGACACAATGCAGGAGAAGGTGATCCAATGTTTCTGAGTCCTGTGCACATAGCGCACAAATGTCGTCATCACGAAGGCTGTGGCGGAGCAGCCTATTGGAGGTCCAACATCTCTCATGGAGGACCAGCCAGAAGAAGAAACGACAAGTGTTTGGGGCTTGGGTTTTCCATAATATTCGCGCCCCAAGAACCTCTGTTTGCCCAATGAAAAAAGCTTGGTATGCGCTCGACGCTGTGAAGCGACCATCGGTAGTCCATTTCCAACGAAACTGATCGGGTTCAGTGGATAGGACGACCTGTGATGTTAGGTGCAGGACTCTAAAGAACCCAAGGATAACCTGGACAGTGAGTGGTCCTTTGATGTCCCGGGACCAACGACGCCTAATAAGGGCGTCTGAAACTAATCTAGTATTGCGGGTCATAACTGGCACCGCATCGACCAAGTGCGGGGCAATGGAGGCAATTGAACGACCATCTAGCCAGTTGTCTCACCAAAACAGGGTTGCCTTCCCATTCCCCACGACCACCGAGGTTGCTAAGTCGAAAAGCGCCTGCGCGGAGGTACTTGTAGAAACTGGCAGAGTGGCCCAAGCTTTGTCAGGCGACCCGGGCAAGCCAATTCCAGCGGAGCCGTAGTGCCCAGCCCGAGAGTTTAAGGTCCCGTAAGCCCAACCCTCCAAGCGGCAGGGCACGGCAAACCTTGGTCCAAGCAACCGCACAATGCCCTCCAGAGACTGCTTCAGTACCCTTCCAAAGGAATGCTTTCATTATCTTCTCAATGGCATTGATTGCCCATTTTGATAAGCCGACCGCAATGGAAAGGTAGACTGGAATTGCCGAGAGGGTGACCTTAGTGTGAATCAGACGACCACCCTTATTCATTAGTCTGCCTCGCCACGCTGGTAGCCTGTCAGCGACGTTATCGACTAGAGGTTGCAGGTCCGTTTTGGAAAGCCTCCAAATGGAGAGGGGCATGCCCAGGTATTTACAGGGGAACTCCCCCTCCTCGCAGGGGAGGAAGGATGCAACCCGCAGAACCTCCTCCTCAGAGCAACGGATGGAGTAGAAGTTGCTCTTAGAGTAGTTTGTGGCCAACCCTGTGGCTTCTTCGAAGATACGCAAGATCTCCATAATAAGTATGAGATCTTGCACGACCGGTGAGATGAAGAATATAACATCATCCGTTTATAAGGAGATACGGAACCTCGCCTTAGGGACACCTAGAACAGTCTGGTAGAATCAGCGAGGGCCACCAGGGCATTCAGTGCCTCCATGACGAGGATGAACAGCATAGGCGAGAGCGGATCTCCTTGGCGTAGTCCTCTCGCGTGACAGATACGACGACCTGGGTTCCCATTAAGCAAGATTTTTGTGCTTGCTGAAGAAAGGATAAGGGAGATCCAGTCTCTCCACCACAAAGGGAACCCCATATGCCGCAAAACATCTAACAGAAAAGGCCACGATACCGAATCGAATGCCTTTGCTATATCAACTTTAAGCAGGATGCGGGCTGCACGCTTCTGATGCAGCGCCTTCGCTAGCCCCTACACATATCTGAAGTTATCATGAATATAACGACCTTTGATGAAGGCACTTTGATTGTGTCGAACTAACTGGGGAAGAAAAGGAGCTAGCCTATTCGCCAACCCTTTGGAGAACAACTTCCCAAAACTATGGATTAGACTGATGGGTCTGTAATCCGACACGACCGTGGGTTCTAACTTTTTTGGTAACAGGATTAAAAGAGCATCATTAAGATGGTGGAAGCTTCGTCCGTCCATGGAAGACAGGGCGTTAAATCCTGCTACAATATCATCTTTAATGATCGACCATGCAGTTTGATAAAAACGCCCTGTGAATCCATCGGGACCTGGAGCCTTATCTGGCGGAAGCTCCCTGATTATTCGCCAAATCTCCTCCTCTGAGAAGGGCGCCGCCAATTCCTCTAGGTGAAGACTGGGTAATCCTAAAGCCTGAAGGTTTAGAAGTAAAGATCTATCTTTGTTGCGACCAATCACGTTGTCAAAGAAAGCAAAGGCAGCATCCGCTTTGGCTTCCTCTGTTACTGCAGTACGACCATTTTCGGAGAACGAGTGTATAAAGTTTTTCCTGCGCCTGTGTGAGGCATGAAGGTGAAAAAGCTTTGTGCTAGCGTCTCCTTCAGATAACCAGTTTAGGGACGACCTTTGGCGGGCAATAGTACGTTGTAGCGATGTAAGTGCAAGGTATTTCAGCTTGACCTGTCGCCGCAGCGATAGTTCAGCAGGCGAGAGCGACCTACTTTCCTGTGCGACATCCAGCCTCAATATGATTTCTTTCGCGATTTCGACCTGCGACCGAATGCTACCCACGGATCGGCTACTCCAGCTTTGCAGGCCGCGTGCAGTCGACCTTAGCTTTTGGTCAATGTAAGCTTCATGACCATTGGAGTGTTTGGAAACCCCAAAGGTATGAATGTTTTGGTGATTGGATGACCCTTAGTATGTGACTAACATTTCATGTAGGAGTTTGATCAATGGTCACATATGAAGAAAGCTCCGTCCGTTGGTGGTGTACGCCGACACACCCTAATTCAAACGTCAAGGATGATTGGTTGCCTTCATCTACACAAGAACGGACTTGATGGAGTCGCGGAGAAGATATGGATCAAGGCTAAGGACATGCTAGACCAAGCGAGTGTTGCTTGGTTAGATGATAGCTTGAGTCCATAGGAAAAACCGAACTATCAAGAGGGTTCAAGTTGGTTCTCTTAGGTACTCAATAGTGTAGAGATCTTTGGATGCAAATGTGAGTCTCTCGGACACTTGGAGTAGAAGAGAAGAAGTGAAGGAACCAAGAAGGATGAAGTTGGAGTCGAGGATCGAAGAGGAGATCAAGATCAGCTTCAGCAGAAGCCACCGTATGATACGGTGCCAGTCACCGTACGAGAAGAGAAGTCCAGATGAGGTGATGACCTGGCAGAGAAGATGGAGTCACCGTATGATACGGTGAGGTGGTCACCGTATGATACGGTGGTCACCGTATGATTTCCAGAGACTTGGCAGTTGGCTGGAAGCTGAAGAGAAGAAGTCACCGTATGATACGGTGGAGGTCACCGTATGATACGGTGAACCCAAGAAGATGAAGACCAGAGAATGAAGTTGCTCTGGTAGGTGAGAAAGGAGTCACCGTATGATACGGTGCTACAGTCACCGTATCATACGGTGGTTACTATGGTGACTGTATCGACAGACTGCTTTTTGGCAACGGCTAGTTTGAGGTTGGAGGCCTATATATAGCTGGTTACCTACCCCTTTGAGGGTCTCTTGGCCACTGGAATAGTTGAGGAAGACAGGGAGAAGCCAAGAGCAAGAAGAGGAAGCACTTGAGAAGGATTTGGAGTGATCCTAGTGCTTGAGAGAGTAACAAGTTGCATCCATTGATCTATAGGCTAGGGAGTGCTTGAGAGAGTCAAGTTAAGCTGTTACTCTTGGTCTATGGCAAGACCTAGACCGGTTAGGCGTTGGTGTTGAGCTGTCCAAGGAGATTGTGGAAGCTAACACAAGTTTGTACACGGTCTTGGAGCTTCCCGTGCGAAAGAAGCATCACTAGTGGAGCGCCCTTTGACACGCATCACGTGCGGAGCCTTACCTCCGGAAGAGTACCCGGGATCGAGCCCGGCGGGACGTGCCCGCGACTTCACTCGGAGGGTGAAGTGTGCTCTAGGAGGGATCGCCTTCGAGCGGAGGGACGGGGTCGAGACTCCGGCGGGAGTGACCCAACGTGGAGTAGGGGAAGGCGCCATCCTTCCGAGACCACGGGAAAAATCATGAGCATTCCTATCCTTATCTCCTTTACTTTCTAGCATTTACGCTTCCGCATTTACTTATGTGCTAGTAGAATTGCTTGATAGGTTGTCTCTTTACTACTTGGTAGAATTGCTTGTTAGAGTGTTGCTTGTTGCATAGACTAGATTGTGTGCGCGCATCGCTAGCTTCTTGTTGTCACCATATCTAGTCTTGCTAGCCTCACGCCTAAAGTACGTTTGGGAGAAATTGTTGATACACCGATTCACCCCCCCCCCCTCTCGGTGCCCTTGATCCTTTCAAGTGGTATCAGAGCCTCGTTGCTCAAATAGGGCTTAACCGCCTTGAGTAAGGATGCCGGGAGGTAGTGGACCGCCCCCGTTCGATGGGACCGACTATGCCTATTGGAAAGCTCGCATGCAAGCTTACCTCGAGGCTCTTGATCCTATCGCATGGGAGGTGACAAGTTCCGGTGTCTCTCTAAGGACTCCCATTGGTACTTTTGATGTGAATCTCGCAAAGGCAAATGCTAAAGCTAAAAATGCCTTGTTTGAAGCTATCACTAAAGAGGTCTTTGCTCGAGTCAAGTCCGCGGGTACCGCTCATGAAGTATGGACACAAATTCAACAAATTCATGAGGGTTCCACGGACGTGAAAGAGGAAAGGTACTATGTGCTAAAGAACAAATATGATGACTTTGCCATGTCTTCAAATGAGCTAATCAATGACACTTACTCTCGCTTGAATGTGCTTGTAGAGGATATCAACTCTCTCGGTGTGAAGGACAAGATTGATGATGGTGACCTTGTGCAGAAGATCATGAGGATTCTCCCAAGGGAGAAATATGGAGCACTCATCACATGTCTTTTCAACACCGACATGCGAGACCTCACCACCCACAAGCTACTTGGGAAGATCACCGCCTTCAAGAGCTACAACCTTGACAAGAAGCTTGATGAGAAACCCTCCAAGAATCTTGCTTTTGCATCCGAGGGGTCAAGCAAGAAGATGAAGAAGGTCGTGACTTAAGATTCAAGTGATGAAGAGCTTGAAGAAGATGTTGAAGACTTGTTGCAACTTCATCCAAATGACCTAGCACTCCTCATGAAGAGAAGCAACTTCTTCAAGAGAAGATTCATCAACAAGAAAGATGCCGAGTGCTACAATTGTGGGGAGAAAGGTCACTTTGCCAAGGAATGCACAAAGCCAATCGAGAAGAGCAAGAAGAAGACTCAAGAGTCAAGCGATGATGAAGAAGAAGACCCTAGAAGCAAGTACAAGACAAGGAAGAGGTTTGTCAAGAAGGAAAGCTCTAGAGGCAAAGACAAGAGAAGATCATCTCGCAAGGGACTGTATGTTGGAGAGTGGGTCACGGACGATGAGAGTGATGAAGAAGAAAGTGATGACGCATCCTCCAAGGGCAAGAAGATGGCCGGCATTGCTTTCACAAACATGTCCGAGACTCTACCTCCACCACCTACTTGCTTGATGGCCAAAGATGATGATAGTAGCGATGAGGATGAGAAGAGTGAGTCCGAGGAAGAGTTTGGTGAAGAGTATAAGCCCACTTATGAGGAACTCTTGGATAGCATTCTCCTAACCGGCAAGATGCTCAAGAGAAAGGACAAGACCATTGCTCGGTTGGAGAAGAAACATGAAGTGGCCGCTTTCCGAGTCCGTCAACTTGAAGGTGAACTTAGGGACATATCCATCTCTCACAAGGTTCTTAATGAGGACTATAACAAGCTTGAGGAAGACCACATGAAGCTCAAGGAGAAGTCCAAGTTACTAGAGGATGAGCTCAAGCACCTTTCCACCTCTCTCATAACCTTGGATGAGAGCTATGACAAGCTCAAGGTTGATCACAAGAGGCTCAACGACAAGTTCAAGGTTCTTGAGGAGGAACATCAATCCATCCTCGAAAAGAGTAACACTTCTTCTTCTAGTTCATCTATTTCCGATTCTTCATATATTACTTGTGATGAACTAACTCCCTCTCTTGAGAGCATCTCTCTTGATGAGAAAATCTTGAAGGAATATCATCAACTCAAGGAGGAGAGAGCTTCGGTGATGGACGGCTTCGAGAGGCTCACGAGGGGAAGGACCATTCATAAGGAGATACTTGGTCGGAACTTTGTGAACAACCCCGGGCACAAGGGACTCGGCTCCTACCCCGCCGCCATCAACCTCATCGGCAAGGACGAGGACATTCCACCTTGGGTAGTCCCTCTCATGGCGGACGACTACTATTGTGAGAAGTGTTGCCGTGACGGGCACACTAGCAAGAATTGTCCCAAGGTGAGAAGTTCCAAAGTTTTGCCTAACGCTAACTTGTTCAATGAGAATACACACTACAAGCTCTTTAGGGACAAGCGGGGCAAGGTGAAGGCAAAGGCTCTTGGATCACCCGACAAGAGGAGGATGATGAGGAAGATTTGGGTGCCCAAATGCATAGTTGACCTTGAGAGGCCGACCAAGTGCGAGTGGGCTCCCAAGACCAAGACCTAGAAGGGTGATGGTGGTGGACCGTGTGCCATGATGATGATCCATGAACGTCCACCACAAGCTTTGAGTGCTTCATCGACAAATCTACTCTTCAAGGAGGTAACTTGTATCATAGTAGTTTCTTTTCTTGCATTGCTTGCATGGTAGCTAGGTGCTCCTTTGTGAACTAGTTTGTTTACATCCATGCATGTGTAAATAACTAAAAAAAAAAAGAACAAAAAATTAGTTCGAGGTCTAACTTTCTCAAGATAGCTATGAGCAAGGGGGATGCTTGAGTTGGTGGACCGATGGACTCAAGGCAAGGTTTGGCTCATAGTGAGTAAGCTTGAGAGAGGCTCAAACTTGACCTTGAGTAGGTTTCCTTTATGCGTTGTCTTAACTTTGCTTGCATACACATGGCATATTTACTTTCTCTTGCATTTGTATGATATGCTTATCTCATGCATTGCATATAGGAAATCACAAAGGAGTTGTCACACTATGAGGAAGTGCTTCATTCGCAATATGATCTCACATCTCATAGAAGTGTGACTAAAGAAAAGAATTGCGCTTCATGCCCATTGAGTCTTGCTAAATGATCCTCAAGGTTAAATCTACTTGCACGGATCATAGGCAAAGGGCTCATACATACCCCTCCTTTAGTTTTATCTCTTTTGGTTCTTATTGGTTGCATCTTATTTACCGTTTGAAAAATTACTATAAGCCTATGCGCAACCTATATTGGTTTATTTTCAAAGGAGTGTTTGAGTGTTCCCTTTCTAGTCCATGCATGGTGTTTATTTGGTTTTTGTGTGAGATGTATGGACTTAGAAAGAAATTCCTTGAAATCAGCTTTTCTGGGGTTCACCGTATCATACGGTGGTAGTCACCATAATATGCGGTGAGGCTTCTGCCCCTGATCTTCTGCGAGCTGACATTTACTGTCACCGTATCATACGGTGCCAGTCACCGTATGATACGGTGACCGTGGCTTCCACGCCAAGCTCTTGGAGATCACCGCATCCTACGGTGCCTATCGTCGCATCATACGGTGACCTATACTTTGACCGTTATCATTTCCAATCTGAGCCGTTGATTCAAACTCTAATCAATCTCGGCCGTTCGTTCTGTTTTACCCTAACCCACCGTACATCTCCCTGTTACTGTGCAAACTTCACCGCCGCCGTGCTCACGCGCGCCCTCGCCCGTACGCCGCCGCGCCTCCTCGCCACCGACGAGCTCGCCGCCGCGCCACCACTCCACCACTAGCAGCCGCGCTCGCTCCTCTGCTCCACGCGCCCGCGCTACCGCTCCTCCACCTCGCAGCGCCGCCGCACTACTTCACCGAGCCACCGCGCCGCCGCACTACCGCGCCACCGCCGCGCCTCGCCGTCGACTTGAGCCGCCGCCGTCGACTCCCTCTGCGCCGCCGAGCTGCTGCTCGCGCACAGGAAGAAGAGGACCGAGTCCAGCTCGCCTTCGCCGTCGACGTCGTCGCCTCTCTCTTTTCGGTGAGGTCACCGACCAAAATCAAACCTTTTTCCGGCGAAATTGATTCAATTACTCGCAATGCACAGTAGCAGGAATCCTTATCCTAGGGCAATTTGTTAGCCTTTCACTCCATTCATCGATAATGTGCCCAAAATTGTGTAGGAGTTCATCTATGTCTAGCTCATATAGCATGTTTTTGCTTTTTCCCTACAGCTAGCTTAGTTGAATTTCCAGTCTATATGTCGAAATTGTCGTACAGTTCGATCTTTTATTACGACATATAGGCTCTAGAGTCATGATCGAGCAAATTGTCATCTACTTAATCATGTCACTAGCTGATCCTCACTTAGTGCCACATTGATTCGATCGCGTAGCTTTATGTGCACTAGTTGGTCTCCACTCATAATCGACAATGCCGTAGTTCCTCTTTTCATATAAATTGCCGGCATTGTGTCCTTCACCTCAGCGCTAGGGTTTCACATAGACTTTTACGCGCTTACCTACGATTCTTGCTTGTAGATTATATTAGGTTATTCTATACTCATATACCCTGTCTATCTCCTATCGTGCAGTGGCAGTTGTCAGTTGAGCAGCCCAGAGGACAGTGACAGTTGGCAGTGCAGAGTTCTCAGTGGACGGATTTAGGGCCAAGCCCTTGATCCTATCTTTGTGGCAGTCAGCTTGTCAGTGGACGGGTTGGTGGGCCAAGCTCACTCGCCCTATCTTGTCAGCGGCAGCTTGACAGTTGGCAGATATGGCTAGAGACAGAGGCAGAGGCAGAGGTGACCAGGACAGGGGGAAGGGTAAGGCCAAGATTGTCGAGGAGTCCAAGAGAAAGAAGCCGAGGGTTACTGTTCACACAGGCAACCCAGCAGATGACAGAGCGATCTCCCACGCACTTCAGGGTTACTCTCCACCTAGAGAGAGCACAGGTTTCCAGATCAGGGAGAGAGCTGGTACAGTCCAGGGGGAGCAGACACCCCTGAGGAGGTCCACTAGACAGAGAGGTGCACCGCAGCAGACTCCGGCCATCCCTGAGGTTGGTCCGTCGAGGACTGCGCAGCAGCAGGCTGTACCCGCAGAGGACAGCTCCAGCTCCAGCTCCACCTCCAGCTCAGACAGTCAGGGCTCTGGAGGATTCTACAGAGACACTCCTCCTGACCAGGATCCAAAGGTTCTGAAGAAGAGGGCAGAGAGAGCAGAGATGGCAGCTCTGAGAGCTTCAGGCTACCCGGCTCTTCTTCAGTCAGACATGCTCAAGATCAAGGGGGAGACCATCAAGGCAGCTAGACAGGTTGACAGGATGACTTGGGCACCAGTTGCTAGAGATCCAGAGGCTGGCCCCAGGTACTGGACAGTGCTGCAGAGGAGGATAGGCGAGGCCTATCACAGGAGGGAGACCACCAAGGGGGACAAGCTGTATGCGAAGCACTCTCACGTTACAGCAGCTCGTCTCTCCTTGGCTGCAGGGAAGGACGTGTCACAGTCCTTGAGCTTCATGAGAGGACTCCAGACCTTGCTGACTACTCCGATGAGGTACAGGAGCAACATTGTCAGAGAGTTTTACTCTTCTCTTTGGGTTGCTGAGGACAGGTCAGAGGTGTGGTTCATGTATAATGGACAGCCTTGCAGGTGGACCAGAGAGGAGATCAGGGCAGCCCTGAATGCAGACACGTTTGAGCGGACCCTCCACGGGCTCGCTAATGAGGGAGTCAGGCCACCTCGTAGACCGGTAGGAGGAGTTGAGCCTCCAGATGCTGATATGTCAGTTGCTTCTCCTCCTCCGTATCCGGAGAACTACAGCAGGATGCCCAACAGATTGACACATGAGGCTAGAGCTATCAGGGCACTTCTCAGCAGGACCATCATTCCCAGAGGTGGATACCAGGACATGATCTCTTGCTTGTTCCAGTGGGGTATTCTTTCACTGATCAGTCACATTCCTTTTGATCTTGTTGACCTGATTCTGAGTCAGATGGAGGATATCCTTGCAGAGAGAGTGGGCTCCAGAGTTCTCCCATTTGGACCTTATATTTGCTATCTTCTCTGGATGACTGGCTACATGTCCTATGAGACGTACTCTACACTTCCTGAGGTTACTTCTGAGTACGTGCTCCTACCCCCCACAGACAGACGAGTTCTCAGGAGGGCTACTGCTTCACAGGGTAGTGCTTCTCAGTCCACAGCAGGGGATGGAGCTGGTGGCAGCGGAGCTACAGAGGAGACAGGCCAGGACTTCTCACACGCCTCACCTGCGCCTCATCACGACATACCAGAGGTGATGCCAGAGGTTCTAATGACAGCACCACACTCAGCTCCAGCAGCAGCAGCCACTGACCCCTCCATTCTTGCACAGCTTGAGCATCTCAGACGAAGGGTTGAGAAGCAGGACAGGTGGAGAGCTCAGCAGGAGCAGAGAGATGCCACACACTTAGAGTTGACCAGGCAGGTTGCTGACACTCTCAGGGCCACTCAGCTGACCAACCAGACTATCTTTGGTTCTTTTGCTGCAGCTTTTGGGTATGTGGGTCAGTTCATTCCAGGGATGCCTTCTTTCCCACCAGTGCCACTACCGTCGATGATACCTCCTCCAGCTTTTCAGTTGCAGCAGCCCCCAGCAGCACCAGGCTTCTTTGCTTCGATGCTCTCAGCCCCAGCTACACCTTCAGGCCAGACTTCCCAGGGTTTGATGAGCTCGACCTTCGCTGGAGTGACAGAGATGGCAGGACCTTCTCAGGCTGGTCCCTCTCAGGCAGGACCGTCTTCGTTTCCTTTTCTGTCACCTGGTCAGTTTATGACACCGTCTGCCTTCTTGATGAGTACTACTCCAGTTCGTGGGCAGGGACTTGCTACTTCAGCTGCTCAGCTCTCTTCTCCGCTAGCTGCACGTTCACTTGACTTCAGTGAGATAGAGACAGTTCCAGTCTCAGCCCAGACAGCCTCAGGTTCAGCTCCACTTTCTACTACTACAGAGGCAGTGGTCACTACGACAGTTGCAGCGTCTGAGGAGATGACCGGGACCTTCGACCTCACAGACTTTGGCTATACTCGTGAGGAGGTAGATGCAGCTCTCGCTACCAGACAGGATCCTCCACGCAGGACACTCTCACCTTCTGGCAGCTTCACTTGGACTCCCAGTCGTTCTCCTTCTCCGTCAGTTCACTCAGCTTCTGATGATGAGGTAGTCCAGTATGCAGTACAGCTTGAGCAGACCCTTCTTCAGACAGACTCTCCTAGGATAGCTTATAGACAGCTTGTGCCGTACACGCCACTCTTTCAGCCTCTGGAGTCTTTGGAGATGCCGCGGATTTGGACTTGGACACCTCCAGTGCCACCTTCTCAGCAGCAGCAGGACAGTGCTCAGACTACTGCCAGTTCTTCAGCACCTGCTGCCACTGCACCACCTCCAGACACCGACGCGTAGGATAGCGTATATCTCTTCTCTATGATCTTTTTGGTCCTTGGTGCCAAAGGGGGAGAGAATGTGTCTAGGGGGAGTTGGGAGTGAGACTTGATCGAGATTGTGGGGGAGTCTGGTGTTTCTATTGTATATTCTTTTGGAGTTCGTGGTTCTTAATGTGCTTGGTTTTCTTTGTCTCGGTGTTTAGCACATTAAAAATGCACTTGGTTTCTTTTTCATACTCAGTTCTTGTTATATATATATATATATGCCTGATGTTCTTGTGTATGCTTGTGTACCTGCGATGATATGTGCACTAACTTGCTTTTGCAGGACTTATGTTTTATCATATCATTGCAGGGGTGTTGGTCATAGCTCACTTGGCTTATTTCTTAGTTATCACCTACTGTGCACTAACTCTATTTTTGCAGGTGATACATTTCTTGAGCTATGACCCACGCTTTCTCTATTCATCATGATCTTTGCTTTATCTATCTTATATCATGATGCATAGTTGTTATCTTGTTCGAGATGCCGCTTTGCTCTTGCGTTCTCCATGTTCTTTTGATGAGCGGTCTACCTTTTGCTTAATCTCATATCCTTTCATCTCGATCAATCCTTGCGCTTTATTTCCTTATCCTTTACATCTTTTGATGTCTTACATTCATGTTGTCACCAATCACCAAAAAGGGGAGATTGTAAGCTTCATGACCATTGAAGTGTTTGGAAACCCCAAAGGTATGAATGTTTTGGTGATTGGATGACCCTTAGTATGTGACTAACATTTCATGTAGGAGTTTGATCAATGGTCACATATGAAGAAAGCTCCGTCCGTTGGTGGTGTACGCCGACACACCCTAATTCAAACGTCAAGGATGATTGGTTGCCTTCATCTACACAAGAACGGACTTGATGGAGTCGCGGAGAAGATATGGATCAAGGCTAAGGACATGCTAGACCAAGCGAGTGTTGCTTGGTTAGATGATAGCTTGAGTCCATAGGAAAAACCGGACTATCAAGAGGGTTCAAGTTGGTTCTCTTAGGTACTCAATAGTGTAGAGATCTTTGGATGCAAATGTGAGTCTCTCGGACACTTGGAGTAGAAGAGAAGAAGTGAAGGAACCAAGAAGGATGAAGTTGGAGTCGAGGATCGAAGAGGAGATCAAGATCAGCTTCAGCAGAAGCCACCGTATGATACGGTGCCAGTCACCGTATGATACGGTGACTGCGAGAAGAGAAGTCCAGATGAGGTGATGACCTGGCAGAGAAGATGGAGTCACCGTATGATACGGTGAGGTGGTCACCGTATGATACGGTGGTCACCGTATGATTTCCAGAGACTTAGCAGTTGGCTGGAAGCTGAAGAGAAGAAGTCACCGTATGATACGGTGGGGGTCACCGTATGATACGGTGAACCCAAGAAGATGAAGACCAGAGAATGGAGTTGCTCTGGCAGGTGAGAAAGGAGTCACCGTATGATACGGTGCTACAGTCACCGTATCATACGGTGGTTACTACGGTGACTGTATCGACAGACTGCTTTTTGGTAACGGCTAGTTTGAGGTTGGAGGCCTATATATAGCTGGTTACCTACCCCTTTGAGGGTCTCTTGGCCACTGGAATAGTTGAGGAAGACAGGGAGAAGCCAAGAGCAAGAAGAGGAAGCACTTGAGAAGGATTTGGAGTGATCCTAGTGCTTGAGAGAGTAACAAGTTGCATCCATTGATCTCTAGGCTAGGGAGTGCTTGAGAGAGTCAAGTTGAGCTGTTACTCTTGGTCTATGGCAAGGCCTAGACCGGTTAGGCGTTGGTGTTGAGCTGTCCAAGGAGATTGTGGAAGCTAACACAAGTTTGTACACGGTCTTGGAGCTTCCCGTGCGAAAGAAGCATCACTAGTGGAGCGCCCTTTGGCACGCATCACGTGCGGAGCCTTACCTCCGAAGGAGTACCCGGGATCGAGCCCGGCGGGACGTGCCCGCGACTTCACTCGGAGGGTGAAGTGTGCTCTAGGAGGGATCGCCTTCGAGCGGAGGGACGGGGTCGAGACTCCGGCGGGAGTGATCCAACGTGGAGTAGGGGAAGGCGCCATCCTTCCGAGACCACGGGAAAAATCATGAGCATTCCTATCCTTATCTCCTTTACTTTCTAGCATTTACGCTTCCGCATTTACTTATGTGCTAGTAGAATTGCTTGATAGGTTGTCTCTTTACTACTTGGTAGAATTGCTTGTTAGAGTGTTGCTTGTTGCATAGACTAGATTGTGTGCGCGCATCGTTAGCTTCTTGTTGTCACCATATCTAGTCTTGCTAGCCTCACGCCTAAAGTACGTTTGGGAGAAATTGTTGATACACCGATTCAACCCCCCCCCCCCCCTCTCGGTGCCCTTGATCCTTTCAGTCAATGGTGCGCAGTGGATCCTCCACTGGACACGGAATGTTCCAACCATCCTTAACTGCGTCTAGGAAGCCTTCAAACTTGGGCCAGATAGCCTCGAAGCGGAAGCAACGTTTCTGCTGCCATGAGGAGTCGGTTTGCAGCAACAGTGGTGCGTGATCAGAGCACCTGGATGAAAGCGCGTGGAGCATGGCATTGGGGAAAATATCTTCCCAGTCTACTGTCACGAACATCCGGTCAATGCGCTCTAAAGTGGCATATTGTCTTTCGTTGCTCCATGTAAACAGACGACCATGGAGAAAAATTTCAGAGAGTTCAAGGTCATTGAGGACCTGCCTGAAGCGACCCATTAAACGTCGATTTAATCTGTCATTGTTCTTATCCTCAGCTTTGTAAATTAAGTTAAAGTCCCCACAAATCATCCAAGGCCCGGCGAACATCGACCTCACATCTTTAATTTCCTGAAGAAACTCAATTTTTTCCGCGACCGATTGTGGCCCGTAAACTGTCGACAACCGCCAGCTAGGCTGCGATGGGTTGGCCGCCGATCTCACTTTAACTGTGATGGAAAACGACCGGAGGATAGGGTTTGTTACCACCCACTCCTCTTTTTTCCATGCGACCAGTATGCCTCCACGGGTATGCGAGGCAGGCAAGGCGAAATAATCAAAATCCACACCTAACATTTCCAGGACTAGAGAAGGAGTTACATTAGCGAGCTTAGTCTCTTGCAAACACAGCAGCGAGATTTGCTCGGACACAACTCACGCACTGCGGTACGTCTGGACTTTCTATTGAGTCCACGGACGTTCCACACACCTACATTAACAGATGCCATTACAACCGAAAAAAGAAAACGACCTAGAGCCTAGACCTAAGCGTCTAGCTCCTCGACACCTCGTCCATGGTGTAGTTGCTGTGGAGCAATTCACCTAGGGCCACGCATTGTTCCTCTGTGAGCCCTCGGCGGAATAGCTCCATGTACTCAAGGAAATCCTCAGAATCTGGTGACTGGTCCTTGGTAATCACATTCAACGCCTGCATCATCTTGGTCTGTGCTACAGTCTTCAAGGAAGAGCCACGTTTCTTGGTTTTGCTTGCCACCCTCGCACTTCTTCTGGGAGAGTTGGCGGCGATCTGGCGCGACGCAGCTTTGGTGGTGTAGGCGAGATTGGCGGAGGGACGGGAGACGCCACCAGAGACACGAAGTCGATGACCGCTCCCGCCACAGCCGCCCCACGTGCCGTGGTGACGAAGGTCGACGCGCCCGGCACGACAGGCGCGACGCAGTCCCGCCTGAGCGGGGAGGGAACTGGCGCCTCCGCGAAGGAGACCGCTTCGAGCGTGGGCGACAGGCAGGTCCCATGGACCTCCGCCGCCGAAGCCATCGCAGCACGCAGGCTCTCGAAGACGAATTGCACCAGAACAGTGGCGGGCCCTCGATGTTGCGAGCTCCGAACGGTCGCATTGGCAGCGGCAGCGGCGCGTGCCCCTGGAGTCGCAAGCACCAGATACGGACCCCCGCCTACGCCGGCATCTTGAACAGCCAGAAGGGAGGATGAAGAGCCATCATCACCAGTATAAGCATCGTCAGGGGAGGGGGGACAGGAGCGTGGACAGCCATGTGCGCCTTCGGCGATTGGGAACGAGCCCCTCCTCCATCCGACAAGGTTCCATCCGAGCTGGATGGGAGAATCCCGGCGGAGATCCACGCTGTCCCTCTCGTCCGTGACATCGACCTTAGCCACCGGTTTTGGATCAGGAGCGACCGCATGTGCCAGGTGAACGGGCGGCCTCCTGAAGGAGCCGCATGGGTCGGCACGCGTGGCCAGCCCGGCCTCGCCCTTCGGGCCCAGCCCAGCAACGTCCACCTGCCTTGGCTTGGATGAGGTGGCACCGCCCACCACCCTGTACTGGGTAGGGGAGGACACAAGAGCGGGTCCAGTTCCAGGACCTTCTTGCGGTGGTGCGACTGGATCAGATGTCAGGGGGGAAGAGGCCAAGACTGATAACGTGTCGAGACCCGGCAGGCCTGCCTCCCCCACCCGGACAGGCGATTGGACCGTAGCGGCATGGGACGGCACATGGTCGACGTCCACCCGCTGCTCATTTTGAATTCTCTTTTGACTGGCGACTGCTGCATAGGAGAGCATGCATGGCTGGAAAGGTGGGGCCGTTGGGGATGTAAGCTTCATGACCATTGGAGTTTGGAAACCCCAAAGGTATGAATGTTTTGGTGATTGGGTGACCATATTGATGTGACTAACATTTCCTTGTAGGATATTCAAATGGTCATGTCAATGAAGCGTCGTCTCACATACTCTATCTATCGACGACTTGGTGATTGGTTGCCTCGACAATTCGGATCGAGAGCTTGATGGAGTCGCGGAGAAGATGTGGATCAAGGCTAAGGACATGCTAGATCCAAGCGAGTGTTGCTTGGTTAGATGTTAGCTTGAGTCCATAGGAAAAACCGGACTATCAAGAGGGATCGAATTGGTTCTCTTAGAGCACACTAGGTTAGAGATCAAATGGATGCATTGTGAGTCTCTTGAGGGCTAGGGTGGCTGAAGAGAAGAAGAGGAACCAAGGATGAAGAAGTTGGAAGCAAGGATCAAGAGTGGATCAAGTTTTCAGCTTATCCGGAAGAGACCGGACAGTACGGTCCTAGGGACCGTACAATGCGGTCTTCATTGAAGATCCAGACAGAGAAGTGAAGTCTCGGGATGCTGAGAAAATGAAGACCGGACAATAGGACCGGACAGTACGGTCTAGGGACCGTATGGTACGGTCATCAGAGGATTTCCAGACAGAGAAGTTGGAGTTTCTGGAAGTGGAAGAAATGAAGACCGGACAATCGACCGGACGGTACGGTCCTAGGGACCGGACAGTACGGTCTTCATTGGAGATGAAGAAGAAGATGGAGATGCGCCTGGAAATAGAGACCGGACAATACGGTCTGGAAGAGACCGGACAGTACGGTCCTTTGTACGGTCTCTAGTTTCGCAGGGCACTTTTGGGCAACGGCTAGTTTTGGGTTGGTAGCCTATAAATAGTTGGTTGCCCGCCCCTTGAGGGGACTCTTGGCCATTGTTGGAGTGCAGGAAACTCAGAGGAAGCCAAGAGCAAGGGAGAGAAGCACTTGGGAAGGATTTGGAGTGATCCTAGTGCTTGAGAGAGTAGCAATTGCATCCACTTGATCTCTAGGCTAGTGTGAGCTTGAGAGAGTCACTTCGGTTTGTTACTCTTGGTCTATGGCGAGGCCTAGACCGGTTAGGCGTTGGTGTTGAGCTGTCCAAGGAGATTGTGGAAGCTAACACAAGTTTGTACACGGTCTTGGAGCTTCCCGTGCGAAAGAAGCATCACTAGTGGAGCGCCCTTTGGCACGCATCACGTGCGGAGCCTTACCTCCGGAAGAGTACCCGGGATCGAGCCCGGCGGGACGTGCCCGCGACTTCACTCGGAGGGTGAAGTGTGCTCTAGGAGGGATCGCCTTCGAGCGGAGGGACGGGGTCGAGACTCCGGCGGGAGTGACCCAACGTGGAGTAGGGGAAGGCGCCACCCTTCCGAGACCACGGGAAAAATCATGAGCATTCCTATCCTTATCTCCTTTACATACTAGCATTTACGCTTCCGCATTTACTTCTATGTGCTAGTAGATTTGCTTGATAGGTTGTCTCTTTACTACTTGGTAGAATTGCTTGCTAGGGTGTTGCTTGTTGCATAGACTAGATTGTGTGCGCGCATCGCTTGCTTTTGTTATCACCATATCTAGTCTTGCTAGCTTCACGCCTAAAGTACGTTTGGGAGAAATTGTTGACACACCGATTCACCCCCCCCCTCTCGGTGCCCTTGATCCTTTCAAGTGGTATCAGAGCCTCGTTGCTCAAATAGGGCTTAACCGCCTTGAGTAAGGATGCCGAGAGATCATGGGCCGCCCCCGTTCGATGGGACCGACTATGCCTATTGGAAAGCTCGTATGCAAGCTTACCTCGAGGCTCTCGATCCTCTCGCATGGGAGGTGGTAAGTACCGGTGTCTCTCTAAGGACTCCCATTGGTACTCTAGATGTGAATCTTGCAAAGGCAAATGCTAAAGCTAAAAATGCCTTGTTTGAAGCTATCACTAAAGAGGTCTTTGCTCGAGTCAAGTCCGCGGGTACCGCTCATGAAGTGTGGACTCAAATTCAACAAATTCATGAGGGTTCCACGGACGTGAAAGAGGAAAGATACTATGTGCTAAAGAACAAGTATGATGACTTTGCCATGTCTTCAAATGAGCTAATCAATGATGCTTACTCTCGCTTGAATGTGCTTGTAGAGGATATCAACTCGCTCGGTGTGAAGGAGAAGATTGATGAAGGTGACCTTGTGCGGAAGATCTTGAGGATTCTCCCAAGGGAGAAATATGGAGCACTCATCACATGCCTCTTCAACACCGACATGCGAGACCTCACCACCCACAAGCTACTTGGGAAGATCACCGCCTTCGAGAGCTACCACCTCGACAAGAAGCTTGATGAGAAGCCCTCCAAGAATCTTGCTTTTGCATCCGAGGGGTCAAGCAAGAAGATGAAGAAGGTGGTGACTCAAGATTCAAGTGATGAAGAGCTTGAAGAAGACGTTGAAGACTTGTTGCAACTTCATCCCAATGATCTAGCACTCCTCATGAAGAGAAGCAACTTCTTCAAGAGAAGATTCATCAACAAGAAAGATGCCGAGTGCTACAATTGTGGGGAGAAGGGTCACTTTGCCAAGGAATGCCCGAAGCCAATCAAGAAGAGCAAGAAGAAGGCTCAAGAGTCAAGCGATGATGAAGAAGAAGACCCTAGAAGCAAGTACAAGGCAAGGAAGAGGTTTGTCAAGAAGGAAAGCTCTAGAGGCAAAAAAAGAGAAGATCATCTCGCAAGGGACTCTATGTTGGAGAGTGGGTTTCGGATGATGATAGTGATGAAGAAGAAAGTGATGACTCATCCTCCAAGGGAAAGAAGATGGCCGGCATAGCTCTCACCAACATCTCCGAGACTCTACCTCCACCACCTACTTGCTTGATGGCCAAAGATGATGATAGTAGTGAAGATGAGAAGAGCGAGTCCGATGAAGAGTTTGGTGAGGAGGACAAGCCCACATATGAGGAACTCTTGGATAGCATTCTCATAACCGGCAAGATGATCATGAAGAAAGACAAGACCATTGCTCGGTTGGAGAAGGAACACGAAGTGGCCGCTTTCCGAGTTCGTCAACTTGAGGGTGAACTTAGGGACTTATCCATCTCTCACAAGGCTCTTGATGAAGACTATGACAAGCTTGAGGAAGACCACATGAAGCTCAAGGAGAAGTCCAAGTTACTAGAGGATGAGATCAAGCACCTTTCCACTTCGCTCATGACCTTGGATGAAAGCTATGACAAGCTCAAGGTTGAACACATGAGGCTCAACGGCAAGTTCAAGGTTCTTGAGGAAGAACATCAATCCCTCCTCGAAAAGTGTAACACTTCTTCTTCTAGTTCATCTATTTCCGATTCTTCATATATTACTTGTGATGGACTAACTCCCTCTCTTGAGAGCATCTCTCTTGATGAGAAAATCTTGAAGGAATATCATCAACTCAAGGAGGAGAGAGCTTCGGTGATGGATGGCTTCGAGAGGCTCACAAGGGGAAGGACCATCCATAAGGAGATACTTGGTCGGAACCTTGTGAACAACCCCGGGCACAAGGGACTCGGCTCCTACCCCGCCGCCATCAACCTCATCGGCAAGGACGAGGACATCCCACCTTGGGTAGTCCCCCTCATGGCGGACGACTACTATTGTGAGAAGTGTTGCCGAGACGGCCACACTAGCAAGAATTGTCCCAAGGTGAGAAGTTCCAAGATTTTGCCTAACGCTAACTTGTTCCATGGAAATACACACTACAAGCTCTTTAGGGACAAGAAAGGCAAGGTGAAGGCAAAGGCTCTTGGATCACCCGACAAGAAGAGGATGATGAGGAAGATTTGGGTGCCCAAATGCATAGTTGACCTTGAGAGGCCAACCAAGTGCGAGTGGGCTCCCAAGAACAAGACCTAGAAGGGTGATGGTGGTGGACCGTGTGCCGCAACGTCAACTCATGAACGTCCACCACAAGCTTCGAGTGCTTCATCGACAAATCTACTCTTCAAGGAGGTAACTTGTATCATAGTAGTTTCTTTTCTTGCATTGCTTGCATGGTAGCTAGGTGCTCCTTTGTGAACTAGTATGTTTGCATTCATGCATATGTTAATAACTAAAAAGAAAAGAACATAAAAATTAGTTCAAGGTCTAACTTTCTCAAGATAGCTATGAGCATGGGGGATGTTTGAGTTGGTGGACCGATGGACTCAAGGCAAGGTTTGGCTCATAGTGAGTAAGCTTGAGAGAGGTTCAAACTTGACCTTGAGTAGGTTTCCTTTATGCGTTGTCTTAACTTTGCTTGCATATCACATGGCATGTTTACTTTCTCTTGCATTTGTATGATATGCTTGTCTCATGCATTGCATATAGGAAATCACAAAGGAGTTGTCACACTATGAGGAAGTGCTTCATTCACTATATGATCTCACATCTCATAGAAGTGTGACTAAAGAAAAGAATTGTGCTTCATGCCCATTGAGTCTTGCTAAATGATCCTCAAGGTTAAATCTACTTGCACGGATCATAGGCAAATGGCTCATACATACCCCTCCTTTGGTTTTATCGCTTTTGGTTCTTATTGGTTGCATCTTATTTGCCGATTGAAAAATTACTATATGCCTATGCGCAACCTATATTGGTCTATTTTCAAAGGAGTGTTTGAGAGATCCCCTTCTAGTCCATGTTTGGCGTTTATTTGGTTTTTGTGTGAGAAACTTGGACTTAGAAGGAAATTCCTTGAAAATCAGCATTTCTGGACTGGACCGTACAATACGGTCAAAGGGACCGTACAATACGGTGTGCTTTTGCACGAGATCCTTAAAACCTGAGGCAGAATGGAGATCGTACAATACGATCATGATGACCGTACAATACGGTCTCTATAGAGTAACTGTCAGGGTTAAAGGAGACCGTACAATACGGTCCTGAAGACCGTACAATACGATCTGGTTAAGTTCATCGCGAGATCGCATTCAATCTCATCCATTGACTCCGTTTTGGATCGATCCGGGCCGTCCGTTCAAACTTAACCTATTCCTAACGGATTACGCCGGGTTACTGTGCATCGTTCCCAAATCACCGCCGCCGATTCACCGCGCCTACTGCTCCCGCCACCACTCGCCTTTCGCGCGCCGCCGTACGCCGACCAGCCGCCGCCGTCGCTCGCCGACGAGCACCATCACCATCGCGCGCCGCCTACTCCTCCACGCACACGCGCCAGCACCCGCAGCCGAGCAACCCTAGCGCCGCCGCGCCGCGCCGCCGCACCACCAAGCCGCCGCTCCGCCTTGCCGCGCGCCGCCGCCGTGTTGAAGCTGAGGACGACGACGACGCCGTCGACGTGCTCTCGGCCAAGGAGTTTCTTCATCGCGCGTGACCAGTGCTCCTTCCCTTCACGTGCGAGCTCCTCCACCGGCGACCTTCACCAGACCTGAGCCGCTACATACCGACGATCATCGTCGATTGGTCACTCTGGTGAGACTCCTGAAGATCAAAATGGTCGCACAATAACCTCGATTACATTGCCTATCTAGGGTTTGAGCCGATCAATCCTTCGTCGATTAAAATCCCTAGTAAATCATCCAAAAATCGCTCCTTTATTGCGAAATCGATATACATTGCTAACTATTGTTTCGCAATTTAGGTTACCATATGTCGTAGAGGTCGTATTTCATCTCTTATACCTACGACATGTTAGTTGCTTTGTGTCGATTTCTGTTCCATACCATACACCTAGCTCGACACTAGCATTTCCTCGATTAGTGGTACATTGTGTCTATTGCATATGATCTATGTACACTAGTTGATCTCCACCGATAATCGACAATGCCGTAGTTCCCCATTGCATATTTGCCGGCATTGTGTCCTTTACCTCTGCGCTAGGACTTCATCTAGATTTACGCTTACCTACGATTCTTGCTTGTAGATTATAGTAGGTTATTCTATACTCATATACCCTGTCTATTCCTACCGTGCAGTGGCAGTTGTCAGCGGACAGTGGGCAGTTGACAGCAGAGCAGAGACAGTGGACGGATTGAGGGCCAAGCCCTTAGTCCTATCTTTGGCAGTCAGCCGTCAGTGGACGGGTTGGTGGGCCAAGCTCACTCGCCCTATCTTGTCTGCAGCCTAGTCAGCAGTTATGGCAGGAGGTTCTGGCAGAGGCAGAGGCAGGGGCAGAGGAGACCGTGACAGGGGCAAGGCCAAGCTTGTTGAGCAGCCCAAGAGGAAGAAGCAGAAGACTGGTGATCCAGAGTGGGACCAGGCCCTCAGGGCAGCAGAGGTTGACTTACCAGCTGGCAGGGATACTGGCCTCAGGATCAGGGACACGCCTGCTAGAGGACAGGGGGAGACTCCGAGGAGGTCTTCCAGGGCTAGAGCTACAGTGCAGCGGACTCCGTCCACCCGCGAGGTTGGTACGTCGAGGACCGCGCAGGAGCAGCCAGAGTCAGAGGCAGAGGAGAGTTCTCACTCAGATGCCGAGGTCACAGAGCTGACAGACAGAGGATGGCCGTGAAGTTCTGTGCCCTTGACAGGACTGCTACTCTCAGGGACGTGCTTGCTGAGGACGCACTCAGGCTGCCAGGCCCCGTCCTCAAGAAGTTCAGGAGAGTTGCTGAGGAGACTTGGGTACCTACCAGGAGAGACCCACAGGCAGGAGGTCGTTTCTGGACACTTCTTCAGCAGAGGATAGCAGCTGGTTTGAGGAGTAGACTGCGGACAGATGGACCTGACAAGCTCTTTGTCACTCACCAGCACTGCAGCATACAGGCTGCCAGCAGAGGTGCCGGGACGGATTTCACACAGCACCTGTCTTATATCCCGGGCCTCCAGGAGATCATCACCACAGCGATGCGATGGGATACAGATATCGTGATGGACTTCTATGCTCGTTGTGGATAGCGCCAGACCGCTCAGCTATATGGTTCATGCTCAGAGGACAGCCCCACAGAGTTACGAGGGAGGACCTTGTTAGCGCCCTTGAGACTATCCAGCACGAGACCAGAGTGTTCCCACTTGCTCACCCAGGGATGGAGCCTCCCCGCAGACCTCTTGGAGGACACTTACCTTCAGATAAGGATATGAGCATTGCTTTCCCTCCACCTCACCCGGAGAACTTCAGCCGAGCTCACACCAGACTTACACATGAGGGCAGAGTTCTCAGGAGTATACTGAGCAGGACGATAGTTCCCAGGAGTGGATACAGAGATCAGTTCTCCATTCTTACTCAGTGGGTTGTGATGTTGATGCTGAGGCACAGAGGTTTTGATTTAGTTGATCTGATACTGTGCCAGATGGAGGATGTTATTGCTGAGAGCATAGCTGCCAGACACTTAGCCTTTGCACCTCTGATCTGCTACATTCTGAGGAGGCTACAGTTGTTGTCTCAGGAGGACTATGACGAGCTGCCCAAGGTGACTACAGCGTACACACCCCTACCTGCCTCCGACAGACGGGTTGCTGCCCGGGAGTCAGCTTCACAGGGGAGTTCTTCACAGGGGCCAGGTGACACGGCTACCGAGACAGAGTTGCACATACAGACTGGTAGCCATATGGAGTCCATTCCTGAGGACGTGACTCCGGACTCTAGAGCAGGACCTTCAGCGTCTGCTACAGCTCCAGCTCAGACAGATCTACTACATGCAGAGCTAGCAGCCCTTCGCAGAGAGATCCAGAGTCAGCGAGAGGATAGGGAGAGGGATCGACAGATGCTAGACAGTGTTGTACACACTCAGAGGGAGATGGCTTCTGGCTTGTCGTCGCTTTTCACTGGTTTCGAGGCGATCGCTCAGACTCTTCGTCTCTTTGGACAGGCATTGCCAGGACTCCCGTCTTTCCCGCCTATCACTTTCCCAGGTGTGCTGCCACCAGATACAGTTCGCTTTCAGCAGCTTCAGCAGCAGCAGTTTGCTCAGACACAGGGAGGACAGTCTTCCAGCCAGGGACAGTACTTCAGCACCTTACTCACGGCTCCCATCTCACCTGCTGGTGCACCTACGGTGGGGCCGTCGACGTCCACGTTCGCTGGTTTGACAGGAGAGGCAGGACCTTCTCAGCAGTACTTTCCTTCACCAGGTCTCTCCATGACTCCGTCAGCACTACTAGCTACTACAGCTCCGAGCTTCTCACCGCTTCAGCTGACGAGTCCCTTCTTTGTGTCACCACTGCCAGCTCGTACACTTGACTTCGACACAGTAGCACAGACAGCCTCAGTGCAGACAGACTCACTTCTTACAGCTTCACAGGCAGAGGTCGTGACTACTACAGCTGAGACAGCAGCAGTGGAGCAGACAGAGTCTCCCAGGACACCTACTCCACCTCGAGTTGTTGAGCCCTCAGCAGATCTCACTGACTTTGGCTACACTCGTGAGGAGTTACGTGAGGCTCTTGCTACTGGCACTTCTTCTGAGCAGCAGCACCGCAGCAGGGCACCTCTTCAGTGACTACCACCACTGCACCTCCTCCAGCCTCCGACGCGTAGGACAGCTGTTTTTCTCTTTCCTTCTTTCTCTTTTTGGTCATTGGTGCCAAAGGGGGAGAGAGATAGAGAGATCTTGTATAGGTCTAGGGGGAGTAGTGGAGTGATCTTGTGCTCAGGGGGAGTGTGAGACAGTTTTTGTCTAGGGGGAGATCATTTGGTACTTCATTGTATATTCTTTTGGTTCTTTGTGGTTCTTGTTGAGCTTGATTTGCTTTTGCTTGTGTTTGGCTCATCAAGAATGCACTTGGTTTCATTTACATACACTTGCTCGTTATCTATATATCTGCATATTGCTCTGTTGTTGATATATTGCTCTGATATATTGCTCTGAGTTTGTGTATGTTTACCTGGATGCACTTATTTATATCTATCTTGCCAGGTTTCCTCTTTCTGTGATGATATGTGCACTCACTTGCTTTTGCAGGAATATCTTATAATCTTATCATCACAGAGTTGTGGTCATAGCTCATGTTTTTATTCCATATATATCGCCCATGTGCTTTAACTCTATTTTGCAGGTGATACCTTTTGAGCTATGACTACTTTGTTCTCCGTTTTACTTGTCCTTCATTTCATATCCTATCTTATCAATCACTCTTGCGCTTTACATTCTCTATCTTATGATATGTGTTGTCACCAATCACCAAAAAGGGGGAGATTGTAAGCTTCATGACCATTGGAGTTTGGAAACCCCAAAGGTATGAATGTTTTGGTGATTGGGTGACCATATTGATGTGACTAACATTTCCTTGTAGGATATTCAAATGGTCATGTCAATGAAGCGTCGTCTCACATACTCTATCTATCGACGACTTGGTGATTGGTTGCCTCGACAATTCGGATCGAGAGCTTGATGGAGTCGCGGAGAAGATGTGGATCAAGGCTAAGGACATGCTAGATCCAAGCGAGTGTTGCTTGGTTAGATGTTAGCTTGAGTCCATAGGAAAAACCGGACTATCAAGAGGGATCGAATTGGTTCTCTTAGAGCACACTAGGTTAGAGATCAAATGGATGCATTGTGAGTCTCTTGAGGGCTAGGGTGGCTGAAGAGAAGAAGAGGAACCAAGGATGAAGAAGTTGGAAGCAAGGATCAAGAGTGGATCAAGTTTTCAGCTTATCCGGAAGAGACCGGACAGTACGGTCCTAGGGACCGTACAATGCGGTCTTCATTGAAGATCCAGACAGAGAAGTGAAGTCTCGGGATGCTGAGAAAATGAAGACCGGACAATAGGACCGGACAGTACGGTCTAGGGACCGTATGGTACGGTCATCAGAGGATTTCCAGACAGAGAAGTTGGAGTTTCTGGAAGTGGAAGAAATGAAGACCGGACAATCGACCGGACGGTACGGTCCTAGGGACCGGACAGTACGGTCTTCATTGGAGATGAAGAAGAAGATGGAGATGCGCCTGGAAATAGAGACCGGACAATACGGTCTGGAAGAGACCGGACAGTACGGTCCTTTGTACGGTCTCTAGTTTCGCAGGGCACTTTTGGGCAACGGCTAGTTTTGGGTTGGTAGCCTATAAATAGTTGGTTGCCCGCCCCTTGAGGGGACTCTTGGCCATTGTTGGAGTGCAGGAAACTCAGAGGAAGCCAAGAGCAAGGGAGAGAAGCACTTGGGAAGGATTTGGAGTGATCCTAGTGCTTGAGAGAGTAGCAATTGCATCCACTTGATCTCTAGGCTAGTGTGAGCTTGAGAGAGTCACTTCGGTTTGTTACTCTTGGTCTATGGCGAGGCCTAGACCGGTTAGGCGTTGGTGTTGAGCTGTCCAAGGAGATTGTGGAAGCTAACACAAGTTTGTACACGGTCTTGGAGCTTCCCGTGCGAAAGAAGCATCACTAGTGGAGCGCCCTTTGGCACGCATCACGTGCGGAGCCTTACCTCCGGAAGAGTACCCGGGATCGAGCCCGGCGGGACGTGCCCGCGACTTCACTCGGAGGGTGAAGTGTGCTCTAGGAGGGATCGCCTTCGAGCGGAGGGACGGGGTCGAGACTCCGGCGGGAGTGACCCAACGTGGAGTAGGGGAAGGCGCCACCCTTCCGAGACCACGGGAAAAATCATGAGCATTCCTATCCTTATCTCCTTTACATACTAGCATTTACGCTTCCGCATTTACTTCTATGTGCTAGTAGATTTGCTTGATAGGTTGTCTCTTTACTACTTGGTAGAATTGCTTGCTAGGGTGTTGCTTGTTGCATAGACTAGATTGTGTGCGCGCATCGCTTGCTTTTGTTATCACCATATCTAGTCTTGCTAGCTTCACGCCTAAAGTACGTTTGGGAGAAATTGTTGACACACCGATTCACCCCCCCCTCTCGGTGCCCTTGATCCTTTCAGGGGATAGCCTGGTAGGGCCCACTTGGCTCGACCCAGCCTCTCCCGCAGCGCCGGCGAGTCCCAGCTCCGGGAACGCCGGCGAGTGGTTACCCTGCAAACCCCAGGGCGGGTACGACGGGGGACGACTGCAGGGTTCAGCACGGTGGAGTGCTCGCCGCCATGCCACTGCAGCAACCCTGCCCCGGCCACCATTGCTCCGGTTACGCTGTCGTCGTGGGCTGCGACCTCGGCCCTCGCGACGGCGGTGGTACTGGTTGTCTTGGCCACCAGTGCGCTGGGTACCCCGACCATGGGCACCATCTTGGCCCCAGTCTCCATTCCGACCTCGATCACCACCACGCCCATCATGTCCGCCGCGACCACGCCCATCATGGCCACCGCGATCATCATCCAAAGGACCAGGCGGGGGGGGGGGGGGGGGGGGGGGGGGGGGGGGGGGGGGGGGAGCTCTTGCACATCCAAGATCTTGACGTATACTGTGAAAGACTCCATCAGGTGAGGGTCCCCGGGCTCCGGCAGCAACACGAGCTTCTCTACTGGGATGAGATCAGGATGAACACAAGATACAAGCACCTTGAACTCAGCTACATTTGCCTTCGATTCTGTCTCAGTAGCCATGGCCAGAATATTGCAACCGGTGCTCAGGACGGTCTGTGCAGTAGAAAGCGACCACAAATGAGCCGGGATGCCAGTCATGGAGACCTGGACCTTGTATCTCGCCGGGACTGTTCCTGCCCGGTCATGTCTGCGCCACCTCTTGACGTTGAGCTGGAACGCCGCCGTCAACGGACAAGGGGAGTGCAGCACCCTCAACATGTCAGCCGGCTCTCGGAACATGATCAAGAAATCCTCAGGCTGATAGGTGTGAACTGTCATGGAGCCTCGCTGCACACCGAAATGCTGGAACAAGTAATCTTTCACCTGATCGGCCGAGACCATCGGCCTTGCCCCACCGACCACAGCAAGAAGAGCACGGGCCAGCGCCACTTCGTTGGCATCCACCTCCGGCGAACGCGGTACGACGCACATCTTGCGGCGTATGCGACCAGCATTCGAGCACCACGGCTGAGAGGTGGGGCGAGCCATGGCGAGGTCCTCCGAAGGGCGCGGAGGCGGAGGAGGCGGTCCTGCAGGCGAACGTGGTGGAGGCCGCGGTGATCGACGCCGATGAGGGGGTGGGGGGGGGGGGGGGGGCGGGGGGGTGGTGGGGGCGACCGGGAGGAGCCCGAGGCGGAGGCCGACTCGTAGTTTCTTGGCGGCGAGACCGACGGCGAGTGCTCCGGCCGCCGGCGCCGAGCCAGGAGAATCCTCGCATCCGCCGGAGGAGCTGGCTCATGGCGCACGGGCTCTGGGTGCGGTTGCGTCAGGAGGCGAGGGTCGATGTGCCTCGTATCGAAGGAGCGCCACCTTTGAGGCCGAGCTCGCGGCTCCCCATCGGCATGTGGTGAGCGCGGCCTCTTGCAACCGTGCGCCTTATGCCCAGGCTCCTTGCACCGCAGACAGCGCGCCTCAGAACGGCACTGCGCCGCGACATGGTCGAGGGAGAGGCTGTTGAAGCACCTTCCGACCAGGTCGGCAGGGACAGGCCGCCGCGGCCGGGCGGAGGAGGGCGAAGAGGAAGGCGACGAACCCGAGTGGCGGGCCGGTTTCCTCCTCCGAACGACCTGCCAACCTTCTTCCTTCGGTTCTTCTTGCACGGCATCTTGAGCGACCGAGGACGGGCCGATCGATGGTTCCCCCACCGCGCGCCAAGGCCGACGGCGCGGGCGGCGGGGAGAGGTGCGACACGCATCCGCCATGAACCCTGAGGGTCCGGCGCCAGGCGCAGGCGACGTGTCCCCTCGTGGCCGGGGGGGGGGGGGGGGGGGGGGGGAGCGGGGGGGGGTAGGCTGAGCACGACCGAGAAAGCGACCTTTTTTCCTTTTGCCGGGAGAGCTCCGAGGTTCCTCAGGCGTGTCTCGAAACTCTCCGCCGAGGAGTCCGAGGTGGGGGAGTCACACTCCTCCCAGATCTCGCCCATGGACGGGATGGATGGACCTGGCTCGTTGGAGCCCGGCGCCGTGAGAGAGGGGGGCGACCTTGAAGACTCCGCCGGCGTGGAGGAAGAGGAGGGAGCAGCAGGGGTGAGCGGAGGGGGGGAGCTGAGTGGGACAGAGCAGCTGGGGTCACCGGCGACAGAGAGGGTCGCCGGCGGCGGCGGCGGGTGGGGGTGGGGAGGGAAGGGAGGGGGAGCGCCAGGAGCGCTCATCCTGTTGAGTGGCCCGAACCCGCCTGCTGGCGTTTGTTGAAGCATTCTGTTTTCTTCTGGCAAAATTAAACTTTCAACCAGAATAAAACTAAAGAAGTTACTCTGAATAAATCAATGCAACAAATCAAACGACATGCCAAACAAGTTAAAATACATGATACTACTGGAGATTAGAACATAATCAGTAGTCAGTAGCATCATCCATTTACTCCAGCACTCTGTTTCTCATAGGTAGCCTCCGTATTGAGCACTCTGTTCTCTCTAAATTTATGCTGCCAGTTGTGAATGGTTGCTCGACCATGTTGATAGTTTTCACTTTCTGAGAGTATTCAGATTATATACAGAGTAATGCGTTGAAGATAAAACATTTCTACCAGGAGCAATGCTAAGGGTTGAAGGGGTTACTTTGGATCTAGATGTGTGAAAGATCTTTGGTCCGGTCACCGGACTTCGCTGGACTGGGTTATCGCGACCGGTCACCGGACTTCATTGAGCATGTCTTCGCTGGACTGGGCAGTCACGTTGATGCCATGGTGCGGGAGGTGGAGGAAGCAGAGGCGACGCTGAGGCATTCAACTTCCATCCGGCGGATCATGGAAATGTGCCGAACCGTGCGACTGCTTGTCAGGAGAAAATATCAAATGTACTGCATTTGTGAATTTAAACTGTATGTATTGTTTTTCGTCGTGGTCTACCAGAGTACATATGTTGTGAAGTCTCTGTTCAGTAGCTCTTTTGCATCAGGACTCTGTTTTAGACTGACTTCAACAAGAATAGCCAATTTGAAGATGCAAAATAGCCTTTGCCTTGCGTTAACAGTAGTTTGCCTCTTTTTCTCCCAGCACCATCTCCAACAAGCAGCTGCATCTCCATCTCTCCTCCACGCGACGCGCACGCGCCGCGCGAACTCACGACGCGACGCCGCCTTCCTGCGTTGCGCCCACGAGCCCGCGCCGCCGCCTTCCTAAGCCCATGCCGCGCCGCCGCTTTCCGATGCCGCACCCGCGAGCCCGCGCCATGCCGCGCCGCCGTCTTCCCGCGCCGCGTCGCCGTCTCCTCCACGCGAGCCCGCGTGCCGCCGCATCCTCCATGCGCACGCGCCCACCTCCGCGCGAGCTCGCGCTGCCGCCTCCCCGCGCCCGGCGCCAACCACGCGTGCTTCCCCGGCTCCAACGCCGCGGTGTCGCTGCTCCCGTCCGACGCCGCAACGCCCCTGCTCCTGTCCGCCATGCCGCAAAGCCGCTGCTCCCGTCCAAAGCGCGGAGGAGGAGGCGCACCTCTAGCATGTCCCGTCGCTCCGGATTGAGATCAAATCGAAACGACGGAGTCCAATTTCAGTTTAGCAGGAGAAAACAACCATCCAATCCAAATCCACCGAAAAGCTTGCGGCATCCAATCCCGTCCAATCCAATTTAACTAAAGTCCAAATCCATCTAACTTGCGTTTGGATGACGGAGAGCTGGAGGAAGGCGCACGAGACGTCCATGGCGCCGCGTGAAGCTCACGGCCATGGCGTGAAGTTCACCTTCGTCGAGAAGCCGCGCCCCGCTCGCCGCAGCTGCAGCCCGCGCCCGCGCTGCCCGTGCCAGCTCACCGCCGCAGCAGCCCACGTCCGCGCCGCAGCTGGCCCCGCGCGCCGCTCTCAAAATTGGCTAGGCTTGCCGCGCACCTCCGCCTCGCCCCGGCCGCTTGCCCGCGCCGCCGCCCCCGCGCGGCCTCCGCGGCCATGCGCGGCCTCCGCACCCTCCACGCCGCCGCTCCCTACGCGGGGGAGATTGGAATTGGAGGTGGGGGTCTGCGAGAGGGAGCCCTTGCGCAACTATCGGCGGAGAAATCTCGGCCGGGGATGCTTTGACGGCGTCGAGCGGCGAGCTTGGGCTTGGGGCGGCAATGGCGGCCGATGCTTGTGCGAGAGGAAGAACGAGCTGCGGCGAGCTGGAGGCCGAGGCGTGGGCGCGCTGGAGGCCGTGACGGACGCCGCCTTGGCTGCGTCGGGGCAGGAGGAGGAGAAGGACACGGTGGTGGGTTGCTGCGGCGTCAGGACGGAGCTGCGTGCAGCGCAACGGACGGATGCCTCTGAGGAGAGAGGGATTGCAATATTGCATCGTCTCTCTCCTCAAAAGCCAAACTGCCTACCTGTTTGCATCTTCTATTGGAGCATGATTTTGTGATGCATATGGCCTGTTGAGAGGCATAATCCATTTGCCTCTCCAGATGCATCACCTTTTGGAGTCAGTCTTAAGGTTGCAATCTATACTCTGTAAGCGAAATATTACACGTTGGACTTATTTGCAGGCACACCGACTTTGTATAGCTTTTCAACGGGACGAAGACACCCAAAGCGGAAACCGTAACGAGTCTGACAGTATTTCAGAACCAGCCTAGACACCAACAACTATATTCAGACATCCATAAATCCTTAAATACTCAACAGAAAAAACCCTACGAGAACTCGCAAGAAAGATCTACAACTTCCCGTATGCCCGAATTTTCAAATTCGATTTCGAAGAACCGAAATCTAGGTCGAAACTACTACTGCATACAGTCTGAAAAAACTGATCTTCATAATGCCATTCAGACCAAAAATCACAAATTAATATTCGCTGGACATAGCCGGCAAACACCTCCGATGAGATGAGATCTCATCGTATAAAATTGTTCCATGGGAAACAAGTTCTTCTTCCAAAGAAATTGAATTGTTCCACCGAAGAAATTAAATTGTTCCATAAGTCAAACAATTGTTCCTCTTAAGAAATTGAGTCGTTCCACTTCACTAGCTCAAAATGTACCACTTCTCCGGTGTGAAAGAAAGCAGGAATCCGTAGCAGAAAAAAGCAATTGGGAACAACATGTTTGTGTACGGCATTTAGGACAAGAAAATAAACAAATATATCACGGAAAGGAGCGGCATTTGGGACCGAGAGGTGCTTCAGGCATTCGATAGTAGGCCGAATTCAACTAGGCCGCTGAAGAAGGTAGGCGAACGAAGGCTCACAAACATGTCTTTGGGCTGTTGTTTGTTGACTAATACTGACATGCCTTCAAGCTGGTTTCTTCAGATGGGCCAGTCGAGAAAGCTTGAGCCCAAATCACGTGACGAGATTAAATAATTGGTTATAACTTATCTTTAACCTCCGACTTCTAATCAATCCTGCGCGTCTAATCCCGCTCTCTTCCCGGGGCCGGGGGGGGGGGGGGGGGGGGGGGGGGCGCTCCCCACCCCCCGGTGGATCCGCCATTGTTCCTGAATCGGTCTTTACTTAATTTCTCAAACAAGATGCAAAGAGACAAATTTAAAGGACCCAGCTAAATAGTTTAGTGAACGGAAAGAATCTAGCACAGGCGCACACTAGCTAGACTACTACAGAACAAACTGTTGAGTTTTATGCATCAACTAGTTCACCAAAAAGGCTAAGCTGATAGGGAAAAGGATTCACTTATACTAACACTCCTCCTCACGTGTAGCGGTGCAGGCTTCCTCAGACCGCAAATGTGGAATATTGGAGTGGGCTGCAGTTTATTTACTAAATCGCGCCAGCCAGAATTCGAACTCGAGACCTCTGAATCTGATATCATATTGAGTTGCATACACCAACCAGTTCACCTAAAAGCTTAAATTGATGGGGAAATGTAAACATTTTACTTATACTCCAACAGTAACATGCAATTCTACAAGGATCCTTGCTTCCAACTTCATCATTCTTGGTTCTTTCACTTCTAGTGTCTGAAAGACTTACCATGCATCTAAAGATCTACACTCTAGAGTACCTAAGAGAGAACTTGAGCCCTCTCGATAGTCCGATTTTTCCTATAGACTCAAAGTTTACATCTACAATAAACCAACACTTATTTAGTTCTAGTATTTCTTAGCTTTGATCGCGAGTCCATCAAGTTCAATGTCCTAAGTTAATGATGAGGCAACCAATCAATATATCTTTTGAGAAAAGGTTGGAACAATCCATCAACGGAGCTTTTTTCTAATGTGACTATAATCAATGTCCTACTAATTAGTCACATATGAAGAGTCACCCATCATAAAAATATTTCGTACCTTGAGTTTTCATGCTCTAATGATCATGAATCTTACAGTTTCTTATCCTAATCTGTCCCTTCCAAGTTACGTTGCAGTAGCAATCTGCAACTAAAAAACAAAGGCAACAAATAAGCACTACGAGTATGACTTCCCTATTGGTAAGGAGAGACGACGAATTAAGTAAGCTTCTTCATGCAGAAGCGACGAGGTGACGGGAGTAGCGCTGCCTCTAGCTTTTTTTATGATCAATTGCAACGAAGGAGAAAATGGTTTAGGTTGGTTGTTTTGTTCTCTTCCACTAGTTGAGCTAGAATTAGGCTCTAATTTCGCAAAAGAAAATATAAAAAATATAAGAACCAACTCGTTTTATTTTTTCTGGACATTATATTACTTATCTCTAACTATTAAAATATTATATTTTATACAATACTTGAAATATTCTTTCTGATCTGCTCGTCGCAGTAGGAAGAAGTCAGATGAAACAATCTATTTTTGTAAAGCCATTTAGAATCAACTTTTTATAAGATAGTTTTATTTAATTAAACATTGATGGAAAAAATGTAACGGAAAATGAGTTTTACATTTCCCTTCTTTGCAAGCGTTTTCCAAAGCTTCCTGCTTCTGCCTCTTCCGTCATCCATCATAGATTCATAGTGTGAATCGAGTCGCGGGGAGCCGCAGCAGCCGCACGACCGGCGATGAAACCTTCCAGCTCGCGCTTCCCCTGCCAAGAGCGACTGGCGCCGCCACTGCCGCCCCGCTCCGCCTGCTCCTCCTCCGAACGAAGAGCGACTGGCTAGCCTTCTCCCACTTCGTCACCCGCCTCGACCCCCCGACGTCAACC